>JAVXUO010000124.1:0-158237 GCA_033065855.1 Escallonia rubra | reverse complement strand
GAGAGTCTATATAAGTAGGGAGACTCTCACAATGAAAGTTAAAATGCTGATTTGTGAAGTAGAGAAAGCTCCTTAAATCCTACTTGTCGCAAATATGGAAGTCCAAAAACCGTACGTGTTGCAATTTTAAGCGAAGACTTCAGCTTTTTATATATACTAGTTCAGTAACCCGGGCAAGGCCCGGGTGAGTTCTATTTAAACGGTATGAGTATGTTTGAATTTTAACATATTATTGTAGAGTTAAGGTTGGATATTTAATTAAGCATCATGTTGATAGTTTTGAAAATTACTATTTATTCGTATCCGCTTAAGGTGAACCATCGAATTCAAAACATATCACGTTCATGCATTTCACATATAAGCGGTATCATACTAAAGAAAAATTCAATGAAAGCATAATCCCGAAATGGTTTCAAAATAGTAAAGCATGCTATAGTTCTTACAGATATAGTAAGACTTAGAAGTTCAAAATAAAGTATTCAAAATATGAATCATACAATGAGTAATCAATTATTTCACATCAAATTAAAATGTTACTTTATTCTTTAGTATTTTAGGTAGTAGTTTTGTTTTTGTACGAAAAAGTTATATTTCAAGAATTCATACACAAAATTATATTTACGCTATTCATTTTGCTTACTATATTTACATAAGTGTGAGACTTTTTTTTAGTTTTTCACGTTATGTGGTTCATCATCATTGATCAAAAGTTTTATGTTATAAGTACTCTTGATAGAACTTCTTATCATATAGTATTAAATTAGACATCTATTTCAGTCCTTTACAATGAAATTTAAAATTTATAAAAGAAAGTACAAAAACGTACAAACAATGTTTTTAGTAAATTATTGTCTAGATTGAATAAATCTACTCAAAACATGCCATGAAAATCTTAGAGCAAAAATGAAAGTGACTGGAGCTATTTTACTTCCTTTCAGACAACCAACCTTTTAAAATGTAGGAATAATCCTGGAAAAAAAAACTATAGTGTTGTAGTGGCAATATCTGTATTCTAATTGCTTCACTTCATGGTCATGTTCGGCGCTTTTTTGACCATCCATTTCATTCTGAATATTTTCTAAGACAATTAATTTGAAAAAAAAGGTGTATATTAGACAGTTAATTATTGTTCGAATGATCATAAAAAAGTCATATCATTTTACAAAACCTTTTTTTTTATGTTTGAGGTTAAACAATTATATGGCGGTGAATATTCGTACAGTTGTCTAGACCGTGGTACATGGGTAATGGCGTAAGATTACAAAATTCTTATACTTTATCTTTGATTTGTAGATTGTTTATTAAGTTTTAAGCTTATAGTATATTAAGGTGATTGTAAAAGTTTGTAAAGCTAGAATGTCACATATTTAACATTATTTTTTTTGTAGATTACCCTATATATACTCAAGAATTAAAACATAAATTAATTAAAAACCAGTCGCAGTCATTTGTATTGGAAAAAAAATCCTAAAAAATGTGTAAGAACTATACAATTAGTAATTTATTGTGCAGACATAAATAGTCAACTAAAAATAGACATTGAATTGAAATGGAAGCAAGTGGAGTAATTTTAATTCATTTCAAATAATGAATTATTTTTACTTACCGCCCATGAAAATTCCTACAACCCTCTATACAAAAAAGTTAATGATCGATAAATATGCTTAGTGTCATTTTTGTTGACACCGTAACTGACAATTTTTAAAAAATTAAAGTCACTAAATAAGTGTCACTAAAAGTATACAATGACCATTGATTTTCATTGTATGAGAGGTTGTAAGCATCTTCCTATGATATAGGTAAAAAGGAAGAAGAATACTAAGAAAAAAACTTATGTGTCACCTCTATGACGCACAACGCTTCGTTTATTATATATTTATATGATATGATAAACTCCTAGTAAGCTTTAACATTTATTTCAATATATAATTTTGTCTCTCATGTTTTTACATTATTTCTTATTTAAACTTTTTATCTTTCCTTAGCTTTTGCTCTTTAGATTTTTGGTTCTTATCTCGTAGAATACTTTAGGTGATAAAATTCATAATTTAGTTTATTATTAAGTATAGTATAAAAAAATCTCCAACTTATTAGATATATCACTTATTTCATTATATAATTTTGTCACTCATGTTTTTTGAAAGCGCAAATTGTTCAGCATATCAACTTATCTCTAAAAGCCTTATAACTCAGTTTTTATTTGACATATGGATTTACTCTTGTATTAAAGTTTCTTTAGTATCGATCAATGTACAGATTTTACTTTATGGCAGCATCCTTATCTAAAAGCATTATTACAATGCAATATAATAAGTATTTTTTGTATCCTTATGAATCGAATATTACTATATCATTTTTCTTACTTGTATCGATTCTATTGACTTTGTTTTTAATGAAGTTGGCATAATATATATTGCCTTAGATTTTCTTAAAAAACGTAAAAAAAAAGGCTTTTTCATGACATAAATCTAGTATTAATTAGTCCTACGAAATTAAGAGTGGCCTCACTGTAAGTCAAGGATGCGGTGGGCTCAAAATAAAAGTTTGAATTTTTTATGAAAGACAACATCTTCTGCACCGATAGTTGTATTTTGATGCAAACCAATAGTTTCAATAAGGAATACTATCATAGTTTAGTAGACTCGAAACTGGTGCTGCAACTATCATAGTTTTGTACAGTTGTGTCAGTCTTTAGGGCTTAGAGACTCAATAACAGAAGAATTGGGTTTTCTCCCAGGAAGGTGCAGAAGGTGTCTATTATGTTTAGAAGTTTTAGGTATTTGGGAATGGGGACTTTTCTTAGTTCCCACTCCCAAATACCTAAACAATCATTATCCAACTTGGCATCCATAAGACAATCAAATTAATAATGGCTTGTATTACCTGGTAACATTCCAGGTCTTTGAAGTTGTTAATGACACGTCCTACTTCTTTGCACTCCTTGTACACCCACAAAATCAATAATGCAAAAAGATGCATGAATTTGCCAATTAAACTCTTACAAAATCACCATTTAATTTATCTTTGATTTCATATATGATTTTCGTATTTTATACTTGTGAGATTTTATTTTGTTTTAAAAGTACTTTTGAGGTGTTAGTAGTCAAAATTGAGGTCTAATATGTTGGTTTAATGAATAGGTAGAGTTTTAGAAGGTACATAGCTGATTTTTTACTCTTATACAGTTTAGTCAAAATATGTCAATAATAGTTACGAATTTTTTAATAATAAATAGTAAAGAGCCATGGTGCATGTGTCTCTAATAAGTCGAAGTGAAAAAAGAATGTGACGTCAAAACAAATACGATGACGTGTCGCATAAGTAAAAGGCGATGACGTGTCGTAAAATTAAAAGGGTTAAAAAGAGAAAATAACTCCTAAAAAGGCTTATGTGTCGCCTCGACAACGCACAACGCTTCGTCTATTATATATTTATATGATATGATATGATATATATAGATAAGGAGAAGTTAGATTAATAATTTACATTATCTAGTATTACTTATCTGTTGTCATTTCTTACTATATATATAACTCCGGAAATTGAGAAAATGAATAACAAATATCCATTTGAATAGGGTTGATATAAAGAGCCAAAGATTCTACGTATTGTAGTAATTCTGTCCATCAACTCTCTGTTACATTCCGTCCGGCTTCTTTGTTAGTGTTGTTTTTAATTTTCACAAGTTCTTGCAACCTCCCACGAGTCTCAATTGGTCCATGATATACATTTCTCTGAAATCTTGCAAGTACTAAATCCTAGTATTATTTTCTTTTTCTCAAAATTTTCTGGTTTGAAATATCGTTCATCAAAATAACAAGCTCTCGCTGAAATTTCCCACGAGCCTGAATTGCCATGATATACAAATCAAACTTTATGGAGTTGTTGACTTCGGTGTGTCATTTCACTCTCAAATATTGAATTTTTTTTTCTCGTTCTAGGATTTGGAGTTCCATGACCAACAAATAATAGCATGGATTTCGTCCCATGAATAGCACAATTTTAGCCTGTGAGGAACTCTTCCATAGTCCTTAATGACCTTTTTATTTTATTAGGCCATTAAAAGGCTCAACAGTCTTCTTCGGTGGTGGCTCACAACTTCCACAATTTTATTATTAGTCTGCAATCTTGATTGATATGCATTCTTAAGCATTATCTAGCATGTTCCAATACTCCCTCTCAAAGTTATGGAGGTTTATTTCAATACTTCATGAATTCGACGTCTCCTATAAGTCCTTAGTGGTAAATTGTATTCAAGAAATGAATAATGCTTCTCGTTTAATATAAGTTAGAGAGGGTGAAATTGGCAGTGATGAGACAGGGGCGGCAGTTGATAGTTTGTATTGAACTTAATGTGGTTTGTTATAAATGACTTTAGTAGAGGGTAAAACGGAAAATTTATAAAAGGTTTCACCATATAGGTGTTGTCTCCTAATAAAAACAATAAGTGGTTTATAAAGTGATTGAACGTCCTCGTTACAAGAATCTTACAAGAATTAAAGAAATACACATATATGAAAATATTGAATATTATGTGATTATTCTGTTAAATTTATTTTTACAAAAAGTAATAACTTATCTTGAAAGTAATAAGGTGCATACATGAGTCTTGTTAAATTTGAAATATAAATTTATTCATCTTTTATTTCTACTTAACTGTTACAATAACTCATGAACATATGTAACACCTTAAAAGTCCTCTGAAGTTAAAGAATTAATATCACATATGACATTTACAATTCAAAAGGAATACGTGATAGTGCCACTATTTTTTAATTACAATTACGATTGTATTTGCTATTTAGCTCTATATGCACCAGCATGATTATTCTACTATTCTAAGTGTTAAGTCAATATTCATTTGAAATATTTACATGACAATTTAAGACAAAAATTTTAAAGAACGCAATTATCTAGCGGCTCTACTGTATCGTCATCTATTCTTTATCTTTCAGCTTACAATATAAAAAAAAGTACAAGTAAATGTAGGAAAATATAAGACAGTAATGGAGAAAACTGGAAACAGCCTGAGTCGAATGCGTTGCACTCTGTCCTTCAGACAGTATCTGCTCCCTTATATTCTGCTTAGGGTTGCAGTAAATCTGTCTCACAAGATAAAACACGCGACCCTCTATCGATCATAGCAGAAAACAATCAACAGACAGAAATTTGAGAGAGAGAGCAATAGAGAAATTCGAGTGTGAAATGAGTCTATCTATCTGCCCTAGTTATAGACACCAAAAGGTGTCTTGAACAGTTGCGACAGTTAAGTGACTTTGCAGGTGTCACTTAACAGTCACAATCTGCAGACACAGTAAACAAGTGCACCTTATGAACTCATATACACTATGAATAGGTGCCATTTAAATTTAAATTAAATAGAAACAGTCACATTGTTTTAGTCCAAAAGTCACACCCATTCTGGTTCACATGCTGAATTTGTCACGAAAAGTTAAGGTTGGGCTCAGGACGAGGGCTCCCGGCGACGATGCAAAGTGCAAAGTTCGCATTTACCCCCTCGCCAACACGCTCGCGTGCGGTGTGGTGCATCGAACATGTGCGAGTGCATGACCATGCATACCATGTGTTTATAGAATAATATGGTTATGTCAAATGGCCACTAAAATACCCTAACCTTTTTATTTCCCAGCAATGTGTGAACCCACATTATGACAATTTTCAACCTTATTAAATGTCAATCTTTGAGAGTTTATATCTCTTTAACCAATCAACCAAATTGATTAATTCCTTTTGGTTATTAAACCTTGCAGTACAAGGTTCAATAAGGTAGGAATCAATTTATGAAAATTTTCTAACAGTAAACACACAAACATATGCAAACATCTCATAATAACTGCATGGATACTATCCATACAAACAATGCTATTTAATAATCGAAAAGTTAAGAGTAATGCAAGTGAATTCATTTTGTGATATTTTACTTAAATTAGTCATGATTAAATTGGGTACTAAAGTTATTTTTTATAGTCAAATGGGATATTTTTTATAACGCTAATGTCTTTTTTCTCTTATGATATGTGGTACGCATAATACACTTTTTAAAATTTTATGATGTATTATATTTTATAATTTGCTCCAAACTTGACTCGAGTTACTGAATTAGTTATCACGGAGTATTAATTATCAGTCTTTATCCCAAAAACCTTTCTCCATACATGTAACACAGGAGTCAACTTTACCGCGTGTAGATGTCCTCGGATTGGCGTATGTCCAGTTTTTCGAGGAAAAAGGTGAAAAGCTCTCAAAAGAATCTTCCCCTGAACATTCCCTGTTCTTGCTTTGTCAACTTCCTAATAATACCAACCTTTTCCCCGACCAGATCTGCATTTTTTTTTAGTTTTTCACTTTGCAAAGGTCAAACACGTTTTTTTTTTGTCGTTGAATAAAGGTAAAAATATATAAGGGGAAAATGGGATTATACAAAGCGTCCAAAAGTGGTTGACAACCCCAACTACAAGAGTATTTACAAACTAGCAATGGAGCAAGGAGAGCGGATGACAAAACCATGCGGCCATAGATGACTACAAAATGAACTACAGGAAACAAAACACCACATGAGCAAACATCAACAATGGCATCGATCAAGAGCGACAATCTGCAGGTAGAAGCCAGTCCTGCTGAGCACCCATTCTCAATCGACAAGTAAAAGTAGTCAGAGGTGATGACAGGCCTAGATCACCTGCAGTACCCAGGACGATATGCACTGAATGCATCTTCCAACAGCTAACAGTCACATGGGACCAAATATGTACATCGGAGGCCAAACAAGTTTAAAGTTACCATTATTGCAAGGACAAGAAATGTTTGCCTTTTGAAAAGTAGAAAAAGAAATGAATCAAAAGGCGCCCATCCATCCTTTATCATACTCGTCAACTCTTAGGATTGCAAGGTAGGATTTTAGGAATCGCAAAACAGTAATTAAGTATCGTTAAATACGACAGATGATAAAAAAATTAATGAAAATCAGTCAACTTTTACACTTTTAAACACTTTTCATGTTTATTATGTTGCTCAGAAGTGCATTTGTAACTATTAATCAATCGCTCAGAAGTGCATTTGTAGCCATTAATCATGGTGTGGACAAGAATTTGAGGCGTGAAAGAAAAGAATTTGCAATTTAGCGCCGCTAAAAAAGTTTATCGGTATAATAGTGTACAGACATGTCATAGCCCTATTCAGCATTGATTAATTGTCATTGAATTGAACGAGGTTGTGGCAAACTCAATCAAGAAAAATTGATAGTAACTAAGTTTTTAATCATCAACCTCTGTTGCATGTAACTCTATTGAGGTGATGGATGAACCCACTTGATGCTCATCACCAGAAGCATCTTCTGAAATTTTCAGCATCTTCTTCGAGTGGGATGATGAATAAGGTGGGAAAAGTTGGTATCAATGAAACTTCACTCAAAAACAAAAAGATAAAACGCACACATCGAAGAAGAAGGCCTTTTTCATATTGACTTGAGGATCCAAAAGCCCCATATAAATTGAATTCTGTAAATCCTGATGGAGGCGAGGTACCAAGTAGCCGAGGAGTCGTCATTTGAGCCTAACTTTTATATTCGTTTCGGAGATGGCCAAAATGAATTGGTGGATTTGCGCGTCGCCTAAATCCTTAGCTATCAGGGGGGAGAGATGGAATGAGAGTTAAAAACATTTTCATTTCTTACCTTCCAAATTAAAACCTTAGGCCAGATAAAGAAAAAACGGTCATCGTAATTATACCGTCTTTTTTTTATTTCATGTATGCTTTAGGGTACTTTTTAAGTTATTGTTTGTAGAAGAGAAAATCGTATTTGTTTTGTTTTAACCCAAAGGCTAATAAAAAAAGGAGAAAAAAATCAACAAATTGGCAACCAGATTTCCAGAAAATCGGAAGAATTGACACTATTTTGTTGTAAATAAAATTGACCCTATTTTGTTATATTGACACCAATTATACGACACTTTATTCAAACACAACACTATCCATAACTTATAATTAATGTTACTAAAAATAGCTTAAAATTAAGGGTTAATTATAAAACTGTCCCCTGAGATTTACACGTTTTTGCACTTTGCCCCCTGTGTTTACAACTTTTGCAATACTGTCTCCCGAGGTTGACAAAACCATTGCAAACAGCTCCAAAATTGGACGTTGGGCGTTAAGTCGTCATGTGCACAGCACATGCCGTTTTGACATGGGCAAATCGGTAATTTTCCCTTTCCCATCTTCCCCACTGTGTTCATCTCTCTCTCTCTCTCTCTCTCTCTCTCTCTCTCCCTCCCTCTCCGCAGCTGTCTAGCAATGTCTTTAACGAGAAGCTCGTGTTCCATGTAAATAACGTCGCGGATCTCCCTTACAGTACCATAGAAATCAACATCTCTAACGTGTAGGAGTCGAACAATGGCCGGAATTTCCTGGGGAGGGTTTTGCTTCTGGTGGTGAATATAGAAAGAAGGTTGGATGACAAGCAGGTGGCTTGAAGATGGCATAATCTTGACACTCATTTCAGCAACCCAAATGAGTCGAGATCGGTAGTGAGATTTGTATTTCGGATTCATCTTCGATAGTACTGTGACACTACAGTGTGGCGCCGTGGTGGTCCACGTCTGGTGCGACCGGAATTATGGCTGGCCGATGATAAGTCCCGTGCGGTGGTGGTAGCGACGCGTTGGCTGCGGTGTGGCGGTTATGGAGTCTCGGTGAAGGGGCAGCTGTAGTTGCTCGCCGGTGATGGGGCTGCCGTGATCTGGAAGAGGCGTTGACCGGCGATGGGGCTGCCGACCAGAGTTTCTCACCAGAGACTGAATGGTGGCCGGCGACAGGGATCGCACGGCGACTTGGCGATGGCAGCGGCATCTCGGCTACAGCACGGTGGTCACGGGGATGTTGTGTTGTGGTGTACGATGTAGGCGGCGCCGGAGTTCATTGTCGCTGAGGAACGTGGCCAGCAATGGGGACGCCGAAGATGGGAGCGGCGCTGCCCGATTAGGGCCTGCTGCCTGCGGAGAGGAAGAGAGAGGAGAGAGATATGAGGGTAATAGGGTTTAGGGTTTTCAGAGGGTTTTGGTAAGGGAATTGACCGATTTGCCCATGCCAAAACGGCATGTGCTGTGCACATGACGACTTAACGCCCAACGTCCAATTTTGGAACTGTTTGCAATAGTTTTGTCAACCTCGGGGGACAGTATTGCAAAAGTTGTAAACACAGGGGGCAAAGTACAAAAACGTGTAAACCTCAGGGGACAGTTTTGTAATTAACCCTAAAATTAATTTTGATTCGATTATAATCTAATTTTAAATGCGCTTTTGAGAATCAATTCAAAAGATATATTTTATTACACCTTGATAAATGGTCAAAGGAAAATTATGTGGTTTAACTTTGAGTGGTTTGCAAGCTACATATTTATGAAAAAATTTGGGTTGTTATCTGGCTCGTAAGAAGATAGTTACAACATTTTATATAATGACAATTAATAATCGTTCAATATTTTTAATAATTTTTATATAGTGATACTAGAAAATGATGTTAAGAATTCTTGCTAAAAGTATTATTAGTAAGTACAAATTATATATATATTTAATAACTATTAATTGTTACTCCCTCCGTCCCTCATAAAATGATCATATTTCCTTTCTGGACTGTTCCACAAAAATTACTCACTTTTCAAATTAAGATATATTCTTTAAGTGTTTTTTTTTCTTCATATTTACCCTTTTTTATACTTTATGAAAATTTTCCAACAGTAAACACTCATGCATATATGCAAACATCTCATAATAACTGCATGGATACTAATCATACAAACTATGTTATTTAATAATCGAAAAGTTATGAGTAATGCAAGTAAATTCATTTTGTAATATTTTACTTAAATTAGTCATGATTAAATTGGGTATTAAAGTTATTTTTTATTGTCAAATGAGATATTTTTTATAACGTTAATGCCTATTTTCTTTTATGATATGTGGTACGAATAATACACTTTTTAAAATCTTATAATATATTATATTTTATAATCGGAACTTGACTCGAGTTACTGAATTAGTTATTATTAATTATCAGTCTCTGTCCCAAAAACCTTTCTTCATACATGTAACACTGGAGTCAACTTTACCGCGTGTGGATGTCCTCGGATTGGTGTGTGTCCAGTTTTTCGAGGAAAAGGGCTAAAAGCTCTCAAAAGAATCTTCCCCTGAACATTCCCTGTTCTTGCTTTGTCAACTTCCTAAGAATAGCAACCTTTTCCCCAACAAGATCTGCATTTCTTTTAGCCGCTCTTTTAGCCATCCGCCCGGCCTTAGAACAACAAAAGTTGTGTTGGAATTGGGTTTTAAACCCATTGTGGAGAAGCAACTTTGACTCAATTTTCAAATGGGTTCCAAATCATAGTTTGGTTAGGAACAAATTAATTCACGTTCATCTATTGGAATAGATGATCGTGGTATATTCACATGTTTAAAACGAATGAGAAGTGAATGAGAAAATTGAAGCTAAAGTTAGTGGTTCACCTTGAAAGGAAAAGAGTATCCCACATTGAAGAGATAAAGCCAATGTTGTCTCCTTATAAGGCTTAGCCTTGAGCTAAGGGATGGGCCCCGTGGGGGTACCCATGTTTTGTAAGGAGGGAGGACCTAGGTTGACCCAAGGTCCACCACACGCGCGCGCCGCCCGTCCCGGTCCGGTCCGTGGCCGTGGCTTGGGCTTGGGCTAGGCCCAATCAGGCTTTATTCTTTTTGGGACAAAATAAATTTTATTTATTTAATTTCCTTTCCGAAAAGTTGTGACCGTTCCTTTCCAACCAACCAGCTGTGAAGAGTTGCACTCCCAGTGAATACTCTGTGTATAAAACCGAGTCAGTTTACAGAAGTTAGGTACGAATTAAAATCCCGAATTTTCTTTTCTTCTGTACAAGAGTCTGTCCCAGTTTTGAAAGAGTTCTACCATTTGTTTGGTTCGCCGGGTCTGGAAATTTGGTGTGCTACTATTTTCAGACGTAGCCGTTGTATCCTGAGAGACTATCGTCAAGAGCCGTCAGCACCGTTGCGGGACGAATAAGTCTTAAGGACAGTGAATCAAATTCACGCCTCGGCCCCTTTTTCCTTTGCTGTTCTGCTTTTCTGCAATCCTGTTGTGAGTTCATTTTAATTGTTCTTGCAAAGACTATATGTTCTGTTTAGTAAACTAAATTTCAGTATTTCGTACTTAATTGTTTTCTGCACAAGTATACACAAAGTATATATTTCGAACAACAAGTTGTTCATCCTAATCGAAGGGGATGCAGAAGTAATTATCAAGATGCTCACGGACCAATTGAACCCTCCTTTTTGGAATATCAGAGCTTACATTGAAGAGTCGAAAAATCTTCTAAAGAATTTCGTTTGTTGGGATGCTGTTCATTCTCTGAGAACTGCAAATTCAGCAGCCCATAACTTAGCTTCTAAAGCTTTATTTTGTAATCATTTTGACTTTGTTCCTCATTTATCCAACCTTTTGTTAAATTTAGAAGAAGAGAGGAACAATGATGTTTAGCTATTACTTTCTTTAAGTTCAATAATATGTCTCAATTAACAAAAAAAATCTGCATTTCTTTTTAGTTTTTCACTTTGCAAAGGCCAAACACGTTTAAAGTTACCATTATATCAAGGACAAGACACGTTTGCCTTTTGAAAAGCAGAAAAAGAAATGAATCAAAAGGCGCCCCTCCATCCTTTATCATACTCGTCAACGCTTAGAATGCGTCTTGCCCTCTTGACTGCTCTGCGTTCTATACAGGAATCCTAAAACATTAATTAATTATTGTTAAATATGACATGTGACAAAAAATGTAGCGAAAAGCGTCAACTTTTACACTTTTGAACAGTTTCACGCTTATTATGTTGCTCAGAAGTGCATTTGTAGCCACTAATCATGGCGTAGACAAGAATTTGAGGCGTGAAAGAAAAAATTCACAATTTAGCGCCGCTATGAAAGTTTATCGGTATAATAGTGTACAGAAATGTCAGTAGCCATATTCAGCATCGGTTAATTGTCATTGAATTCAGGGACGGATCCAGGATTCTATATCGAGGGGGGCCAAAAGTTACATGTAAAAATTTTAGTTGCTAGTGTTATAAAATTAATGTAACATGACCACGATCACGTTTATCACGTTTGGTGCAGGAAGCGACATCCAATAAACTTGAATCATTTTTAGTCCTCAATTGCATGAGATATGCAAAAAGAATAATATGTCTACGTGTATTAGTTCCAGCATCACATCTATATTGAAATTATATATTTGTGTGCACTTATGCACAATAGTTTAAAAATACTTTGATTAAATTCTACTCACATATAGCATTTGTGAGTATATCAGTTGTACGTACATATAAAATGAATATTTAAAATTGAGTAGCGCGAAAAAAATATTAGTCGAACTTTGAGTTTGTCTACCAAAAAAAAAATAATAATAATCAAAATTTTCTTGTGAATTGTAATTGAAACAACAAAAATATAAAGAATTAGATATTCATTTCAAACTTAAACTCTCTCAAACTCTAAATAGTTTTTAGCAGCACTTGTTAATAACACGATTTGAATCTTTAAAAACAACAATAAGTTGAAATTGTTCAAATATATATATATAGGGTCGTGATTCATTGCTAGTGCTAGCACGTTGCTAGCGCTGTTTTGCCGTCCGCTATATAATGTAGCGGACGATAATTCACCGTCCGCTACATTATATAGCGGACGGTGCTAGCGCTAGCAACGGATCAGTTCCCATATATATATATATATATATATATATATATATATATATATATTAACTTTTTAAATTTTAATGCTTTAACCAAATGTCATGTTGGTAACATTAAAATATTTTAGTGACATATATTAGGAGGGTAGGTAGGGGGTGGCCTTGGTCCCCCCCCCCCCCCCCCCCCCCCCCCACCCCCACCCCCACATTAGTTCCCCGCCTCTAATTGAATTGAACGAGGTTGTCCCGCAAACTCAATCATGAAAATTGATATGAAATAAATTTTTAATTATGAACCTCTGTTGCATGTAACTCTATTGAGTGTGATGGATGAACCGACTTGATGCTCATCACCAGAAGCATCTTCTGAAATTTTCAGCATCTTCTTCAAGAGGGATGATGAATAAGGTGGGAAAAGTTGGTATCAATGAAACTTCACTCAAAAACAAAAAGATAAAACGCACACATCGAAGAAGAAGGCCTTGTCGACTTGAGGTTGAGGATCAAAAAGCCCCATATAAATTGACTTTTGTAAATCCCGATGGGGCCAGGGACCAAGTAGCCGAGGAGTTGTCACTTGAACCTCAACTTTGCATTCATTTCGGAGATGGCCGAATTGAATTGGTGGATTTATGTGTCGCCTAAATCCTTAGCTATCACGGGAGAGATGGAACGAGAATTAAAAATATTTTCATTTCTTACCTTCCAAATTAAAACCTTAGGCCAGATAAAGTAAAAACGGCCATAGTCATTATACCTTTTTTTATATATATAATTTCATGTATGCTTTAGGGTATAGGTTAAGTTATTGATCGTAGAAGAGAAAATGGTACTCCATTTGCTTTATTTTAACACAAAGGGTAACCCAAAAGGAAAAAAAAATCAACAAATTGGTAAACAGATTTCCAGAAAACCGAAAGAATTGACACTATTTTGTTGTAAATAAAATTGACCCTGTTTTGTCATATTGACACCATTTATACGACACTTTATTCAAACACAATACTATCTATATATAACTTATAATTAATGTTACAACTAAAAATAGCTTTAAATTAATTTTGATTCGATTATAATCTAATTTTAAATGCACTTTTGAGAATCGATTCAAAAGATATACTTTATTACACCTTAATAAATGGTCAAACGAAAATTATGTGGTTTAACTTTGAGTGGTTTGCAAGCTACATATTTATGAAAAAATTCGGGTTGTTATCTGGCTCGTAAGAAGATAGTTACAACTTTTTATATAGTGACAATTAATAATCGTTCAATATTTTTAATAATTTTTATATAGTAATATTAGAAAATGATTTTAGGAATTCTTGCTAGAAGTATTATTAGTAAGTACAAATTATATATATTTAATAATTATTAATTATTACTCCATCCGTCCCTCATAAATTAATCATATTTCTTTTTTGACCCGTCCAACAAAAAATATTTATTTTCCAAATTAAGAAAGATTCTTTAAGTTTTTTATATTTATCCTTTTTATTTTTTTTTTATTCAATTTTTCTCTTCACATTTAATACTCCACAAATCAATTTTTTCTCTCATGACCCACTTTCTTTCTCCCTCTTTCTAAAAAGTAAAATGAAAAACACAAAATATATAATTTAAATTCTTAATACACGTGTCAATTGAAACGTGTCGACGGGATGGAGGGAATAGTATTAAAAAAAATCGTAACTACTTTTCGACTAACCATGGAACGTGGTCCCTGGTTTCTAAGCCACACATTTTATCATCGTCTAGGGACCCAGCGCCCACCAAACGTCGTACCCTCCACGCCGTCAACTCATCACCAATTCTCGAGAATGAAATATTATCGCCTGCGTCGTAGTAGTATATTACTGGCGTGCTCGTTCTGGTATTCAAGCATCTCCACCGTCCAATGATACGTATACGTGGAATCCACGTCTTATGATGGGACCACCTTTGTGCCATGGCCCACAATGACTCCACATCTCGTGTAGCTAGGCAATTTGGTGCCACTTAATATATGTTTGAGTAATAAAGGTCGATATATTCACGTCACATACACCGGGTCCCACTTATTATTCATATAAGGAATCCAAGTCACCGTGGGACCACCTATGTGACACGATGGCCCATCTGCACTCCACGTCTCGTGTAGCTCCAAGAAGAAGGGCTCATAGGCCATTTCATGCCATATATAATATGTTTGAGTATTTTAATGTACTTTGTTTCACCTCCTTTTCGTTGTCGAAAGTGTATTATTTGTGACAATTGTTTAAGCTTCTGAAGACGAAGGAGGGGTAAAAGTATATATAAGATAGTGAAAGTAACCTCTTCCTTTTTTATTTTGAAGAGCAGAAATAACTATTACTTTTATGAAAAGAAAAAAAGCCAAAAATTTTCACGTCGACTGTATTATACATAGTTACCCTTCATCCCAAGATAAATGTTTGGAACGCAATTTTCTTCTCTTCCAAAATAACCATCATAAACATGTATTAAGTGCATAATAATCATTTTTTTTTCAAAACTTTTCGTTGTTACTATAATACCCCGAAAATTTTTCTTTTCATCGTGCAAAATTATTATTTTAAGCAAATAAGTTTGTGATCTTTTTGATAATATTGAGAAAATGGTTTGGGATTATTTTTGAAATTTTCGGTCGAATGAAAAGTGGTTTCATTCGAATCAAAATGAAGGAAAATGGTGTTTTGGAGTTTCTGAAGTTTTTGATCGAATTAAAAGTTTGTTCCCAACCTATTCTGGTCGTACCCAAAGGCCCACTTGTGGTCCCATTTTGCATGACAC
This sequence comes from Escallonia rubra, assembly GCA_033065855.1. Taxonomy (NCBI): domain Eukaryota; kingdom Viridiplantae; phylum Streptophyta; class Magnoliopsida; order Escalloniales; family Escalloniaceae; genus Escallonia; species Escallonia rubra. The sequence continues at coordinate 142,701 of JAVXUO010000124.1, read as the reverse complement.
GTCCGCACAAGCAACAGTAATTTTCAACGCTCACAACCGGTCAAAGCATGCACGCTCAAATCACGTGCACTTCTCACTTTCGTCACGTTACTTCGTCACTAAGAAGCTCTTTTTCGCACAAAGCGTCATGACACTTCGACCGTCGCACTTCGCCCATCACCCGTCGACGCGCCATGGCACTTGCCCAAGGAAGTTGGCCTTGGCCTCCCCCTTGGGGTCGGCCTTGGCCTTGGCCTTCCCCTTGGGGTCGGCCTCGGCCTCCCCATGGGGGTCGGCCTCGGCCTCCCCTTGAGGTTGGCCTTGGCCTCCCCCTATGGGTTGGCCTTTGATCTCTATCCTTAACACCTTCACTTCTCTCCAAGAGGCCTTGCATCCTTCGCGACCCCCGTCGCCCGGACGTCAACATTGCGACCCCCGTCGCCCGGACGACATCTCTACGACCCCCGTCGCCGTCGCCCGGACGTCACTCTGCGACCCCCGTCGCCCGGACACAACTCCGCGACCCCCGTCGCCCGGACACAACTCCGCGACCCCGTCGCCCGGACACAACTCCGCGACCCTGTCGCCGGTGTCCGGGCGTCGCACTTCAACACTTCGCCACGCCCGTGCGCCGCGCCGCTGATACAGTCGTGTCCCCAGGCTCTCTGTCACACTACCGTGCCCCCGGCACTATAAGCACTATGTCGCGCCCATGCGCCACCATTGATACCAACGTGCCCCCGGCACCTTACGCACTCTGTCGCGCCCATGCGCCACCATTGACACAAACATGCCCCTGGCACCTTACGCACTCCGTCGCGCCTATGCGCCGCACCATTGACATAGACGTGCTCCCGGCACCTTACTCACTTCATCGCGCCCATGCGCCACAATCATGTCATCATGCCCCCGGGCACCACACTCATTCATCACACCATGCGCACCTTGCCTTGGTCATGGAACATGCTTCAACCCACTCTCCGGAGTGTACATCACCCGCAGGGATATGCGACTCCTCCGGGACACTATCTCTGCCATGGAGCTCTTCAACTCCCTTTTCGCCAGGTAGACGGCTCCTCCGGGATGCTACCTCGGCCAGTCGGGTAGACGGCTCCTCCGGGATGCTACCTTGACATGCTCCGAGTGCTCCGGCATAAGGACTCACCCGCGGGGATAGGCGACTCCTCCGGGACACTATCTCTGCCAGGGAGCTCTTCAACTCCCCTTCCGCCAGGTAGACGGCTCCTCTGGGATGCTACCTCGGCCAGTCGGGTAGACGGCTCCTCCGGGATGCTACCTTGACTCGCTCCAAGTGCTCCGGCACAAGGACTCACCCGCGGGGATAGGCGACTCCTCCGGGACACTATCTCTGCCAGTGAGCTCTTCAACTCCCCTTCCGCCAGGTAGACGGCTCCTCCGAGATGCTACCTTGACTCGCTCCAAGTGCTCCGGCATAAGGACTCACCCGCAGGGATAGGCGACTCCTCCGGGACACTATCTTTGCCAGGGAGCTCTAAGTGCTCCGGCACGAAGACTCCCCTTCTGCCAGGTAGACGGCTCCTCCGGGATACTACCTCGGCCTGCGGAATAGGCGACTCCTCTGGAACACTATCTCCGTCAGGGTGCCTGCGTGACTGGCCTACGTGCTCCGGCACTAGGGGCTTGCGTCGGCACCCCTAGGGACTATGACCCACGGGTCACTCCGAGACGGGAGCAGGTCTTCGGAGGGCATCGCACCTAGTTCACCTGGCAGTTGGGCGTCGGGTCTTCCCCACCGCTGCCAGGCCTGTGGGACTCCGCAAGGGCTTGGATTGGAGGCTAGATCAAGGGGGTTCTCTGGCCACACCAACGCGGTGGGAGCCAGTCTTTCCTGACAGACCGAGCGACGCTGTGAGGAGCAGGCCGGGTGAATATGCGATCCGACAGTCCGTGGAGCACCGGTATTCGTGGACCCCCCGGTGACGTGTCAGTCCCGGGGAGCGCCACGTGTCGGTTAATGACATCATCATCTCAATCTCTATAAATAGAGGTCTTGAGAATTCATTTGAAAAGAGGATAACGGTTGGACATTTTCAGGACTTCTTCTTCACTCTCTCATATTTTCACTTTCTCACTCTAGAATTCTAGAGAGAGAAACATACAGTACCCTGACTCTGGACCTAAGCATCAGACTGTGACTATCATCGTGTATTCATCCCGCGCCATCGCCCTCGCAGCACTGCCACCCTCAGGCTCTGTCTGGAAAGCCCTTGGTCTCTGCCCTTGTTCCACCCTTGTTGTGTCCTACATCAACATACTTGGAAGCTGACTCGGACTGCAGCCTTTGTGGCACCTCCACGTAAGTACGAACCCACTTTCCTTGGCATCAAAGTTTTAATTTGAATGAAAATAGTTTGACTTCGAATGAAAATGAGTTTTGCTTCGAATGAAAAGATTTTTGTGTGTAAAAATGAACTATTGAAGTTTTCGGTCGACTTAAAAGTTTTAAGTTGACTGAAAACTAATTTTCGGTCGAATTGAAAATAAAAACAAACTGAAGTTTTCAATCGATGAACAGTAACTTTGAGTCGAATGAATAGTACTTTCGATCGACTTAAAAGTTTTAAGTCGACTAAAAAACTCATTTTCGATCGAATTAAAAAAAATTTGAACCATTTTCACCTCTGTTGGATTCGGTCGACCGAAAACTTTTTTCGGTCGAATGAAAACTTGAAAATTTATGTCTCATATAAATAGTGTTTTATTTCATTTCTAGCCTTTTAGGTTCTCTGTTTCTTTTCTTCTCATTTGCACGAGAGAGAGAGAGATAGAGAAGAAGGCTTGGAAAGTTTGGAAGCTTTAAGGAGGAGCTTAAGAATTTGTGGCTATCAAAAGGCTTGATTAAGGTAATGATTTACTTTCAAAAATTCGAATCAGCGATGGACCAATCGCTCATGTGAGACTTTAGTTTCTCTATGAAATCTGAACTTATTCGAATTGAGTTAAGTGACGTTCTTTTCCCTTTGTTTTGACCATGGTTATGAATAACTCGTTTTTAATGCTATGATTTCGAAAAATCAAATTTCGTCGAATTTGTTTGATCTCCGAATTTTGCCATATTGATATCGTTCGTATCAGTGATTTATGATCGTCATTATTTCTTGAACTCCATTTATTGTTTGACAAGTCCGTTATTTGATAATGTTATTTTGAAGCCTTTGAATATGGTTTGACATGTCCGATATTTGATAACGGTTATTTTGAGATTTTGTTTTGGTAATTTTATGAGTCATGTCACAGTGTATGTGACGTATTTCCGACTTATCCACGTGGAGTGAAACGTGGGATAGCTTAGGGGAGTTGAGTTAGAGATCGCGATCTTACTTTCTGAACCGGCCTCATATGTCAGGAATGACGTATGTGACAGCTTTCTGAATGGCTCTCTAGTGTCCGTTTTTGTACTCATATATATTTTGACATTTGATATTTGGTCTGCTAGTGTCTGTTTCTGTACTCAGATATATTTTGGCATTTGATATTTGATCTGACCTATGTTCAGTCGAAAGTGGTTTGCCTTTGTATTTGTCTTTGTATTCAGATAGTTTGACATTTGAAATTTGGTTTGATGTTCGTTCCGTTGAAACTTTGTGTCTGTCCTTGTGTTCAGATATAATTTGACCTTCGAAATTTGGTTTAATATCCGTCTCGCTAAAATTTTTGTGCTTCCGAAATTTCGTTTCTCATATATTTTGGCTTTTGTTTGATTGGTTCTTTGAGCGACCTTACTGGGCATTTGGCTCATTCCCTTAATGTTTTCCTTTCAGGTGATTAGTAGATGAAATTTCGGATTTGAAGGGCTAGCCGTGCGACCAAGAGTTAGCTATCTTATTTCAGAGTTAAGTATTGACATTTAAGTGTAACAACTAAGATAGGTTGGTACTGTTTAGGTTTTGTTTTGAAACTCCGTGTTGGAGAAATTTTTGGATTATATAAAAGTTTTGGGCCCTATAACAGTTATTGATATACTCTTGGGAGTTATTAGTGCATACTCTGAATGACCGTTTGAGATATTTATGAGATTTTAAGGTTTTCTGATTTCGTTTGGGAGACTTTTGATATTGTAAAGTTTACTCTGAATTCCGATTGTTCGACAGCTTACGCTTCGGGAATTCTAATTAATTTTCGGGGCGTTACAGTTACTTATAACAAACATCACTTTTACTCTTCCTATGCAAGGATAAAAGTAAAATACAAGCACTGACTATAAAGACAAAAATGAAATACAAGCACTAATTGTAACTTTCAAGTAGCATTAACTCGTTGTCCATAAAAAGTTAGTATTTTAATGGGCAAATGCTAACGATGCCCTATGGGTACTCGTTAATTAAGCCTATAATTTATTTATGAAAAATATCTTCATTAAGAAAGCTAGTTAAAATATTAGTGCCACAACAAATTTTTATTAGGAAATGCTATTTTCATTTCTTCATATACTTTTTTTGACTTCTTTTTTTCGTTGAAAGTATATTTTTGTGTTAAAGTTTAAGGACGAACAAGCGAGTGGAAAAACATATAAAGTTGCGAAAAAAACCTCTCCTTTTTAATTCTACTTCAAAAAGTAAAAATTAGAGATAAAATAAAAAGGAAAACAAATATTGTGCATGTAGAGCGTATAATTCATTTTAACGCTCAGAACATTGACCTTTATATTTCTCTCCGTATGGTTTTTGCATTTACTGTGCATATACTTGAGCTGTTTAATGTACCTATTCTAAAAAATCTTATAGTTTATTATACAACTAATTAAATCACATAAATGTCTATTTTTACACTGTGCTATGCTTTTTCATACCCCCATTCATTGCTAAAAGATTCATTTTTTGTCTTTTAGCTAACTTTTTATCTACAATATGAGCGCGTGAGACAACATCTAAGGTATAAATAAATAGACGCTCTCCTACATCACACCCTACCCCGTGCAATTGTAATTTAGCTCTTGTTCAAATCCTTTAGAGAAGTAAAATTTGTAGCTATTATGAATTTTTATCTACTAAACCTCACGTCCATTGTAACAAAATCTGTGACAAAGTTTTCTTTCAAGTTCATCCATATTCAATCCGAGAGCATGAGATATTGTTACATAAACTGTATCCTTTCGTTCAAATTTTGAGCATCTTGTTTGACTTTCTACTCTTCTTGAAGAACAATGAAGTAGGAGGACGTCCTCTCGTAAGCTTGAAACATTTTTCAAAAAATGTAAAAGCACAAGTTCTAAAGAACCAAGAAACACATTAAACCCAAATCTCTATATTTTGCAGGATATAATAATAATAATAAAAATATAGGAAACCTCATGATCTCTCAACTCTGAAGTTTACTGGGAGAGAGACTTTGTAAGAAATTACAGTGAGGTCGAGCACACCATAACCTTTGCGATGTAAAGAGGAGAAGCAGACAGGAAGAGTACGACAGAGTAGACCAAAGACCCAGCAGCACAGCAGACTAGAATTAATACTTCTTCCGTTTTCCGTGTGCAATTGATGTCCAAAAACATGTCTTTCCTCGAAAGACGATTCACTCGCTTCCTACGTCTCTCTCTTTCTCTGCAAAATCTCAGCGAGAATTTGAAGACCCTTTAAGAGCTCCATTTCTTCGTCTCTCTCTCTATACATGGTTTAGGTCCCTCTCACCCTCTCTCTGTCTTTGTATCTCTATCTGCTCAAAGCAACAAACTACAATCTTGGACTGAGTTACTGAGCAAGTATTGAAGGATCGATTCATAAAGCTGAAAGATAAAAAGGTAATCATCTTTCCCTCTTGCTTTTTTATTTGGGTCACTGTAGCCTTTTTCTACGCTCCCTTTAGGCGTGTTTTGCTGATTTACTTGCCATACTTTTTGCACTTTCTGTTCGTATAGCTGTGATCGAAAAAGATTCTTGATGTTTTACTTGTGGCTTTTGATGCTATGGTGAAGCTGTTGGTCAGCGATCAAATTGTGTAATTGTAGTGTCTTTTTCTTCGTTTTTCCGAAATGAATTTGGGTTGTTTGGATTCTTAGCTCTTTTTTCCTAAAGCTTCCTTGTATATAGGGATTCATCCATTCAATTTGACCATTCTGCTTGAGTCACTGCGAAATCTTGTGTCCTCTACTAAATAATTTCATTTTCTTAATCCTATTACGCGAAACTGTATGCTATGCATAGCGGGTTAACCAAGCTGGGATTTCAATACGTTTCTCTGTCTGACCACTAAGGGTTGTGTCAACCAATATGAAGCATCTGCTTAAAATTGTATTGTAGGTCTATTTTTTTAGCACATAAAAAGTTGTTACATCGGATGTGATGGCCTTTATGAGCTTGCCTTATCGCAGGCAATGTTCCTCGTTTTTCATGTTGGCAGCAATAAACCAGTGGTCAAAGTTAAGAATTCGTTCTTCATGTTGGCTTAAGTCATAGAGATGATTCAGATTGCAATTTGCATTTTGAGGGTAATTTTGTCCGAGGTACATGGATACGAGGGGGTGGACATAGCCCCTCCCTTGCCTTTATTCTTCTTCAATTTCTTTCTATTTTTTCTCCCACAAAGTATTTTCACTATCTCTCGAGCTAAGGCCACCAACCCTGTCAACTCTGTCAGTACACCACCACCAAATTAACCTCAAGGAATTTAATTTCGACCACCAAAACATTGATCATCCAGTTTTGCTCACCCTTTAGAGCCGATGGAGTCTTAACTTTAGGGACTTGGACCAAATAGGAAACAAAAACTTAGATAAAAGACCAAAATGAAACACGTCAAACTAGACATCCATTTGAGCGATTAAATTCTGAGCAAATCTAGAGTTCTCAAGGTAGGGCATTGGATTGGACCGTGTAAATTAGTGTTTAAGAATTCGTTTCCTTTGTGGAAGCTGCTTTACTAAATTAGCTCAAGGTTGTGAGATCCTGGACTTCAGATGAAATGTCTACTCAAGTGATTTACTCAAGTGAATGGCGGCATCGTATCTGAGTTTCTTAGTATAACTTTTGTCCTATTTTTCTTGAGGAATCGAAGTCATTTAGTACATCATTTTGACTTGCTAATTCCTATTTTCCACCAAATTGTAAAGCAAGATCTGGTTCCATTGTGCCTCAAGTCGCAACTATGTTACGCACCCGTATCCAACTTTAAGTTCTTCATAGAAACGTCTCTTCTATTTTTGATCTTCCTGTTTATACAAGTCATCTTCTTTCTCCTTTTGGTCTTGTTAGCATGAATAAACCATATTTTCCTTCCTTTCAGGTACAGCTTGTTACTTCTCCGGTCAAGAATTTGACTTCCCATCATTAAGTCGTCCATCAATTTGCCAATTTTTTTTTGGTAAAACACCATGAATAATCTTAAGCTAGGAGTGGAAGTTGTTGGTGCCCACAACCTTATGCCAAAAGATGGGCAGGGCTCATCCAATGCCTTTGTGGAGCTCCACTTTGATCATCAGAAATTCCGCACCACTATCAAAGAAAAGGATCTTGACCCTGTTTGGAACGAGAGTTTCTATTTCAACGTTTCTGATCCAAACAACTTACCCAACCTCGCTCTTGATGCCAATGTCTACTGCAATAATAAATCCAACCAGTCCAAATCCTTCCTTGGGAAGGTGCGGATCACTGGGACGTCATTTGTCCAGTACTCTGATGCCGTTGTTTTGCATTACCCTCTAGAAAAACGTGGCATTTTTTCGCGTGTAAGAGGTGAGCTTGGCCTGAAAGTATTCATCACGGACAACCCCTCTATTAAGTCTTCAAACCCTCTTCCAGCCACGGAATCCTTTCTGCATGCAAATTCACAGAGAACTCAAGCTCAAAGTTCCATGCAACAAGTCCGGAACTTTATTTCAGATCCATATTCTAATGATAAAAGTGGGTCAAGACGCACATTCCACCATCTGCCCAACCAAAACCACCATCAGCAACAGCCTCAATTTTCCGACGCAGCCATCCAGCAACCAGTAGCATATGGGGTTGGTGAGATGAGATCTGAACCCCAAGCTCCAAAAATTGTTCGCATGTACTCAGATTCCTCCTTGCAACCAGCTGAATATGCACTTAAAGAAACAAGCCCTTTTCTTGGAGGTGGGCAGATTGTTGGGGGACGAGTTATACGTGCAGATAAACCAGCCAGCACTTACGACCTTGTTGAGCCGATGCATTTCCTTTTTGTACGAGTTGTAAAGGCACGCGAACTCCCTACCAAGGATGTTACGGGGAGCCTTGACCCTTATGTCGAAGTAAGAGTTGGAAATTATAAAGGAGTCACAAGACACTTTGAGAAAACAAAAGATCCCGAGTGGAATACGGTGTTTGCCTTCTCAAAAGAGAGAATGCAGTCATCTGTTTTGGAAGTTGTGGTCAAGGATAAGGATCTTGTGAAAGATGAGTCTGTTGGTATTGTTCGTTTTGATCTCAATGAGGTTCCAAGACGAGTCCCTCCTGATAGTCCGCTCGCCCCAGAATGGTATCGTCTTGAAGACAGGAAAGGGGATAAGAGGAAAGGGGAACTGATGCTTGCTGTCTGGATTGGCACACAAGCTGATGAGGCTTATCCCGATGCTTGGCTTTCGGATGCAGCTACTGCTGTTGATAGCTCAGTACTGTCTGCGAACATCCGCTCAAAAGTCTATCATTCCCCCAGATTATGGTATGTTCGTGTCAATGTGATTGAGGCGCAAGACTTGGTCTTAGCTGAGAGCACTCGTTTTCCGGATCTATACGTTAAGGCACAAATTGGTAACCAGGTTCTGAAGACAAAACCCGTTCAAACACGGACAATGAACGCACTTTGGAATGAAGATTTGATGTTTGTGGCTGCTGAACCCTTCGAAGATTATCTAGTCCTTTCAGTTGAAGATCGTGTCGGTCCAGGCAAAGATGAAAACCTTGGAAAGGTTTTTATACCATTGAACTCTGTTGAGAGGCGTGCAGATGATCGAATTGTACATTCCCGATGGTTCAGCCTCCAAAAACCAAGTTCCACTGACGTGGAAGAGACAAAGAAACACAAGTTTGCAAGTAGGCTCCATCTTCGTATCTGCCTAGATGGGGGATACCACGTGCTTGACGAGTCAACTCACTACAGTAGTGATCTTCGACCAACAGCAAAGCAGCTCTGGAAACCGTCAATAGGTGTCTTGGAACTCGGCATTTTAAATGCTGATGGGCTCCACCCAATGAAAACTAGAGATGGAAGGGGCACCTCAGACACATATTGTGTGGCAAAGTATGGTCACAAATGGATACGGACCCGCACCATCATCGACAGCTTAAACCCCAAGTATAATGAGCAGTACACTTGGGAAGTTTATGATCCAGCAACAGTTCTCACCGTATCTGTTTTTGATAACAGTCTGCTTGGTGACAAGGGTTCAAATGGTCAAAAGGATATGAAAATCGGGAAGGTGCGCATTCGAATCTCTACTCTCGAAACTGGCCATGTTTACACACATTCTTACCCATTGCTAGTCCTTCACCCATCTGGTGTCAAGAAGATGGGTGAACTGCACTTGGCGATTCGGTTTTCTTGCACGTCTACGACAAACATGATGCATATCTACTCAAGACCCCTGTTGCCAAAAATGCACTATGTGAGACCATTGACAGCGACGCAACTTGACATGCTTCGTCACCAAGCTGTCAACATAGTGGCAGCACGACTTAGCCGTGCTGAACCGCCACTCAGGAAGGAAGTAGTTGAGTACATGACAGATGCGGATTCACATCTCTGGAGCATGAGGCGCAGCAAGGCAAACTTTTTCCGCCTAATGTCAGTTTTCAATGGCATGTTCGCTGTCATAAAATGGTTTGGAGAAGTCAGTATGTGGAAAAATCCCATCACGACAGCACTTGTACACGTCCTCTTCGTGATGCTCGTATGTTTTCCCGAACTGATTCTACCAACAGTGTTCCTATACATGTTTCTTATAGGACTCTGGAACTACCGGTACCGTCCAAGATCCCCACCACATATGAACACACGGCTTTCTTACGCTGATGCGGTACACCCTGATGAGCTCGACGAGGAGTTTGACACATTCCCTACAACCCGTAATCCAGATCTGGTTCGGAATAGGTATGATCGATTAAGGAGTGTGGCTGGTCGAATACAGACTGTGGTCGGTGACATAGCTAGCCAGGGGGAACGGGTTCAGGCACTGCTAAGTTGGCGAGATCCACGTGCGACAGTTATATTTCTGATATTCTGTTTCGTGGCTGCCATTGTGTTGTATGCGACTCCCTTCCAGGTACTGGCTCTCGCGGCAGGTTTTTACGTGATGAGGCATCCTAGGTTTCGGCATAGGTTGCCCTCGGCACCCCTAAACTTCTTCCGGAGGCTGCCTGCCAGGACTGACACCATGCTGTAAGTTTTTTGAGGGTATCTCAAATTTTTGTCTGGAAAACGTCTCGGATTGTGGTTTTATGTGTCGCAGCTTGTATATTTCTGGTATATACCTACCAATGAAAAAACTTCTGGTATTTCTCTGTAATTTGTTTGCCTACTCTTTCATTATCATGGCTACACCTTATGTAGTTGTCAGTTCCCTAATGTCGTGATGGCTGTGCAAGAGATTTGCGGTGGTGTCCTTGCCTGAAGCATATCATGGCAATTCTTAGACATAATACCAGTGGAACAAAGCTCAAAAAGTAAGAGATGTGCTGGTTTTGAACTCATTTTGTACTGGAACAGCTATGCTAAATATCCATGAACTTAAAATTAGATTTTTTTAATAACCATATCCAAGCTTTACACGAGTTGGATTTCCTCGGACACTTCAACCATAGAAATGTACGGAGTATTACTTTTTCAGACCATGGATTACTATAGAAATGGATTACTAGCTAGCACCACATGGAACTTGAAGTAGCACTTGAGCCTGCCTCTCAACATTTTTCAAACTTTTGATGGAGTTGAGGAAGGTGTTAAAAAGAAGAAAAATGCAATAAAGTACAGGGCAGGGACAACAAATTTCATGGACTGCTTTGGTTGTTGGCCGTTGCAGTCTTAGTATTATGAGTATCAAGCATCGGACCAAAAGATATCCAACTCACCCCAGGCGTTCTTTGGCACCCCCAATCCCTTCCAAACGGCTCTAGAGGCATCGACGATGTTGTTAGGGCAAGGCGGCTGGAAATCATGATCAGAGTCGCAACCCATGGTGGAGTCACACTCGTCGACCACCTTGGCCCTAACACTCCTCCCATTACCGAAGATAGTAATGAAGTTCATGCACCTGCTTCTGTGGTTGAACCATCCAGTTGACAGCGCCACGACCGGTGTATCATCTGAGTGGAACCTGTTATCGCATTCAGATGGCGCTCCCCCATCCCCGCCGCTCTCAAAGCTGTTGAGCGTTAAAGTAGCCCTCGTACGGCCTGAAACACGGGGCGAACACGTGAAAGTGGTGTAGAGCTTTCCTTGTACACAGCAATCAGAGTCGTTCTCGGTGTTGCATTGCCCAGGAGGCGGTTTCCTGCCCCTTATTCTACCGCTGGGGCTGCAAGATTGACCTGCAACAATTGAAATGAGCGTAAGAACAGCAAAGAAGAAGGTCAGACTACTAGACATACTTGGCCCAGACTGCTGCTTCATTTTTTGATTTTGATAATTCTGGGTGGGAAACAAGTTTCCATGGCTAACTATACATAGAATGGTGGGCTACTATTTAAGATTGGTTTCGCTTACTCAACATGGATAACGATCCTTTTGTACTATCTGAGTATCTACATTAAGAATTGCTCATTTTGTCTTAGACTATTTGTTTTGTGACAATCACATGGCATGGTGTTAACAATATACTGCTAACTAATTGTAGTCCGTAACATATATTAAGACATCGTATCATATCATATCTATTGAATATATAATAAGCGAAGCGGGAAAGACAGTGATAACTTCTTTGTGCGACACATTATCGTTTTTTTACATGACACATCATTACAATATATTTTCAATCTGAAATAGACTGATAAACATTATACACTAAATAATATAGTGTCACTAAAGGTCTCCAATATTATCTTGTATATGTTTCTTATTTTAAAATTAACTAATTTCTACCGTAGTAAGCCTTATTTAATTGAAACTAATTCTAATTATTATAAAGCTCTATCTAATCAATATACTACTCTATTAAGACTTTATTTTGACAATTATGTCCTTAAAAAGAGTTTTTTAATATAAAAACTAAAATCCATAGACTTAAAAAATAAAAAAAATTATGAGATGTTGAACAAATACGTGATTGAATAATGATTTAAATTTTAATCGAATTCTTGTTTTTAATTTTAATTAATTTTACATGAGTAATTAAGATCTTCCGTAAGCCTTAAAGTTGAAAAACTAATACTATTTATTCTAAAACTCAACCTAATCAATATGCTAATTTATTATGACTTAATATTGACTATGATATTCTTAAAACCACTCTTTAATGTGAATACAAAAATGAATATATCTAAAAATGAATATAACATATTAGATTTAGAAGGAAAAAAATGACATTCTACATGAGTTAAATGCATTATCTTTATTCATATTTATAGATATATGCGTAATATACACAAGATATTCATCATGAAAAGTGAATAATGTGACATGTAGCTCTAATAAACAAACTGTAAGTTAGCATTCACAAATAAGACGTAACGATGAACAAATTGGTTATATTCTATATGTAAGGATTTAATAAACAAATAGAATATGAGATTTGAAAAAAAAATAAATGAGGTTAATGTACTCATAGTATATTTGAGAAAATATATAAGCCTTACAATGATTTTGTTTTAAGTAATGTCACAAAGCTTATTATAATCAAATATAAGATACAAATTTATTTTTAATACAACCATAACAACCAATAAAGAATATATATAATTTTTTTAGTTGATTGAATTAACATGAATGACAAGACCAATTAGTAAATGTTAAACTAATTATAAGTTTTGGAACTTAATTTTGAGTATAATAGAGTTGATTATAACTATGAGTGGTGACTACTGTGTGCATTCAAGTAATAATTATATGAACTAATCTCCGGCATATAGTTGTTAACTTAACATAAGGATATTTGCTAAATTTTACAAGATCATTGTTATCAACAGAATAACATGACAAAAGTTGGTATAAAAAAGTTACATTATGTTTTGATAATAAATATTTATGAAAAAAATACTACAAAAGGACATTTATTGGATATAAGTACTGTAGTTTTATAGCAGATAATAGACATATATGTGAAGAGCAAAGTCAAATCATTTAAACTTAAACCTCTTTTATGCTATACTTTATCAATGTATATACATATCAGCTATTAGTTTTGACTTTTAAAACACTCAAGAATAAGGACGCATCTTTGCCGATTGAACATCCTCACACATGCACTTTACAAAAATAAAAAAGGCATATCTATAAAATTATTTGGTACATTATGCTGTCATTTGTTAAAATTAGTTCAGCAAAAGTGAATAACTTATTGAAAATTAATGAGATGTCCATAAACCCTTTAAATTGCTATATAATCATTATTAACACCTATGAGGATATGTTTGGTCACTAGGACCTTAAAAACTCTCTAAACCTAAAGGATAGGATTTATATATAAGCATTTAGAAATAAAATGGATATGTAAAAATGCACCCTTTTTAATCACAATTATAATTATGGTTTTTTATTAGGGTTCATGTTACCATCAAGACTACTTCAATTATTCCGAATGCTAAGCATATATTCATTTGAAAATGCTGCTTGACGATGTAACAAAAGCTTAAAGAACACAAATATTTAGTGACGACACTATAAAACGATATTCTCATTGTTCTTTCAACTTACAGTTCAACGGAATTAAAGCAAACATATATGAGTATGCAAATTATATTACGCAATAATTGCATGACAATATAATCGAGACTTCAATTTTATGTATGAGATGAATAAATGTTCCGCTAGATATGTTTGTATCTTGATAACTTAGTGATTTCTTGAAACAAATAATTCATGAAGAAGATAAGAAGGGACTATCACATTTACAATCTCAAAGATAAAAAACTCTTAACCTAAATTTTCAAGTTAAGAGACTTGGTTTTGAACGGTTATAAGTTGGACCACTAAAAGAACTTAATAATAATATAGTCTTGACAAGTCACTTGAAGCGGTTATAAATAACATATTAAAAATTTCTTACCAACAATTAAGTTTTAGCAAAACAAGATTTTTTTCATAAGATGTTAATCTCTTTTTGTTTCTTGAAATGTGGTATGCACTGGTACAATTTTGCAGCTTTTCAAAATATTTTATTAACTAAGCCGAGCTTGGGTCGGGATCCTAGGCTATAATATCTAATAACTTAGGCGAGAAATGCAATGCTAGATTTTTTTCATAACATATCATTGCATTGTGTTTCTAATGTAACAAGAGTTATAAAAACTAATGTTGAACATGTTAATGTCACTAAAGATCTCCAAATATTGTTTTGAACGGGGTCCATAATTTTACAACTAATTAAATTTGCAAATATAATAAACATTTAAATAGTAAGCCTTATGCAATTAATTGAAAACATTCAAAATTTTCTAACCTATATAGTAACCTATTATAATATTATCTGAATATTAGATAACAAAAAAGCTCTCGAGCTTGAAATAATCACCTGTAAAATAAAAATTATTTAAGAAATTTAATAAGAAAAATTAGGTACTATTTCAAATTCATATTTAAGTTTTTTGTATTTAATATATAGTGTTTGTGAAATTTGTTCCATATTGAATACATAATATGATTATAAGTGATGATGCATCACACAAAGAAACTATTGTAAAATTTCGTTGTAACTTACCTATAAAATGGAACAAAGTTAGCCTGGTTAAGCTAGATTTCAACTGGATTGTCAACCTTGGTAAATTCAAAGATAAAAAATTTAGTCAATGATTTCCTTACTCCAAGGTTTTACGCTATCCTATTCAGCCGCATTGGTTAAATATAGAAGTATTGTCTTATGCAAATTCCAAATATGATGTATTAAAAAAATAATTTAAATTTATAACCTTAAGCATGTGAGCATTTTATAAATTCAACTAATTTTATGTTGAAAAACTTTTAAACTAATTTTCTTATATGATGTTTTTATTGTAAGTAATTAAACTCTTAAGCATTCTAAATTCTGTATTAGCAATATACCATTATATTACGATTTTATGTTAACTTTTGTCATCCTCAAAACTCTTTCTTATATGAGAAGAGAAACCCAGCTATTTAAAAAATAGAATTGCATAATAAAAAGATATTAGTTACCCTGTGATGAATGTAGTCTAAAACTGAGATTGAAAACATCATTATATTTGAATATAAATTTGACTTAGTAAGCATGCTTATTATATACTTTGTGAAACTGTTGGTTAAATTTTGTTCAACAATTTACTTACTACGAGGTTTTGAGCTATCATATTAAGTCATGTTGGTTAGACTTTTTAAACTTTATATAATTACCTAATGCATTAGTATTTATTTTCTTTGCATACTTTATTGGTGGATTCCATTGGCTTCTAAAATTGCCTCATCATCGTTATTAACTACTAGGGTTGATTATCTTTTATAAATTACATGCTGTAAATAACATTTTCTCTATTAAAATTAACTAATATGTAGTTAATGCAATGGAAAACCCATTGAAATGAACAAATTAGTTTTAAAAGATACTTAGAAAATAATAAAAATGTCTTATGTAATAGCAAATTGATCTCAATATGTTCTCTGTATATTTTTATCAATATAATTTTTTTTTCTTTTTTGTATACTAAATAAACTTTTATTTTTTTGTTCATCTATATAGTTACCAAATTAGAACTAGCATATATGTACAAGGACATTACTTCTTGATATTTCACCAAAAGAGTTAAAATTTATTTTATTATAAGAAAGTTCAACCCAAAAATTAAAGTGACTATCATCGATAAAACAATAATGGAACAATAGAATTGTGCAATATATTTTACCATGCATTTCAAAACAACTAAACTAAATTACTGTTACTAAAACTATCACGTACTTGGCCACAAGTTTCTTGGGTTGTAAATATATAATGGACGAAGTGTTTTGCGCTATGGAGGCGACACATAATCTTTTTTTAGTGTTTTTTTTCCTTTTAATTTTGCAACACGTCATCCCTTTTTACTTATGCAACGCGTCATCGTTTTTTTTTCAGTAACACATTAACTTTTTACCTCTACTTATTAAAGTCACACATTCATGATGACTCTTTACTGTAATTTATTGTTAAAAAATTTACAATATTTAGTGGCATGATTTTACTAAACTTTATAAGAGTAGAAAATCAATTCTAGCTGCAGCTTTCAAAACTCTGCCTATTCAATATACGAACATATCAGGTCTTAATTTTCACTACTAACACCTTAAAATTACGTTAAAACCAAAATAAAATCTCAGGAATGTTAATACAAAAATAATGTATCAAATCAAAGATAAATATCCACAAGCTAAGATTTTACGTTTTTTAAAAATATTTAAAAAGTGATATAACTTAATTTTAAAAATATTTTACGTTTTTTAAATTTTTTTAGTGTTTATTTTGTTATCTTCAAGTTCTTTGAGGTGTTAATAGTTAAAATTAAGTCCTAATATGTTGATATATTGATTAAGGTAAACTAAAATTATTGCAACAATAGCTACAAATTTTCACTAATAAATCAAACTAAATAATCATGATGCATGTATAATTCTAATAAATATGGATAAAAAAGGAAAAAGGGTAAAAAACAAACATGATGATTTGTTGCAAAACTGACCTCAAATTCTAAATTGGGAATTATATACATCAAATTGTGCACGAAATAAAAGAGAAATAATTTACAAATTAAGATCTTTCAAAAATAATTTATAAAGTTATATGACTTAATTTTTACAAATATTTTACGTTTTTTAAATATTTTTCATTGTTTATTTTGAGGTGTTAATAGTTAGAATGAAGTCCTAATATGTTGATACACTGATTTGGTAGAGTTGTAGAAGGTGTAGATTGATTTTATACTCATATAAGGTAAACTAAAAACTATGGCAAAAACAGTTACGAATTTTTTAATAATAAATAAAGTAAAGAATCATGACACATGTGTAATTTTAATAAATATGGATAAAAAAAATGACTCGAAAACAAACATGAAGATGTGTTGTAAAATTAACGTCAAGTTTTGTATCGGGAATCATATGCACCAATACATGAAAAAAAAAGCAAACATGGCTTACAAATAAAGATCTTTCTTTTCTATTTACGGAAATAATGTACAAAGTGAATATGACTTATTTTTTAAAAATGTTTTAAAGTACCAACACGGCAATTTACTTAAGAAATTAATTTTAATTGTGTAACCTCCACTTCTAAATCGAGAATCATATAGATCAATCAAACTGAATATGACTTAACACTTAAAAGTAGTTAAAATACATAAATAACTGCTTAAGTTCACAAATATTTTTTTAGATTAGTGAATTATAAATAAATAAACATGAATCATTATGGCACTACTTACCGAACATGTCAGTCCTTCTAATTGTGCGATACATCATCTTATTTGTATTCGTGTCTTTTTCCCTTTTTACCCCAACTTACTAACACTCCTTCTAAAAAAATTTGTATGTCTTATTTGTCCAATTTTTGTATACCTTATAAAACTAGAAATTTAATTATACGCCTTCTAAAACTATACCTAATCAATATAATCATATATTAGGCCTTAATTTTAACTTTTAACACTTCAAAAGTACTTCAAAATAACAAAATAAAATCTTCAAAGATAAAATACTAAAATCATTTCCTACTTATTAACTCTTATTACGATTTATCATTGAAAAATCTGTTGGTATAATTATCCTGATACCTATAAATCTTATAAAACGAAAAAAATCAATTGTACAACTTTTAAAACTCTAGAAATATATTTACGTATTAGACTCTGATTTTGACTTTAACACCTCAAAAGTACTTTAAAAAAATTAAATAAAACTACGACAATCATGTTTGAATATAAAAGATGGTGCGAAATCTAGTATATTGCTTAACAAGTGGTATCAAGAGTTGAGGTTTAGGTTAGATTGAAAGCTCTTTGCGACAGCGGTAAATACTTCGACGAAGTATGATTTGGAGAAACTTGATGGATCGAACGATTTCAGTTTATGGAGGATGAAGACGCGTGCCGTTCTGAGTCAGTAAGGGTTGTTAAGAGCGTTAAAGTGGAATCAATGGCTTCTTGAGACAAATGTCTTCTGACGAAAAAGAAAACATGTTGAAGAGAGCCCATAGTGCCCTGTTGCTGTGTTTAGCCAACAACATGTTGCGAAAGCTTTCTCAAGAAACGACTATGGCTGGATTGTGGCTGAAATTAGAGAGCTTGTACATGACAAAGTCTCTGGCAAATCGCCTATATTTAAAGTAACGGATGTATACTTTTTGGATGAAAGAAGGTACATCGATTAGTGATCATCTTGATGAATATAATAAGGTAATATTAGACATGCAAATTATTGATATCAAGATAGAAGATGAGGATAAAGCTTTACTGTTACTGTATTCTTTACCTCCGTCATATGAATATCATGTTCCTGCCTTATTATATGGGAATGACAATATCTCCATGGTCGTGGTTGAGGCTGTGATAAATTCTAAGGAATTAAGGAAGAAAATTACAGAAAACAGGGGAGAAGAACATGGTGATGGTCTAATGGCTTGAGGCCAAAAAATTGACCACGCTGGGTCTAAAAATAAAGGAAGATCGGGGTCTCAGTAAAAAACTAGAAAATTGAAGTGCTATCATGTCACAAGGAAGGGCATTATTGAAAGGATTGTTCTGAGTATAAAGGGAAGAAAAAGGATAATTGTAAGATAGTTGATGTTGTTGGAGTAGTAGAAATAATTCTGATGGTACGGATGTTCTTTCAGTTACTATTAGTTCCTCAGAAATAGAGGGTGGATTCTTGATACGGGTTGCTCTTATCATATGTGCCCCAATAGGGACTGATTTGTCACTTATCGCTCATTTGATGGTGGTAAAATTCTTATGGGAAACGATGTTTCCTGTGAAGTGGTTGGATAGATTCAATTCAGATTAGGATGCATGATGGTATTATGAGAACTTTGGTTGATGTCAGGCACGTTCCAGAGCTGAGGAAAAATCTGATTTCCTTGGGTACACTTGACTCCAATGGTTGTAGATACCGGGATACAAATGGAGTTATGAGGATAATAAAGGGTTCTCTTGTTGTGATGAAGGGGTTGAAACAAAATAATCTTTATTTGTTGCAGGGAAGCACAGTTACATGAGTAGTAGCAATAGCTTCACCTTCTGATATAGATTCTGACACTACCAAACTATGGCATATGCGTCTTGGACATATGAGTGAGAGGGGTATGAATGTGCAGAGCAAGCAATGGTTTGCTGGGAAGCAAAAAAAATAGAAATGCTGGATTTTTTTGAGAATTGTGTCTTCGAAAAGAAGTGTAGGGTGAAATTCAGTCGGGCTGTTCATACCACCAAAGGTACGGTGGTTTATATCCATTTAGATCTTTGGGGTTCTTCCATGGTTCCTTCTAAGGATGGTGGCATATATATATGTTGACCTTTACTGTTGACTTCTCAAGAAAGATCTGGGTGTATATTCTAAAAAAAGAAGAGTGATGTCTTTATTAAGTGAAAAGACTGACAAAGAAATTAAATGCTTGAGGACTGACACTGGCATAGAATTCTGTTTGGATGAGACTGAGTTCTGCAAGAATGAAGGCATAGTGAGGCATCACGCTATTAGAAAAACGCCACAGCAGAATGGGGTTACAGAACATATGAATATGACTCTCCTTGAGAGGGCTCGATGTATGCTTTCAAATGCAGGGTTATTGAAGGAATTTTAGGCAGAAGCTGTTAACACAACTGCATATTAGGTGAATAGGTCTCTATCGGCTGCGATTACTTGCAAGACTTCTGAAGAAGTTTGGTCCGGTAAGTATGCTAATTATGAAAATTTGAGGATATTTGGTTGTCCAGCTTATGCTCATGCTAATGATGGTAAACTTGAGCCAAGAGCGAAGAAGTGCATTTTTAGGCTATGCAAGTAGGGTAAAAGGGTACAGGTTATGGTGTCTTGATTCTAAGTCATCCAGGTTCCTAATTAGCAGAAATATGACCTTTGATGAGTCTTTGATGCTTTCGAAGAAGGATGCGTTAGTTGATGCCGGGAAAGACCACGGTGTCAGGGAAAAGGTAGAGTTGGAGGTTCGAGCTCCAGATTCTTTGCCTATAGTTCTTACAGGTGGGGAAGAAGGTTCTCATTCTACTGAGGAGAATGAAGAATCTCAGGAACATCAATATAGCATTGCCTAAAACAAATAGAGAAGAGAAGTTTGACCTCCTCAGAATTATGGATATGCAGATATGGTTGCTTATGTTCTCCTACTGTGGCAGAGATTATTGAGGTTAAAGAGCCTATTACATATAAAGAGGCCATCAAGAGCAATCGCAATGGACAATTGCTATGAGTGCGGAGATGGAATCTCTTTATAATAATCAAACGTGGGAATTGGTGAAACTGCCTATGGGCCAGAAGATTGTTGGTTGCAAATGGTTCTACAAGAAGAAGGAGGGAATTCCTGGAGTGGAAGATGTACGGTATAAAGCACGCTTGGTAGCTAAGGGTTTTATTCAGACATAATGTATTGATTATAATGAAATATTTTTACCTGTAGTAAAACATACTTTGATAAGAGTGTTGTTTGCTATGGTTGTTCTGTATGATTTGGAGTTAGAACAGCTAGATGTCAAGACAACTTTTATACACGGTGAGTTGGAAGAACATATATTCATGCGTTAGCCAGAGGGGTTCATAATTCAGGATAAGGAAGATCATGTTTGCTTGTTGCAGAAATCCTTGTATGGATTAAAGCAATCTCCAAGGCAGTGGTATAAGTGATTTTACACTATCATTGTACAGAGAGGTTACACCGTGAGTATCTATGGAAATTGTGTGTATGGCAACAGGCTCGCGGATGGTTCTCCTATATACTTGATGTTGTATGTTGATGACATGTTGCTTGCTGCAAAAATGATGTCAAATATCAACGGTTTGAAAGAGCAGTTGGAAAGGGAATTTGAGATGAAAGACTTAGGTGAAGCGAAGAGGGTATTAGGGATGGAGATTCAGAAGGATCGACTTGCAGGAATTTTATACTTGTCCCCAAAAAAATACATTGAGTGAGTAATGCAACGCTTTGTTATTGAGCAAACTCCAAACCTGTGACTACTCATTTGGCGGCGTACTTCAAGTTTTCAGCAGTTGATTCCCCACAGACCTACGAGAAGGTGGAGCACATGATGTGTGTTCCATATGCTAATGCAGTGGACAGTCTTATGTATGCTATGGTTTGCACGAGACCTGATATTTCTCATGCAGTCAACGTGGTTGGCAGGTATATGGGTAATCATGGGAATTCTTATTGG
The DNA here is from genome assembly GCA_033065855.1 of Escallonia rubra. NCBI lineage: Eukaryota > Viridiplantae > Streptophyta > Magnoliopsida > Escalloniales > Escalloniaceae > Escallonia > Escallonia rubra. The sequence goes on along the minus strand of JAVXUO010000124.1, from coordinate 121,219 downwards.
TAGGGAGTGAAGTGGATACTTTGATACTTGAAAGGTATTGCGGATATTAATTTGGTCTACCATCGGGGCAGTAACCCGAATGATAGAGTTATTGGATGTGTGGATTTAGACAACGCTAGAGATTTTGATAGGAGGAGACCTTTAATAGGTTATGTCTTCACTTTTTCGAGCCGTGTGATCAGTTGGAAGGCTACCTAGAGACTATTGTTGCCTTATCTACTACATAAGCTGAGTACATAGCGACGACCGAAGCAATGAAGGAAGCCATTTGGTTGAAAGGCTTGGTTGGTTATCGATTTGGGGTTGAAGCATGAGTCTAGCACTGTTTACTGCGACAGCCAAAGTGCCATACATTTGACCAAGAATTAGATGTTCCATGAGCGGACCAAGCACATTGTTGTCTGGTTTCATTTTATTCCGGATGTGGTTTCTCGGGGTACTGTTATGGTAGAGAAGATTTTCATAGTTGAAAATCCAGCGAACATGATGACAAAGCATATTCCAGAGACCAAGTTTAAGCATTGCTTAGATTTGATTGGTATCAGTAGTATTTAAGTTGCAACCCAAGAGGGCAGGTGTGGTAGCAGTAGGTGGTATTTTCAGGTTGTTTGTGGCTTGTTTTATCCAAGCCAATGTGGACATTTGTGATAATTTGTCTTGCATAAAAACCCATTTATGGCCAAAGCGACCCCGAGAGTTGGTTAATGTGTAGGTACGTGTCCCACATTGGTTATTTAGAATATCTCGCGACTTGGCCCTAAGTACATAAGCCGTCTTGTTCCACATTGGTTATTGAGAGAAGGTTATGACTTGACTCTAAGTATATAATAAGTCGTCTTGTATTGTGTTCTAGGGTCAAGAGAAACGAGTCGTTCTTTGAGAGAGTTTGTTGAGAGAGATAGAGATCTGTAATCTTCATTGACAAACATAATGAAGCCGCTACTACCACCGTGGAGTAGGCTTTTGGCTAACCACGTAAATCTTGTGTCTTGTGTGCCTTTATTTTTTGTTTTTTTTTTCTTTTCCTTATTGCTTAGTCCTAAATCTAGTATATTGTTTAACAACAACAACGGTGGGTGAGGTGGTTGTAGTGACAGTAGTAGCATTAAGGTGGTCGATGTAATAGCGCAATAATGGTAGACAATAAATTAGGATTGGACCAACGTGAATATTAAGTCTTAGGACTAGGAGAGCATAAATAGTTCTCTAGGATTTCCCTCCTCCAACCATGTATTCGTGCCTTACATGGCATAATGGTGCCAATAGGAGTTATGGTGACCTTAAAGGTGGTTGTGATTGTACAAGTGGTAGTGGTATTTATGGTAACGATAATGGTGGTTGGTGGGGGTAGTGATAGTTTTGGGTGGCAACTACAATGATAGTGGCAATAGTGATGGTTGTGGTGGTAGTATTTTTTTTAATTGTTACTAGCAAGACAGTGCTGGCAACGGTTCTTTATGGTTACTAGCAAGACGGTGCTAACACATGTGATACCGTCGTGTGGTTGGTGTAGCGATGCTGCATGTGGAAATGGTATAATAACAGTGGTATGGTTGATAATGGGGTAATTATAGGCGTGATAAGTCATTGCAAGGAATGCAATGGTGATGGTTATGGTGGTTGTAATAATATCGATAACGTAGTGATTGTGGCAGAAATGATGGTATTGGTGGCAGTCATGATGGCTGTCTTGATAGCAATGGTGGCTCTGTGAGTGGTGGTAGCGGTAGTAGCAGCGAGGTGATAACAACGAGATTTAAATTCAACCCTACGACTAGGAGCTCTTAAATAATTTCTCCGTAAGAACTTCCCTCTGCTATATGTTTTTATATGATGCAGAATAGTTCAAAAGTTCTTTTTCATCAATTGGCCATCTTTTGGGTTATCAAAATTGTACCCTTGGACAATCATGGTCCGAACAATTTCTTGATTACACATCTATTTGGTCATGTTAGTGTGAATTTCTTGATTTAATCACATAACAAAAGCTGTGACCAATACGTACTTTGAATACTGAAATGAGCTTGACAAAACACATGGAACACATGGAAAGTACTCTTATTAGTGGGCTTATGCTTGTCACTTTTAAACAAAAAGATCAAAAGTCCAAAGATGTTACGAAGAAGCAAACATTTGTTGCCAAACAATGATACACAAAAAAGCACGTGGGGTTAAAGGACTAAAAACCAATAATTAATTTATGATAAGTCTAATATATTATTCTCCATTGGTGTAAACATAAACAGACAAGGGTGTGTTAACTTTTGAGCTAAAAGGGTCTCTACAGCTTCAAGTCCCACTGTTATTTGTTTCGCTTCGTTTTCAAAAACTCCCACAAGGGGTCAAAAGTAGGAATCATTTTATGTATTCAAACAAATTCTTAACAAAAGTTATTAATATTATAGATATACATGGCGCAGCATTTGTGACAAAAAGTGTTAGTATTATCTTTATCTGAGATTCTTATTTGTGATCATGTTTCAAGTTTCGCAAGAGTTCACCGCTAATCATGGTCATCATAACTTCGATGCAAAGTTAGTGCAAAAGATTCATTGAGTATTTGTAGAAAGTAAGTTTAGAATTTTCATTATTGTTTTTTCCAATAGGCCGTTATTGTAGTTATGGTTCTTGTTAAAAGTGTCACCAGTTTCCATTTGATGGAGAGTTGCAGCAACATGCTTTAAAAACAGTTAGAAAATAATCGGCACGTACGAAATTGATTGAATTTGTTTTATAAAGTATAATTTAGTTGATTGTTTCAACAACGTTGTGAAATTGGCAAATAGACCGCATGCACTATTCTTGGAGTGATGCTAGCAAATAAGATTAAAATAGGTTTTTTTCTCGTGTCTATCTTCATATACTTAACGATGTCCAATCATATATTTTTTTATTCAGGCTTGAAAATATGAAAATCAGTGACGACCTAACTAATTTTATGTAAATGTAGTGCTGCGGCCCTAGAATACTCTTTTTTATTAGAATTGTTGTGTTAGCTAAAATCAATACCTCATATGTGTTTAGACATGATCAAAAATCTTAAACACCACTCCAAAACGTACATATTGTACCTAATACCTGTGATCATATACGTACATCCACTCTTAGAGTGCTACAATTGCGTCATAGTGAAACCCAATACACATTTACCTAAATCCATTAGGTGCATTAGAAAAAGCCGAAAGTCTCTAATAATCGCGACAAGTAGGATTTTTATGCCATATAAACTACTTTGTATGTGGTAGTCCTTCAATTTAATTGATCTCTTTATTCAAAAACTTTTTAAAATTTCAAATTTATTATTGAAAATTTGTAGGTATTATTAGCCCAATTTTTGTGAATTTTATAAAATTAGGAAATCAATTCTACACTGTCTAAAACTCTACCTAATCAACACACTTATATGTTAGGCCTTAATTTTGACTATTAACACCTCAAAAGCTCTTTAAAATAACATAATAAAATCTCTCAAGTGTAAAATATACGAAAATCATTCCATACTTACTAATTCTTCACTATGATTTTTCATTTAAATTTTTGTAGGTATTATTGACCCGGCTTTTGTAAATCTTATGAAACTAGAAAGTCAATTTTACATATTCAAAAACTCTAAATAATCAATGCATCTACATAATAGGTTTGAATTTTAATTATTAACACCTTAAAGTAATAAACAAAATAAAGTCTCTCAAGCTACTTCGAGTTCAATTAAATTCACCAAAAACTTAAGCATTTTCCATACTTTACATAGTTATCGTCAATATAATTCTAATCGTCTTAAGTAGTCGGAAAATTTAATCATGAAACTTATGTTCCCAACCTATCTTGGCTACACCTTTAGGCCCGCTGGGGGTCTCAGTTCTCATGACACGTCGGCATATTCAACGGTCAACTTTTCAATGCTCACAAGCCGGTCAAAGCGACGCATGCTCAAGTCACGTGCATTTTCCCTTTGTGAAGCAACCTTGGTGTGCCTTCTCCCTTAAGGGGGTCGGCCACCTTAAGGGGTCGGCCACCTACCTTGAAGACCGACTACCGTCGTTCGCGGTCGCGCGCCGTAGTAGCGACTATCGTCTCCCGCGCGCCATCTCCCCGACCTTTGTCGCAGCGTCCGCGACCTTCGTCGCCCGCGTTCGCGCGCCATCTCTGTGAACTTCGTCGCCGCGCCCGCGCGCCATCTCTGTGAACTTCGTCGCCGCGCCCGCGCGCCATCTTTATGACCTTCGTCACCGCGCCCTCGCGCCATCTCCGCGATCTTCGTGGCCTGCGTCCGCGCGTCAGCTCTGCGACTCTCGTCGCCAACGCACCATCTCCGCGACCTTCATCGCCCGCGTCCGTGCGCCAGCTCTGCGACTCTTTTCTCTGCAAACTTCGTCGCCGCACCCGCGCGCCATCTCTGCGACCTTCATTGCCCGCGTATGCGTGACAGCTCTGCGACTCCCGTCGCCCGCGCACCATCTCCGCGACCTTCGTCGCCCGCGTCTGCATGACACCACCGCGACCTTGACCTTTGTCGCCCGCGTTCGCGTGACGGCTTCGCGACTCTCGTCGCCCGCGCGCCGTCTCCACGACCTTCATCACCAGCGCCCGGCACTGCACTCTCACACGTTGCCGCACCATTGCGCTGCGCCACTGATACAACCATCCCCCTTGGCTCTCTATCGCACTACGTGCCCCCGGCACCAAGTATCGTCCTGCGACACTCGTCGCCGCTCTCATGCACCATTATCATGATATTTGCCCCGGCACTAGATATTGTCTTACGAATGTTATGTGCTTTCGGAGTGGCTCCGCTCGTAGTGCTCTGGCACGAGAACCCATCGCAGCGGGATGAGCTCACAACCTTAAAGCCATCGCCGGCACAATCACGAGGGGGGGGGGGGCTCCGCTCGTAGTGCTCCGGCACGAGGACTCCTTGTAGCGGGATGTGCTCACAATCTTAAAGCCATCGCCGTCATAATCACGGGGGGCTCTGCTCGTAGTGCTCCAGCCTGAGGACCCCTCACAGCGGGATGGGCTCACAACTTTAAAGCCATCGCCGACACAATCACGGGGGGGCTCTGCTAGTAGTGCTCCGGCACGAGGACCTCTCGCAGCGGGATGGGCTCACAACCTTAAAGCCATCTCCGACATTATCACGGGGGGCTCTGCACGTAGTGCTCCGGCACGAGGACCCCTCGCAGCGGGATGGGCTCACAACCTTAAAGCCATCACCGACACAATCACGGGGGGCTTCGCTCGTAGTGCTCTGGCACAAGGACCCCTCGCAGCGGGATGTGCTCACAACCTTAAAGCCATCGCCGGCACAATCACGGGGGGGCTTCGCTCGTAGTGCTTCGGCACGAGGACCCCTCGCCACAGACTCTAAGCACTGAACTGCGAGCATGTCCGCTCATGTTACCATTGATCATCGACACCACTAGGGCAATGACCCCCGGGTCACTCCGGGACGGGAGCAGGTCCTTAGAGGGCATCGCGTCTAGTCCGCCTGGCAGTTGGTTACAAGGGCAACCCTCGCCGTTGTCAGGATCTCTGCCCGTCTCTTGATGCATCTTGTGGGATTCAGTAAGGGCTTGGACCGGTGGCTGGGGCAACGGGCTACTCTGATCATGCTACCGCGGTGTGGTCAGTCTCCTCAGACAGGCAGAGAGATGCTGCAAGGGCAGGGCAGCACGAACTCGGGGACCGATAGTCCAACGGAGAAGCGGAACTTTGGAACCCCCCGGCGACGTGTCACTCCTAGGGGACGACACGTGTCAGTTGATGACACATGCACATTTTTGCCTATAAATAGTGGACTTTGGGAGCTTATTCAAAGACTTCTCTCTCATTTGACATTTTCACTCTCCCTCTCTAAAAGATCAATTCTCTATGAAATTCTAATGAGAGAACGCACTTAGACTTCTGACATCAGACCCTTGACGCTGCACCCTGGACATGGACTGTCGACTGCCGGCCCTATTCGTCGTCGCCCTGCCTACGCGGCGCTGCCAGCCCTCGCGACCTGTCTGGGGAGCCTTGCTCTCAGCCCTTACTCCGTCCTTGCTGTCTCCCGCTTTGCTTACTTGCAAGCTGATTCAGACTGTATCCTTTGTGGCACCTCCACGTAGCATCGGACCCATTTCCTTGGCATCAACTTATATACCTGAGCGATGTCGATTATATGTTTTACCATGTATATTGCATTACCTCAGTGGAAGTTGTTTCTCTTTGTTAAATTTTTTTAAAATTACAAAATTGGTGAACTATGCTAAAATATATGATTGACGGGAAAACAATATTACATTTCAACCCTTGCATTTGCACGGGTCCGTTAGCTAGAATTGTATATTCTTGGGTTACATTAATCCACATCAAGCTGCCAATTTTACGGTCAATGCTAATGCACGGATCGATAGCTAGTATTGTATATTTTTAGGTTACATTAATCCATATCAAGCTGTCAAGTTTACGGTCAATGCTTTAACTACACTGCGAGTACATCAGCTTAATTTATTACCCAAGTTGAAGTTTTCAAAAGGCCGTTAGTCACTTTTGACAGGTGCGGTCGGCTAGCCCTTAGGCCATGGCATTTATATGGCCAAAGACATACAGACTTGACTCAAAATGCACTTGCGCGTTGAGGTGGGAAACCCAGAACAGTAGCTTGATTTTTTTTTTCTTTCTGGGTTTAAATAGTAGCATAGTTTAAGTTAATTCGAAGGCCTGTATTTGGTCACTCCTTTGTAGTTGACCAGGATATAACTTGGGTGGAGACACCATACAACACATCTAGAGGTCAGATTGACTTCTAGATGTCTTGTATCACCAAATGCATCCCAAGTTGTACAACGCTGCCGCAGAAGGGAAGGTTGATGACCTCCTGGAATACAGAGACCAACTTGAGGACCAACTGACGCCAAACAACAACACTGTTGTCCATATTGCAGCCACATTTGGCCACACACGGTCTGTGAACGAGGTTTTAGCTAACAGACCATCGCTGTTATGTCGAGTGAATGTCAAAGGGAACACAGCACTACACCTTTCAGCAAGGGAAGGACACTGCAAGGTAGTCCAGGCGCTTATTGAAAGCGCGAGATCACGACCGCCTGGTCAAGGGCTCGGTAATGGAATCGGAGCAGTCAGGGAGATGCTGAGGATGGTGAACGGGGACGGAGACACGGCCCTCCACGAGGCCGTGCAGTATCGTCATCTTGATGTGGCTAGAGTGTTGATAGAAGAAGATCCCGACTTTTCACATCCTCCAAATATTTCTCAGGAGACTCCGCTGTATTTGGCAGCCGAAAAAGGACTTGATGAGTGTGTGTTTGGAATCTTGAACACTTGCAGGGCACCATCTTATGGAGGCCCGGGTGGTAGAACAGCACTGCATGCGGCAGTAATCTTTGATTCTGAAGGTACTTGCTAAACTTAGATCCTCCTCGTTAAGTTACAGTAATCACTTACATGTCCTAGTGTTCGTTCATGGGGTACAGTAAAGGAACTTACATTGATACCAAAGTGAAACCTTGATTTGGTGATTTCAATGTGCCGAGATCTTGTAGCTTCCGTAGCTTTAAACCCCACCCTATAAAAACTTATACGTAAGTTACAAATTTCATATAAATGTACAACTATAAATAACTTATCTCTGCAGTAACAAACACGGCTTTAAATCAGGAAGCACCAGAGAACTGTTGAATTGGAGTGGAGGTCGACTATCTAAGGTTGCAGACGAGCATGGATGGACGCCAATTCATTATGCAGCGCGCCTTGGCCATGAGAAAAGGGTTAGGCAGATCTGCTTAAGTGACGAAATATCCAAAGAAATGGGATACCTTACTGCAGATGGAGATGAAAAGAAGACAGCTCTTCACTTTGCAGCTAGTCATGGCCACGTTAATATAATGATGTTTCTGTTGGCCTACTGCCCAGATTGTGCCGAGATGGTCACAAGTAGAGGCCAGAATATTCTTCATATTGCAGTTAAGGATGATCAAGATGATGTGATCACGTTTGTCCTGGAACATCCTTTATTGAGCAGCCTTATAAACCAGAAAGACAATGACGGAAACACCCCTCTCCATCTGCTAGCTGCTTCTACTAACGACTTCCAGTTGGGTTTAGTAAACCATCCGAGAGTAGAGAAGATGGCCTTTAACAAGGAAAGTTTGACCCCTTTGGACATAGCATGCAGCGACAAATATCAATCCACTTTTGTAAGTTTTCTGCATTAATCTCCTACATGTCAATGATCTACATAACATGGCTCACATACTGGAGAGAAAGCCTAACACTTAATCTTCTTCTTGGCCATTACGACGGATGCGTACAGGAGATGGTCACAAGTGCACTCAAAATCTCCTTGTACAAGTAATAAATTAGGCTTCATTCATGCTTATGAATATGGGCTGTGATTCACGTGAAAGCGCACAACTTAATATTGCTGAGGGATGGCCAGTTCACTTTTTCAACCTGTCTTGCAAAGTGTGAGTGATACCGAGTTTGTCAAATCAATCACCTTAGTTTCTAGGTATGGTAACACAACGAAAGGAACTTTTCTCCAACATAAAGTAGATATTTAATTTCATGCTCAAAGGAGTTGTAGGATCTAAATACCAGAATTTATATTTATCAGCCATTAGAGATCTTAAAAATGTTTTAACAAAATTGAGGATACGCCATAACAATAACAATCTGCAGAGTGTTCCTTTTTGAAAGATCATATAAAGTAAATGCACATTAGTCTCCAAAAGGGTCTAGTTTTCGCTCTCAGAAGTCACATGGACTTGGATTATTCAGATCTTTTCTTTGTTCTAACTTCATTCAAAACCACACCGCAGGATATCATCAGAAAAAAGTTGAAGAAAGCCGGTGCTCTCGGTCAGAGGGACTTGATAAACAGAGATGAGATCAGAGCAACCACAAAAAGAGAGAGGGTTAAGAAGGGAAGGGAACTCGATTTCATAAGAAGAGTAGCTCAAACACATTTGATAGTGGCCACTCTCATAGCAACCGTGACTTTTGCTGCTGGTTTCACGTTGCCTGGTGGCTATGAAAGCAATGATGTACCAAATAAAGGGCTCGCAGTTCTTACAAGAAAAGCAGCGTTTAAAGCATTTATTGTGACTGATACCATAGCCATGATGTGCTCTGGTTCTGCAGTATTTGTTCACTTGATTGCAGCAGAACTAGTGGACCTACATACGGTTGATAGGCACCTTACCTGGGCGAGCCTCCTCATTTTGGTTGCCGTGGTAGCAATGGTTCTTGCATTCATTACTGGCATATTTGCTGTGTTAGCGCATGCATTAGCTCTTGCAATTTTTGTATGTGTCATGGGTTGCTTCTCCTTTCTCATATATGTTTGTGACATCAAATCGGCGTTCTTTGATTCCTCCAGCCTTTAAGGAGAGTGCCTTCATATGCGGCTTGCTTTGGTGCTGTAAGCTGAGAGTAAGGCAGTAGCACTGTGGTAAGGGCTTTTACCTTTCTTGTGCAGAATCACAGATACGAGTCTCATAGGTTCGAGTTTCATGGGGTGGGTAAGGGAAGGAGATGAAACAAACACCCCCCCCCCCCCACACACACACACACTGTTTAATCCAGAGCCAAGTCTGGTAGGACAAAGAGAATTGTTTCTGTACTTCTAATAACGTTGAATTTATCAGCAATTGCTCTCTGTGATACTTGTTTTTCTGCTACGTTTCTAGTGGTTGGTGATATTTCTTTTGCTACTCTTTATTAAGATGTTTGTGGGAAGTTTCCAATCTGTATTTGCAGCTCTTTGTTATGATGAACTTGCGGGAAGTTTGTAATGCATGTCTACCGATTCTCAAGTGCTAATATGAGGAGTCTTAAGTTCATAATAACATGAAAATGGGTGACCCCCCTCTATTTTTCTTTATCTTTTCATCTCTGTAATTGGAATTTGCCAGATTTGTAATTCTTTGCCGGCTCAGCAAAAAAATATCTTTCCTCGTGATTGTGAGTAAATAACTTGAATTATGGTTCCTGAGATAAGAATGCGTTGCTAGCTCATGGTTACACACCTTTGACCGCTCCTGAGTCCCACTCTCGCGACACATCAACAAATGTTGAAGGATTAAAGTTTAAAGTTATCAATCCAGTCAACTCGGAGCGCACACCCCAAGTCACATGCCACGCTTCCATTATCCAAAAGTATTCTAATTGTTGGAATTAGGGCCCCGAGTGCCCCCTTGGGAGTCGGCTCGAGCAAACAAACTATTGGTGTACGTGTCAACACTCTTACATAGTTGTTAGCGATTCAAATTTCAGTCCTAGTATGTTGACAATAGTACCAACTCCAAATGGATCATTCTGCTGACATAGAATTCCTAGATATGTAGCAGTGATACGCCTTTGCAATTTCAGTGTTTTGGTAACTCCAGTAGAAATGGTTTTAACATAAACCACATAATTAAAGCTTGAGAATAAGAAGCAGAGACTAGGGTACGTGATTTTTCAAGAGAACACAGGTTTGGCAAGAATACATCCCATATTACAAACGTGACTTTGAATTTACAAACATAAATATGCATAAATTGAACAATAAGAAAGTACATAAGAGAGATAAAATTCAACTATTTAACATCTGCATTAAACTACCAAATTCAGCAGCACAGAAATAAGTCAAGCACCACCAAAGTTTTCTGAAGTAGCAAATTTTAAGACGATCAATGCGTTACATCACGGAAAAGGAATGAAAAGCCCAAGGCTCTTTGCATATTCCATTTGCATTCTTTAATCACATTTTTTTTGGAGCATTAGATATTTTAGACCTCCCAGAAACTCTTCGAAATAATGCTTTCCTTGGAGCATTAGATATTTTGACACGCACCCGGTTCGCACTTAGCCTCACGCACTCCCATATGCGCTCGGTGCTGTTACTTTGACCAAATCGAAGCACCCTCGCTTCATATGTTGGGAAATTTTTTTGAGAACCAAGATGGAATCTCTGTCGTCATTCAGTCATTAATGTGTGCCAAGTGTTTTAAGTCTTTGGGCATCTTAGCAGTAAGTCAAGAACAAAGAGGAATCAAATTGAAACGATTTGCAGAGTTTACAGAAGCTAGTTGTGATTTTACAGAAGCTAGTTGCATAGTCAATTGCAATGTAGAAGATTATACTAACAGTCCTAAATTAATTCAGACTAGCAGTGTAGTTGGGCTTTATTTTTTGTTGGCTAAAATACTGGAGCATCCCCAAACTAACCGGTCATGGCAACTCAATGTTCCATGTATAAAGAATTTTACGCCATGGGTATACATACCCCTCCGAATACCAACTATATCAGACTTGTATTAAACTGCACAAGTTGAGTAATGGCCATATGAGACATATAAAATCACCTGGGAATTGAATCAAACTACCAAGCAGGAGATTAATAAGTGTTAAACAAGCCACGTAGTTTTGATATACAACTCAGGAATGTAATTACTCAACTTGAGTAGTTTAATAAAAGTTTGTAAAGTTGACAATTTAATTCCCTTTGAAGTGTAGCAGTATCCAAGTATTCATTATTGACCACTTTAAAAATCCTCTCAATCAAAATGTGGTAACAACAACTCCAAGAACTAGTTTATTGAGGGAATGAGCATGAGAGTTGACCTTCTACTCGTTGAAGGAGCTCCCATTGGTATTTTTTTTTCCAAAGTTGGGGTTGCCATTGATTATTACATATATAGCCATGAAAGTCTTCCAAATATTGCCTGTTCTGTTGCAATGGAAAAACAAGTGATTATGGCTTTCAGTATCAATGCAAGCCAGAGAAAGGTCACTTCCGCCAAAAAGTTTAGGCCACAAGCCAAAGACCAACTAAAATAAAGGTGCATTCTTACTCAAAACATGCTTACCTGTAAACAAAAGAGCTTTTTTTTCCATTCATTGCTGGCATATTTCATTTTATTTTTTTTTGGGTAAAAATGTCCATTTTATTCATGTAAGCTCAAACCGAAAATCTTTACACTATTACATTCAAGCTTCCCTCTTTACAGATAAAAACTAATATCTACTAATCACAGCCTAAGCTAGTATATTGTCTGGTATCTCCCAAGCATGGCATAATTGCTTGTTTATATTACTAGCTAATGCACTCGTGCAAGTGCACGGGATATGATGCAATTTAATTTCATTGTAACATATACTTTAGCATGGTAGAACGAATTCTAATTCCAAATGACAAATAATAGATAATATTTTCAAAGATATTATATAAGCTAATACATGTATACATCTAAAATATAGTAGTTGCAATCAATCGAGTATATAAGTTTCTCCATCAAATTAGCCTACTGCCTTGGATAAGAACAATCATACTCATGAAATATGTATAAAACATAGAGATCATGTTAGCACAAACTGCAGTTCCACCATTCTATCATCTAGAAATACTATTAAAAAAAAGTTACAAAATATTTCAACAACAATATGCTATTTTTATAGTTTTTTCTGTCCTCTTCGATTTTTATGTATCTCCCGATAAAGAATGTTTGCATATCAATATTAGGATAGACCTAATGCATTGTCTATTTCCGTAATAAAATGGTGTTGGCTTAGCGGTGATATTCAAATTTTTTTGACCGAAATGACCATAACTTTGGAGGTAAAGAATTTGGCAAAGAAGGGTCTGAATTTAATGCCACCCAATCTTTCGTTTTAATATAATCTAGCAAAACTCATATATGTTCTTTAGTTACTTCATATCTTTCTTCTTTAAACTTACTTTATTGCATGTGCTGTTTTGAATGTTTTATGAAATGTGCTTCTGTCTATGTTTAAGTGATTAAATTTATACGTACATATCCTATTAAAAGCACCACCGAGAAATTGTTCGGACTTGTTAGGATCGTGGTAATACGGGATAGAATTTGGTTAAAACTTTAAGAGTTCCTAGTCCTAGGATAGAATTTTCAAAGCGTCCAAATTTTTGTCTAAGGTACTAAAATCAGAATCACTACTTTTAATTAGGTTTACCATTTGTCCAATTTGGATTCTTAACAACAGCTATCCACCACTACGTACTATACTAAAACCTCAACACCTTAGTGCTGTCATTTTCTTTACCAATACCACCATTACTATCACTAGCCATAATTTGTCTCACTTTATTTGCAGTCGCTGCGACTATTACCACCACTCTCTTCCGGCTTATCTTTACAAAAATTTAGCTATAATATTACCGTCATGTCAGCCACCAACATCTCAACCACAACTACCACCACTATCGAACACAACAATAAATCTAGTCTCAGACCTCATTTACCTTCATTTCCTTCTAGTCTTCAAACTCATTTCAAGTTCCTGGAACTTATTTCCCAATAATTTCGAATGGCCTCTTGCTGTTTAATTTTGAAAGGAAATAGTTCCAAATTAAGTATAACTTGTTAGACTTAGAAGATTGGTACATGAGACTACAAACCTGCAATAAAGCTTACGAAAATATAATTACGATTTCCTTCAAAGTTCCTTTTAGTAATCTTTAAAAAGCAAATGTTGTTAACCTTAATATCTACCGAAGATCTTAAGCCTTCTCGCATTATTTCCGAAAAACTAATTAAAAAATGAAAAAAGCTTATGCAATAACAACAATTACCAAAAATATAACAAGTTAATGACACAATTATTCACCGTGTACATGTGATATATAGTTTCCCTAAGAAAATGTCTTTAGACATAGTTATTTTAAGTTACCATATATTAAGCCCTCGGTGCACCTTCTCATATACATTCAATCAATGGAGTTTATTAATTTTTTTTTTCAGACATCCAGAATAGTGCATTTTTTACGCCAAAGCTAAGAATATCTATTTTTATTCACTTAAATTAATCCATCATGGGTTCTTTAATCCTTTCAATTATCATGTAAAATGCATAGAAATTGGACATCTTGCAAATAAAATACAAAAATTTAGAACCTTCACCATCAACTCATTACTTGTTCTTTAAGCTCTATTTTAATTTGGGTTTTCATCTCTTATATTGCAAAATGAAAGTATTTTTCCTCTTAGGAAACTGGTTGCTCTAAATAACGTAGCTGTCAAGATTACATGAATGGAGTCATTTCTAATGATTGAAGATAGAAACATGAAAGCACGTATTTTAGATAGACATGCATAAGGGTATACCTCATTCCTTCACGATGCTAGCACGTACAATAAATACTATTTGCCATGATTGTTTATTAAAAGATGGGATGGGATTTGATCGTGACGGAAGGATTAAATTTCATATATAGTGAATTCAATGTTTTCTATTTACTTTTTTCTAAAGAGTAACAAATAAAGTGCCAATAACGGCCTAATAAGCTCCCAAGCGTGCAACCAATTAAGAGAATAAGAATTAAGTACCTTGTACTCGAGCTAATATCGTACAGTGAGGCCAGAGTAAAAATATGATCTCCACAGCTGTGAGATCATCATCGTCTTACCACTGGTTCCTCAGCATCACTTCGCGTTTCTTCCTCCACCAACGATCAGGTCCAACAACCTCCACCATAGCCATTTGTCACACTTCTTGACCTTAAATCCATGTCAATTTCAAGTTTTGCCATACCACCAATCACCACCACCACCTTTAATCATCAATTTCATCCCTCTAGATAACATTTACCATCAAAATGAATCCCTACTGACCATGCCCTTTTACCAAAAATCCAGCCATACCAGTCATACCATCAACCGCTACCATCACCTTTAATCATCCATTTACTCTCTATAGACAAAAGTTAGCATCACCATGAAAATCCTTAACCACCACGCACTTTTACGAAACCAGCAATCACCATAACCTTTTGGGTCGCCTTAACCTCAACCTTAACCTATGGAAATAGATTTGTATACTAAAACTCTAAAAATCCATAACCAAAATCATCATCACTATGAGTCTTATCTTTCTACAAATCAATGTTTAGTTTAGCCACCAACACAGTCATCTCGCAACCACAATAAGCCTTTTTTTTTTGTAAGCAAGTTCAATTCATGAGGAAAAAAAAACGTACAACCAAAGTCTAGTTTCCCTCGTCCTCCATTAATAAAAGAATATGGTGGAGGATGGTGGACCTACACCCACAAAAAGGTTGAAATTTGCCCATCTAGCCAAAATATGGGCCAACCTATTTACTTTTACAAAGCACCAACATGTTAGGATTTTCGGTCCTTCCTTTCTAATTTTTAGAGTAATTTAGTAACATATTTGCAAACCCCAAAGCTGGCATTTATCTTCTCGTAAATTAATAAGATACAAAATTAAGGTATGGCTGCAATGTTTTTTTTTTTGGGTTAATTTATCACTATAATTTCCACCTCTACCAATGACATTTTCTCACAACCACCACTGATATAACTCAAATATAACTCTCAATAATTGGGGAATACCCGGCAATCCCAGTCAAATTGGAAGATCAATGATTATCTTATTAGAGATTGTGACGTGATCCTCGAGGATCCTAACGCGATCCTAACACATCTGGCCCAGTCCTACTAGGACTCTTCTCCTACAGCTATATAAAGGGGTTTACCCCTCCAAGTATGGGACAATGACACAATTCATGCTTTTTTAAAGTTATTATTCTGTAATTGCTCTCTGACTTAAGCATCGAAGAGTTCTCTGCCGGGAACCCGGCGGTCACTCGTTTTTTGTCTTGCAGGTCATCGGTCTAGACTCAGGTTCCGCAATGTACGCGGAGCATGTTTTTAGCAACAACAGATTGGCGCCATCCGTGCGACCCGCCAGCCTAGCCATTTGACCTCAAAAAAATACAACAGTTGTATTATCTCAAATTGCAAGCAACATCGTGTCGGAACCACCGACAGAACCGCCGCCGTCACAGGTTCTCAGATTGAATTATCGTCACAAAAATACAAACCCACTGTTCGAAAAAAACTTCAGAACAGAACAAGCTGCCGCCGGCAGCCAAGCCACCTCCGTCCCATCGATACACCGCCGGTTAGTATTCACAACAACTTCGGTACACCACAACTCTCTGGCGACCCGCCGCTACCGCGGAGCTGCTGGAACCAACATCACAGGAAAACACAGTGGAACCGCGGACACCATAAACCGCCGACAACCGCTGTGAAGAGGCCGAAGCAGATACAACATCATCTCAAAAAAAAAAAAAAAGAGAAAAAGACCACACGGGAAGAAGAACGCTGCGAAGCAGCCGCTGCCCATAGCGCACAGCCTCCCACGGCGCCGTCACCCGTATGACTTAAAGCCTCAACAGCGGCGCCGTCGAGTGGCCGCTCCCTCCAGTCGGGAACCTCGCCGGCGGTGAAGTCAGCTCCATCAGCACCCTCACCGCCATAATGGCCGATAACCTCGCGCCACCGCTAGAGCGCCGCCTTGCGCAACCGCTGACCGTTGCCGTCAGATCTGCCTTCAGGCGACCCCATCACCATCATTCTCGGCAGTTTCCCTCCACCGGCGATCTTCCCCGACGTCATGCCGTCCACCGTAAATAGCGGCAGCAACAATTGGTTCCTTCGTACCGAAGCTGAGACAATTACTCCGTCAAGATCACCGGCCGAGACCTTGATGAGCAGCGCCCCCGAGGTTGCCGCCAGCAGTAGTTGCCGGACCTGCCATCGCTGCCACGTCGTGGCGCCGCCGCCTCCGTCTGGTGGTCCAATCTGCCTTCGTTGTTGCCTTTTGGTCAAAGGAAAAGAATAGGCAGATTCATTAAGGTGCATTCTTCCAATTTTTGAAAATTTAAACTTTTTACCCCATAATTATGGGTATTTAGGTTTAATACCCAAGGGGTCTCCTTTATTTCGCACATGCCACCTCTTTTAAAAGTATTAAGGTTTTAACCGGTACAAAAAGCATATTTGTGTTTTTGGCCCACGTGGTCTTATTTATTCAACATATGCCACAGCTTTTAAGTGCATTAGATTTTTTGCCAATGAAAGCTGCATATTGATATTTAAGACCCCCTGACTTAGGCCACGTATTTAACCTGAGTAAATGGTCTATTTAAATTCAAGACCTAACCGGGCCTCATTTATTTAACATATGCTACGCATTTTTAGAGTGTATGTGCACATTTTATATGTCGTGTCTTACCGATTGCTATGAATTTTTAAGCTCACCTGTGACACGCAGTGCAGCGCACCCTGTCGGCTAACTGACAGAGCCCTAATAAGACCACGGTGTTGAACACTATTCTTAATTATGTGTTAAAAACATAGTTGCATTTTATATGCTTTATGGCTTCAGATGCTGTTTTTTTAGTCACATACTTTTATTTCTTGCAAGGGTTTAAACTATGCCTGCGAGCATCAACAGTGATGTATAAACCACTTCATAAGTAAGAAACAAATTCACAGCACCCTGCGACTTGAAGTCGCATTTAGGGTTTTTGCTGCAGCATCCTGTCATCTCAGCATTATATATCATCTCATGGTCATACAATGGCCCCTATCTATGACATATTCACATCGCTGCTTGTTGAGAAGCTAGGTCAACAATGATGGAAGCACATATGCTGCCACTGTATCTGGTGGATTAGAACTCATCGCCAGCGATGCCTGGTACAACTTCAAGCTCAAGCATGCAACCAGTAAACTGAATCTAGTTGCTTCTCAGTATATCGATAAACTGCGAGAGCTACTCTACTGATCATCAGTGGCATCTTGCTCAGACGAACTACGCGTCCTCAAGCTTTATATGCTCATCCAGTCGAGGAAGCAGATTATGGTCTTCTATATCGCTCCCACAGGTCTTCTTGCGACCGGGCCCTACATATAGGCTAAAAAGCTATCTTTATATATCCACGTATTCTCAAAGACCGGGGGGCTTTATATTTTATGAGATCATTCTTATACAGGCTTAATGCCTTATGTCTTATCAGACAGAAAGGTTCGCCACAGCAACCATATTACGGGCTCCATGACCCGTGGCTTCTTATTTAGCACCGCGGCAACAAGGACGAGAAACCCCCGAGGGCGCATACGACGAGAACTCTAAGTTCCGTCAAACCCTCGAGGGTAATTACATGAAATCCGGCTCCATCCGCCTCCGAGGGCGTGTACGACGAGAATTCTTAAATTCCGTCAAACCCTCGAGGGTAATTGCGTGAGCTCCGGCTCCATCCGCCCCCGAGGGCGCATACGATGAGAACTCTTAAGTTCCGTCAAACCCCCAGGGTATTTGCATGAGCTCCGCGCTCCGTCCGCCCCCGAGGGCGCGTACGACGAGAACTCTTAAGTTCCGTCAAATCCCCGAGGGTATTTGCATGAGCTCCGGGCTCCGTCCGCACCCGAGGGCGCGTACGACGAGAACTCTTAAGTTCCGTCAAATACCCGAGGGTATTTGCATGAGCTCCGTGCTGCGTTCGCCCCCAAGGGTATTTACATGAGCTCCGCGCTCTGTCAGCCCTCAAGAGCACTTACCGGAACTCTACGTTCCACTAGCCCTCTAGGGTGATCCCTCGAGGGATGAACACCCCTGAGGGTGGCAGGATAGAGCTCGAGTTCTATCCGAATGGTTTAACTACAGTTCTAACCCGTGAAACGCAAAGCACTATGTGGGACTTCATCCCCCCATCATTCTTTGTCAATTCAAAACCTAGCTAAGCGTGAGTGCGAGGCTTCTTTGCCAGCTCTTAGCTGATGATAACAGTTCGCGTCAAAGTAAAATGCAAGCATGATGTGGTCAGCTCAAGCTAAAGAACAGACTTGCAATGAACACCCTCTAAAAGAGAGTTGACTCCTTGAAGGAATATTCAAACACTTAGCACATGTAACAGCTTGCATGCACAGCTTCGTGTCCTCTCCCGAGAGAAGCTACCATGGGGCACAGCCTCTAAAGGATCTCGACAACCCATGATTCGTCTTTCTAAAGATGATTCCGAATAGCCTACTTAGGCGACATTCTAAGACTTAGCTCTCGAGAGCTAGGGTTCTAGTGCCCTACTTGGGCAAAGTTCTAAGGCTTAAGCTCCTGCTTAGGTCGGAGCACATGGAAGAGAGAAATATTGTTACCCCTACAAGTGGATGAGAATCACTTACAAATCTGACGCGTGTCTCGAGACACCAGGTATAAACTTCCTCAGCCAAACATTTTAGCTAAGGAAGTGGGGGGCTTATGATATAACTCAAATATAACTCCCAATAATTGGGGAATACCCGGCAATCCCAGTCAAACTGGGAGATCAATGATTATCTTATTAGGGATTGTGACGTGATCCTCGAGGATCCTAATGCAATTCTAACACATCTGGCCCACGGCACAGTCCTACTAGGAATCTTTTTCTAGAGCTATATAAAGGGGTCTACCCCTCCAGGTATGGGACAACGACACAATTCATGTTTTTTCAGAGTTACTATTCTGTAGCTGCGCTCTGACTTAAGCATCGGAGAGTTCTCCGCCGGGAACCCCACCCGGCGGTCACTCGTTTTTTGTCTTGCAGGTCATCGGTCTAGGCTCGGGTTCCGCAATGTACGCGGAGCATGTTTTTAGCAGCAACAACCACCATTGTCATATTTGTACCTTCATAGTTGCCATCGTTTTCTACACCTTGTGCATTTGTCTCTTTTCCTCTAAAGTGAAAGTAACAAAGAAAAGAAATCATCATTGTCCTGCTATGTTATTGGTTCTGTAGTATTATTGACACACTCTTCCTCTACGACGAATATCCATTATTACTACTATTATTATTGCCAATCTGCACCTTCATAGACACCATCACTATTAATTAACCTCTGCCCTTCATCAACCATTGCCACATTCAATCAACTTAGTCCATCCATGAAAATGATTGTCAACACCAAAAAACTAAAACCACCACACCATTATTACCACAACCTTTCTGGGCATTACTGCATCAATCCTCTATTTTTCTAACCCCGATCATTGGCCACAGCAAAGCACTGTTGCCATGATTGTGTCTCTCGACAAAGTAACCCAACCAAAGCAGTTCTCTCCATTTGGGTCTTGGCTTAAAAATTGTTTGCAGAAGATGCTACTTATCGTCAAGAACTTAATGTCCCAAAATTTCTTAATAACGTTAAAGATTATATTTACTTGACTATATGTATCTGTAAAGTTCACTTATCTACTACTATATCAGCACTCTGCAGTGTTAATGTTGTCAAATTACTTAATAACTTTAAAGATTACATTTACCTCACTATATGTATCTGTAAAGTTCACTTATCTACAATTATATCAGTACTTTGCTGTTTCAACAGTTACAGAATATGTAGAAAAGGAGAAACAATTGAGCAACACAGGACATAAGATGTTATATTGGGGTAACCACAATTCTACTAATTATGGTATTCACAAGTAAACTGTCGTTGCTCTATATACATAATTTTCCTTGACACTAACAGGTATGTTCCTTTTTAGACAAAAATGAAGAACCACATTTATTAGTTAGCATGGGTGGACTACTGGGTGCAGATTAGAATTTCAGTAAAACCAACTGAAACAATGCTATAGTATTATGATGTCCTTCTCTATCCTTTCAAGTGTAATTGAGCCCCTAAAGATGTCATCGGATACATCAAGCCAAACTTTTAGCTGGTTGTGCAAGATGAATATTGAACAGATTTTGTCGAACAGTGATACGCCATCCGTGATTCATGCATGCAATTGTATTTTTTGCTTAAAGGAGAGGGGTTACGCGGTATAGAGATGGCAAAGGTGCGGTGGAAAAAGACAGGATTTAATTAAAATTGCTTCAAACTGAAAGTCTGGCTTGTTGATGGATATTGCTTCAAACCAAAATCTGGAGTGCTGATTTTGTGGGTTTGATTAAAGAAGCAGGTTACCTGGTATATATAGAGACGGCAAAAGGAGAGGTGTATAACGGCATGACGGTGGAGTTGGAGGTCGAGGGCAGCGTTGACGTGAAGCTGTGTACGGTGGGGGAAGATGACGGATTGAAAGTGGCTTATCTGTTGGGTAAAACTCCAAGCAAGGAGCCCAAGAGTTTTTCTTCTTCTGGGTTTCTAAGAGTATTCTGTTGCTTGGTTGCTTGCCTAGAAGAGTTTTGTTTGAGAATGAGACTCTAGGAGTGGAAGTTCAATCTGATGTGGCAAGTAATAGTGAGTTTCAAAAGTCTGATGTGGCGTAATTATAGTGTTTTAAAAATTTTAGGTATCGCAATTTTAAGTGAATGTTTCAACTTTATATATATATATATATATATATATATATATATATATATAGACTCCTTAGAGCCTTCTTCCAGCTGAGCACCTGTGCTTTATCAATTGTTCGACCCCTTACGACAAAGTTACAACACTTTGCATATCCAACACGTATCTATATAATATATAAGAAGCTAAGCGAGAAAGACATTGATAACTTCATTGCACGACACATCATCGCTACTTTATATGACACGTCATCAAATCCTTATTTTACGGTTAATTATCTTCTATATTGGTAAGTTTTATTTAATTTAAAAACTAATTCTAATCATTCAAAAATTCTACCTAATCAATATACTAATCTATTAAGATTTCTTTTTGACAATTATCTCCTTAAAATTTAAATATTAATTCTAATAATTCCAAAGCTCTACTTTATCATTATATTAACTTAGTAGGACTTAATATTGACTAGGGTATCTTCAAAACTACGCTCTAATATGAATGTAAAAACTCATATATATAAAAAACGAAAATAATACTTTGGATTTAGAAGAAAAAATTAATTTAAAAACTAATTCTAATCATTCTAAAACTCTACATAATCAATATACTAATCTATTAAGACTTTATTTTGACAATTAGGTCCTTCAAAGTATTCTATCTTTGAAAGTACTCTTTAATATTAATGTAATAATGAAAGTAGTACTTTCAATTTAGAAAAAAAAAATTATGTTATAATTAAGATTAAACAGCATACGAGACTTACACAAAAATAAAAACAATCGAACAATTGATTTGAATTTGGATAGGTACCTTATTTTTAAATTTGATTAATTTCACAAGAATAATGAAGGTTGTATATTTTAAAATCTAATTCTATACATTTGAAAACTCAACCTAATCAATACACTTATTTATTATGACTTAATTTTGACTATTGTGTTCTTAGAATCACTCTTTAATGTGAATATAAAATTCATATATCGAAAAAACAAAAATAACATATTAGCTTTAGAAGGAAAAAAATAACGTTCTAATTGAGTTGAATGTACTATGATTATTCATATATATTAACATATACGTAATATACATAAGATAGTCATCGTTAAAAATAAATAATGCATGTGATGTATAAATTTAATAAACGAATTATAAATTAGCATTTTTAAATAAGATCTCACGATTACCAAACTGGTTATATTCCATATATAAAGTTGTAGAAAACAAATCACACTCTTTACTACGGTGGTATAATTGTCGCGATATTTGTAAATCTTATAAATATATAAAATTAATTGTACAATGTTTAAACTCTATGCTATAGACATATATTTACGTATTAGGCTTTGATTTTGACTATTAAAAACTTGATTAGATTGTCGTGCAATTCTTGCCTAATATTTACATACGCATATATTTTTGCTTTAGTTCTTTTGAACTATGAGTTGATAGAACAACAAGTAAATTGTGTTATAGTACTACTTGACAATGTAAAAAAAAACTTAAAGAACACAAAAATCTAGCGGCAGAATTGTAACACAATCTAACCATTGTTCTTTAAACTTACAGTTCAGATGAACTAAAGCAAACAGATATATCTAAGCAAATATTATGCAATAATTGCATGACCATCTTTTAAATCAAGACTGTAATTTTAAATGTGTATGAGACGAAATAATATTTTACTGTATATCATATTCGTATCTTAAATGTTGATGATTTCTTGAAACAATGATTCGTGAAAAAAAAAACAAGAATGGACTATGACATTTACGATTTCAAAGATAGAGAACTCTTAACCTAACTTTTCAAGCTAAGAAACTTGGTTTTGAAAGGTTACAGGTTGGACCACTAAAAGAACTTAATAATAATAAAGTCTTAACAAGTTACTTGAACTGTTACAAACAAAGTAATAAATTTTTTTTACCAACAATTATAGTTTTAGTAAAAGTAGATTTCTTTTTCCATAAGATGTTAATATCTTTTTGTTTCTTGAAATGTGGTATGCGTGGATACACTTTTTGTTTAAACTCTATACTGCAGACATGTATTTACGTATTAGGCTTTGATTTTGACTATTAAAAACTTGATTAGATTGTCGTGCAATTCTTGCATAATATTTACATACGCATATATTTTTGCTTTAGTTCTTTTGAATTATGAGTTGAAAGAACAATAAGTAAATTGTGTTACAGTACTGCTTGACGATTTAAAAAAAAACTCAAAGAACACAATAATCAAGCGGCGGAAATGTAAAACAATCTAATCATTGTTCTTTAAACTTACAGTTCAGATGAACTAAAGCAAACATATATATCTAAGCAAATATTTTGCAATAATTGCATGACCATCTAATATCAAGACTGTAATTTTAAATGTGTATGAGATGAAACAATATTCTATTGGATATCATGTTCGTATCTTAATGTTGATGATTTCTCGAAACAATGATTCATGAAAAAAAAAAGAATGGACTATGACATTTACGATTTCAAAGATAGAGAACTCTTAACCTAACTTTTCAAGCTAAGAGACTTGGTTTTGAAAGGTTACAGGTTGGACCATTAAAAGAACTTAATAATAATAAAGTCTTAACAAGTTACTTGAACTGTTACAAACAAAGTAATAAAAATTTCTTACCAACAATAATAGTTTTAGTAAAAGTAGATTTCTTTTTTTATAAGATGTTAATCTCTTTTTGTTTCTTGAAATGTGATATGCGTGGATACACTTTTTGTAGCTTTTTAAAATATTTTATTAACTTACTCGAGCTTGACTCGGGATCCTGAGCTATAATATCTAATAACTGAGGCGAGAAATGCAATGATAGCTCATGACACCTCATTGCATTGTTTTTCTAATATAATAAGAGTTATAAAAACTAATGTTAAACATATTAATGTTGCTAAAGATCTTCAAACATTATTTCGAACAGAGTCCTTAATTTTGTAATTAATTAAATTGGCAAATATAGTAAACATTTAAATACTAAGCCTTATGCAATTCGAAAATCAATTCGAAACATTCAAAAATTTCTAATTATTTTACTAACATATTCTGACTTTATTTGAATATTATATATCAAAAAAGCTCTTTAACATGAAATATTAACCTGTAAAACAAAAACTACTTAAGAGATTTAATAAATAAAATTAGGTACTATTTTAAATTCATATTTAAGTTTTCTGTAAATTAAAATATGAATCTAACTTGATAAATATGTTGGTTAAAATTTTTGGTCAATAATTTTCTTATTCTAAAGTTTTGTGCTATCATATTTACTCGCATTGGTTAAATGTAAAAATATCATAATATGCAGATTCTAAATGAGATATATTTGAAAAATAGTGTAAATTTAAAACCTTTAATATGTGAGTATTTCTTAAATTCAACTATTTTTATGTTGGAAAAGTTTTGTACCAATTATTTTCTATGGTATTTTTATTGTGAGTAGTTAAACTCTCAAGCATTCTAAATTCTGGATTAGTAATAAACAATTTATGATTTTATGTAAATTTTTATAATTCTGAATAAGAGCATATAAAATCGAAAAAGATATTAGTTATGTTGTGATGAATGTAGATGTTGTGATGAATGTAGATCAAAACTTAGATTGAAAACCTTATTATATCTGAGGACAAATCTTACTTAGTAAGCACGGTTATTGTATACTTTGTGAAATCTTGGTTAAATTTTGTTCAACAATGTCCTTACTACGAGGTTTAGAACTATCCTATATAGTCATTTTGGTTAAACTTTTTAAACTTTATATAATTACCTCATACACTGATTACTATTTTCTCTATATACTTTGTTGGTGGATTACATTTGCTTCTAAAAACGGCACATCATCCTTCCTTAATTAGTCGTGTTGATTAACTTTTATAAATCACATGCTATAAACAAATATATATGGACCAAAATTTTCTCTATCAAAATTAAACTAATATGTAATTAATTTAGTTTAATTTGCTATTGTACAAGACATTTTATTATTCTTCAAAGGTACAAATTATTTTTAAAAGATATTTAGAGAATAATAAATTGTCTTGTGCAATTGCAAAATGATCTCAATATGTTCTCCGTTATTAGTGGGTTTTTTTTTTTTTTGTGTACTAAATAAACTTCTAATTTTTGTTAATTTATATAGTTACCAAATCAGAATTAGCAAATATGAACAAGGACAATGCTTATTGATATTTCACTGGAAGGGTTAATTTATTTTATTACAAGAAAGTTCAAGTCAAAAATTAAAGTAACTATCTTTGATGAAATAATCATAAAATTATAAAATTGGTCAATATATTTTATCATGCATCTTGAAGCTATTAAAATAAATTACTGTTAATAAACCGTCTCGTGCTTAGCACGGGATTCTAGGCTAGTTTTCTCTCTATTTCCTTTACAATGGATAAAATGCTTCAACCAACAACTGCAATCTAGGATAAACTTGGTGTACTTTTTGGTCACCTTTAAGAAGAAAATGAGGTCTAAGGTCTACCTTAAGGATGATATCACTTTGGCTACTTGGAACAGGGTGAGTCCTCATTTTTTTTATCAAGATTAATGCTCATATTATGTTGCTAATTCTATGCAATTCATGTGTTAATTCTATGCAATTCATGTGTTATCAAGATTAATGCTCATATTATGTTGCTAATTCTATGCAATTCATGTGTTCTGCTCAAAACTTTCAAAATTGAATGAATTATGACCAATATGTTTGTAAACCTCATGTTACTTATAAAGATTGTCCAAATGAAGATAGTAATGTTCCTATTAGCGTGGGTATCTCAAGTGTAAATTAAGATGTATTTGTCTTGCTTATTAGTAAATGAGCGTCATATATTCACACACAAAATATTAGATAAAGTTCTTTTATAGTCACAAGTTGAAAACCTGGATGATTGCTGTAATTCTTGATCTAAGATAGTTTTGATTATAAGAATATTAATGTGTATATTTTAGGATGTTACTCTATCCATTAGAAGACGCAATGAGAAACCTTTTAAGGCTTCCCAACCAATTTCTTAAAGTTAAAGATAGCAAATAGTTATATATTGTTTTGGCCAAATCTACTTTTGTTTCTCTTTGTAGTCAATATTATTGCATTAATTTATATAAATATTTTACATATCCGGATGTTTGCAAATTACAGTAGCAACGCTTAGATGGAAGGTGTGAAGAAAATATTAAGAGGATCATTTTATGATGATAATCCTCTTTAATCATGTGCCAAATTGATGTAGTGGAGATCAAGATTCAATCATTAGAATTTTGCTACAACAATTCTTTAAAGGGAATAAGATGGAATGTGAAGGAGAAGGGAATTGCTTGATATTGTCAACATTTATTTTGGAGGTGTGAGATACATAGAAGAGATTGAACTTAGATGTAATTAAATCAATCTATAGAGTATAGACGTAGCTACATGTTTGTTGCTAAAAAAGTTGAATCGTTGACTAAAAGTTGAAGGGTTTCAATTAATTTAAGGAGAAGACCCATGTATCTAGCATTTGGTAATAACTTTGAGAAAGGAACCATGCATCTAGCATGGAGAGATGAAGAGTTGCGGGCCATGACATTAATTAATTAGTGACTACAATCAAGGTCAATCATAGTATTAAAGAAAATTGTATGGATAGTTTTGTCCAAAAAATAATTTTTACATATTCGTACTTTTATAAGTAGTATACATATTAAAAATAACTCCAGAAATTTGGGGGTGTGGTAACCCCCCTCCCAAAAAAAAAAAAAATTAAAAAAAAAGTGCCCACTTGAATAGTCAAAGTATTATTCTAGTTCTAGGCAGTGTTGGAGGGAGTGGGGGCATCAATGGTCCAATTCCCACCAGCTTCTTTGGGATTTTTCTATTTTATATGGTATATTTTATTCCTAATGGAAAAGTGCCCACTTAAAAATTTTAAAAATGCTTAAAGAATATATATTACTAGTCATTTTGCTTGTTAAGTTACCGAATTTTTTTAACTATAGTTATTTTTTTTTTATCTTTTTAGTCATTTAAAGTGTTAAACTACACAAGTAACAATAAAAGAAAAAAGAAAGTCCATACATAAAGTCAACACAAAATATCCTCTTTATTTTCTATTATTCTGAAAGTCTCTCACTATTTCGAAAGCTTGAAAGCCACATAATGTACAGAGCACATCGTCTCTGTTGGGAATTGACTACCGTCTCTATTGGGAATTGACTACTAGTGGTATTACTAATTTCAGATTATGATTTTAGATTTTAATTCCAAATTGCAATTTCTCATGGTGGTGCGTGTATAGGTTGCAGATTGAGATTTCTTTGGATTTTTAATTTTGGATTGAGAGTTAGAAACTTTTTGACATATTTTTTTTCTTATATATTTGGTGCCTACCTTAAGATTTTTTTTTTCTGGCTTCGCCACTGGTTCTAGGAGATCCAAATGTGATTTTGACATTTTGTACACTTTGTCCCGAAAGCATACCGACATTAGAGCTTTGGGCTTCTTATTCCTTTTCATGATGTAACACATTGATCATCTTAAACTTACGCTACTTTAATTAAAAACTTTGGTGGTACTTTACTCATTTCTGTGATGCTGAATTTGGTAGTTTAAATTTGATGTTAAATTGTTGAATTCACTTTTTTATTACTCCGTATTCAATAGATACATGTTGTGGTTTTTAAGTTCAAAGGCCTGTATGTTGTGTTCGACACATTCCGGCCAAACACGTATCCTCATGTGTTGACAAATCACGTATCTATGTATCCACAATTGCATTTTTTTTTACCTATATACTTGAGGCCATGATTCCTACCTCTTAACTTTAAGCGATTTATGTGTAAACCACTTTCATAGTTTAACTATTAATACACTTAGGCTCTGTTTGAAAATGTTTTGGTTTTCAGTTTTTTTTCCAGTTTACTAGAGAAAAAAAAATGTGTTTGGCACACAGTTTTCGTTTTTTTTTTCTTCAATTTTGAAAACCACTTTTGAAAATAGAGCTGTTTTTAAAAACTACAATTTTGGAGTTTTGGGTTTCCAGTTTTTGTTTTTATTTTGAGACCACGTCACCGCCACCACCACTGCCAAAGAAAAAACTCAAAATAAAAATTGAGTAATCAAATACCGATTTATTTTTGTAAAAAATAAAAACTAAACTGGTTTTGATTTTTGTTTTTTAGAAATAAAAAATCAAAACTGGAAGTGATTTCAAATGCTATCTTAGTTTGCTAAGGCGTATATAGTTGTGAAGTATTTAGAAAATCTAGGTTGGGCGAAAGATATATTTGGAGTTACTAGTAGTGTCAAAATACTAGGACCGAATTGAATCACTAACAACTTAGAAGACAACTATACAAGTATGTTAATCACTACAAGAAATTGGGTTTTTAGCGACGGACTTGTCTCTTGCTAAAAGTCCTTAATCTATTGTTAAAAACTTTTAGTGACGGTCACTTCGTCGCTAAAAGTCGGTTGTCTATACCCATTGCTAAAAAATTAGCGACGAAATTTTTAAATCCGTCGCCTAAAAATTAACTTTCAACGGTAGGTACATTAATCGAATTAGAGATGGGTTTTCCATCGCTATATATATTTTTCTTTTTTTAAAAATAATTTATTACGTAAAATATATAGCCACGAAAGAATTCATGGCTAAAAGTTTTGCCGACAGAACTTTAGCGATGAAATATACGTAACTAAATATTATACGCAAAGTAAATAACTTTTAGAGATGGAATATTCGTCGCTAAAAGTCTGTCGGTAAAACCTTTAGCGATTGAATTTCCGTCGCTAAAGGTTTTTATGTACATCTTAAGTGCAAACCTTTAACGACGGAATAAAATCCATCGCTAAAAGTCAAACTAATTTTTAATATTTTTTTTTAATAACCAAACCTGTAATTACAATTTCTCAACAACACAATCTCATTCTAGCAAATGATTCTCAATGCACATTAGGATTAAATAATTGTTGATCCATCAGCAATTATTTAACCCTAAAACAGACACAACACATATGTATACACACACACACACACACATATACTATACTAATCGAAAAATAAAATGTGTACAAAGTTCAGGAGGGAACATGAATATAATACAATAGAGTAGGGAATGGGAAGGGAGTAGAAGCCGAGAGGGCATGGGAGCGGGATACAAATAGGAGGGCACGGGAGGGGAAGGGCTCAGGGGTCCGCGAGTCCCGGATCTGGATCTTGTTGATCGTCCTCGTCTGCGGGGCGTACTGTGATCCGGAGCCTGCTCAGTATGTCTAGTAGCAGTGCCCTACATGCAAAAACACACACGCATTAATCTCGATAGCAATCGTATAAAGTGTTTAGTAAATGTATATAGTGTTTTGTACCTGATCATGCACCCTGATCATCCTAAACACCTCCTCTGCAATGCGACAGATCTCTTCCTCGTGTAACGGTGGCTTCACGGTCATCGCATTCGTCTGTGGAGGGGCAGTGGGGGGGGGGGGGGGGGGTGGGGACACTCCTATCGTGGCTTCTATGCATGCATGCGTTTAAAAATTGGTAACATATGCAACCATTCAAAATTTTAAATTTTCGGAACGATGGAATCATTAGGTTAATTTGCAAAAACATGCCATAATCAAAATGATTCACTTTAGAATTTGTTGACAACGAGTTGTAACCAACTCGTTGTCAATGGATTTCACAAAATAACAACAAATATTCCTAATGCAAGAACGCGTGCACGAGGTTGATATTGCCCCATCTGTCATCGAGTTCGGTGTTTACGTATATAGGATTAGGTTGTATTTACGATAATTAAGGTTAATTAAAAATGTATTTAGGGTTTAACTAGGGTTAATTGAGTTCTTGAGGGTTAAACAGGGACATTTAGGGCTCATTAAGATTTAGTTAGAGTTTATCAAGGCTAATTAGAATTTAATTAAAGTAATTAGGGTTTAAATAGTTTAATTAGGGCTTGTTTGCGATTTTGCAGGGCAATTAGGGTTTAACTAGGTTAATTAGGGATTATTATGGCTAATTAGGGTTTAAATTAACAGTAAATTAGAATTAATCTATGTTAATAATGGCTAATCAGATTTAGTTATGACTAATTAAGGTTGACTGGAGTTAGTTGAGTTTAACTAGGATTAATTAGTGTAAACTAGAGTTTAATTAAGAATTAAAAAGGGTTAATCAGTTTTAATTGGGACTGATTAAGGCTAATTAATTCAAGCTAAATAGGGTTAATTAGAGTTAACTGGGTTTAATTAGAATTAATAATTGTTAATTAGGACGTAATTAAGAGTTAATTAAGGTTAATTAGGTTATTGTGTTAGTTAGGGTTAAATAGGGGCAAATAGGACTACTTAGGGCTAATTAGGGCTTATTCGAGCTATTTAGGGTAATTACACTAAATTGGGTTTGATTAGACTTAATTAGTATTATTCAGGGCTTAATTAGAGCTAATTCGGGCTACTTATGGCTAATTGAGCCTAATTAGAGCTGATTAGGGCTAATTACCCTAATTGGGTTTAATTAGGGTTGATTAGTATTAACTACGGTTTGCTTAAGGATTAGCTAGGGTTAATATATTAATTAAAGTTACAACATGTAACAATGTAAAATTAGGACAAAATTACAATGTATATTACAACAAATTAACCAAATTAGGATAAATTTAACTTCAAATTCAAACTCGCATGCATAAATTCAAACTCAAACTTAAAATTAACAACATTATATTAAATCCAAACGCATATGCGTTAAACCACATGCATTAAACCAAATTAATTAGGGTAAAATGAACATAAAGAAGGTGGTACGACAACGGTGATGGCCTGGCGCGACAATACTTGGAGAGCCTTGGGGGATGTGGAGGGGCATGATGGGGGAGGGGGGGGGGGGGGGGTCGTCCGAGGGAGGAAAAATGTCGGTGAGTGACAGACAGAGAGAGAAAAACAAGGAGAGAGAGAGAGAAGCAAAAATGTGTTTTTTTTATAGTAAGATTTTTAGCGACGGAATATTCTGTCACCAAAACAGTTTTAAGTGATGAAATTTTTTAGCGACGGACTACTTTCCTCACTAAAAAATTTCTAAAATATTTAAAAAAGGTGGCCGAAAATTAAAAAATTTTAAATACTTTTAGTGACGAAATATAACTCGCTAAAGCGTCGTTGGTAAAATTTTGCCAATAAAGATTTTCACCGACGGGGTCGGTAAAGGTTTTTTACCAACGGTCCCTGTTGATAAAAACCTTTACAGACGGAATTTTATCAACAGTAAATTCCGTCGCTGAATAGACTTTTAGCGACCCATCCGTCGCTAAAAGTCAGTCGCAAAGTATCCTTTTTAATGTACTGGTTGATACTAATAGTTCGCCAGCTAGCAGTGAGGCTATCAATGCGATTTCATAACTAGTTGGTGCGTCCGAATAATCACTACAATGGCTGAGACAGAAGGGTCGCGATCCCGCGACCCCCCCCCCCCCCCCCCCAAAAAAAAAGAAAAAAGAAAAAGAAAAAGAAAGTTGCAACTTCATTGATAACTTTTTATCTCGTTTGTTTGAAATTTTTTTTGGGTTCAGCATTGCTAACTCTAACTGAGGGATTGTGTGATGCTTTGATGGTTTTGAGAAGATTGGTGACGTCTGTTGCTGGCAAGTATGCATTCTAACATTTAAAAAGAACGATTTTTCCCAGCATTAATTAACTAAAAGATGTCTTATCATTAGTCATACCTTAGATCAGGAAGAAATATTGTTCGGAATCATATCATTTGAATATCATGACTGGACCATAATTGTAACGCCCCTAATTTTCAGAACGTTATTATCAAACAAACAAAGTTTGAAAAAAATCCTAAAATATCAAAAAGTCTTTTAAGTGGTCATTCACAGTATCTACTAATCAATTCCAAAGATACATCAATAAATGTCATAGCGGCCTAAAGCATTTATATAATCCAAATTACTTTGACACAAAGTTCCAAAATAAATTATAAACAAATTCAATTGTCTTAATTATTACATCTAAAAATACTACTACTGACTTTGAGATAAAAGTCGTTGGTACTCAGTCACACAGATAACCCGTTAATTCAATCTCACTTACTGATCACTTGAAAGAAAAACAGTAAGGGAGTGAGTCAAATGCCGAGTAAGGTTGCTCAACAGACCAACCAAAAATGATACAAAATGTCTGAGGAAACGAAATTGCGGACATACATAATTTTTAACGGAATAGATAAACAAAAGAATTTCGAAATGCCAAAATATATTTTTATACAGAGCCATTCAGAATAAGGTCACACATGCCATCACTGGTACGTGAAACCAGGTTCAGAAAATAATATCGCTATCTCTAACACATACCACCTAGCTAGCCCACGTTCCAATCTACGTGAGTAAGTCAGAAATAGAAAAGTCACATATGTTGTGACACGACTCACAAAATAATTAACACACATATTCAATAATTTACCTGATACCAACAAGTTGCCTAGATTAATAAAATATAAAAAAAAGCACTAATGGTTGTCTTCTCTAAGTTACACAAAATGGTACGGTGCAAAGATAATTAGATATTTACAACGAATGCAAGTACGATATTTCAACCGATTTCAGAACTCGCTTAATATTAGACTTAAATCGAAGAGGACAAAAGTACGAATTCAATGGATTTATCTGAATTGGAGTTCATGCAATTCGATCTTGATTAATTAAAGTTGCAAGAAAAATGCAACTAAAAAATAAATAAATAATTAGTGTGCTGGAAATTTATAGATAATAAGTTACCAAATGAGTTACAGGAAGCCAACGATAAAAGGAAAAATGTGTCTGATTGTTCCTTTCGAAGGAGAAGGGAAAGAAGTAAGAGAATTGGTGGGTACATCAATTATATTAAGGGATAATTAGCTAATGACCACTTGTACTATACACGGTGTGCAATTCCCCCCCCCCCCCCTCCATTTCAATATTAACCACTAAACCTCCCCACACTTACAGAAACTGGGCACCTTAGACGGAAACATGCCTAGAGATGTCAAAAAGGCAGGGCCGACCCGCCCTTAACGATGAACAGTGGCGGCCCTAACCCGTAGGGCCTTGGGCCAAGCCTGAAATTTGTAGATTTTTATTCGGCTCGGCCCGGCCCGCACTAAAAAGGTCCCGGTCAAGCCCTAAAAAACGGGCTAGCCCAAAATCGGCCTGTTTTTTAGGCCTGGCCCACTTTTCGGCCAAATTTTGGCCCGGCCCTTTGGCCCTAAATCTGTACCATTGAGTTACTTACATTTTTTTTTCCTTTTCCCTTCTTTCTCACGCCTCATTATCTCTCTACCACATATCTTTCTCTACCTCATATTTTTCTCTTTTTATTTAAAATTTTGAACATGCATATTTCTTTTATCTTCATCTCACTATGAAATTTTGACTACAATATACTTTCACTTGTACCATTTGCACATAACTCAAACTAATTTGATGATTTTGATTGAAAATAAAAGGCTTATATTAATATTTTGTAAACTGATCACTAACCATCACCAACTTTTTTGCATTTTTATTTTTATTTATGATCCACCATACTTACTTTTTGTGACAATCTAAGTTTACGATTTGGTTTGTAAATCAATCATTAAATGAACTTTAAGTTGTTTGTAATTTATTTTTAAATTTGATAATCGATCAAATTAGTAATTACATCTTTCTTCTCCCTTATATTCTACTTCAGGCGCGTTATCTTTCTCTCTCGTTCAACACTTTATTTTTCTTATTTGTGGTGTGAGAATCTATCCGTTTAAAAGTTAGATTATACTTTATGTTACTTAAATTTTAAAAAGGAAAAGTCTCACTTTCTTTAAAGAGTTGACATTTAGTGGCGTTTCTTATTATATTAATTTATAAGTAAGTAATATGATAGCACTCTTATATGTGTTAAAAACATAAATAAAACTTATGTAATTTAAATTTCTTTTTATTTCAAACAAAAAAAGGTGAATTGTATTCTAAATTTAATTCCATGGAGTGAGTGAAATGTTTAAGGGCCTTGAAGAATAACCTTAGGATTTCGAAAATGAATGACAAGAATTTAAAAAATTGTTGGGCCCGAGCCTGACCTAAGCCCCGCCCTAAATATTGGGCCTAGGGGCGAGGGCTTGGACTGGGCCTCGATATCCTTCTCCTCAGGCCCGGTTCCCCACCCCTTAGTCCCTGCTCATTGACATCACAACATATTCCCCCCCCTTCCCCTTCATATCAGACCAGCCCTCCATCCCCTTGCCGGCACCACTCTTGATTAGAAAAACAAAGGATGTTTAAACATCCAAGTACTGAACAGTAGCTGACCGTAAAACAATTTGAATACTTCGTAGTTTTGGACAACCTTTTGAATAAGCAGATTTAATGGGTAATGCATAAACCAAATACAAAAAACAATTAAGGTACAAAAAGAAGAGAGAGAGAGAGAGGTTCTTTTGGGTGGGAAATTGTTATTGTTTTTAGGGGTGAAGAAAAGGACCAAAAAAAGTTAAGAACAGAACTTCATAGTCGCAGATGACATGAAAGTGTTCACTGAAAAAAAAAAACAGAAACTTGTAAATCACAATGAAGGCTAAATTAAAGAGAGCAGGGAACATACTAGGCCTGCCCTTGCCGTTGGAATGCATCTGTTTTGGATCCCAACTTCATGTAAGCCATCTTTTCACCACTGCAACCCAAGTAAAGCTTCAGTAACAGACACCAGAAGCAACCCTCAAGTCGAACACTCTAAATTTAGGGGCAATGCACTTCATAATTGCACCAAATAAGGGCAGAATCATAGCCTGCTAAACACAAATCCACCACTCTTTTCCTACTAAAATCCACCAATCACACTACAAAAACCCAAAGCTCCTTGAAAACACCAAGTTGCAGAAACCCACTTTATCGACGACCACGTCCCCAAATCGCCGATCTGACCTCCGTTGTCGTGCCATCCCAATCCGAAACACTGTGCCAAGTACATCGCCGGACCACCATGACTGGCTACACGCCGCTAGGGCTGCACCAGATTCGTGACGACTTCGCCGCCACAGCCGCAGGCGAGCACAGTGTGTGTGCAGTGGGTGCGCGTTTGTGTGTGGTTTTAGGGTATGTGTGTACGTTTGTGTGTGTATGTGTGTTCACTGTGTGTGCGTGTGTGCGCGCGCGCATGGAGTGTGTGTATGTGGGATTGAGTAAAAGTATGAGAGGAGAGAAAAAGAAGTTGAAAGAATGGTATTGAACTTAAATAGGGTAAGAAAATAAGAATATTTTGGTAATTTCACATTATTCATAACGAACCCGTCTAAAGTGCCCAATTTTCGTAAGTGTGGAGGAGTTTAGTGATTAATTTTGAAGTGGGGGAGGGGAGGGGGGATCACACACCATGTATAGTACATGTGTCATTAGCTAATTACCCCTTACATTAAAGTAAGAGAAGCACTAAAGCTTTAAACCCAATTCAAACAATTGGAGGAATAATAGTTACTTAACAAAAGCAAAACTACAGATGATCACTCTATGTGGCTATGACGTAAAAGCATAAACCACATGAAAAGTCTTTTAACTTGACACGCATAACAAAGTCCACACACAAGGTGGGACATGTTTCTAGTTGACGGCAGACAAAGTGACGAATTGGCAGCCAAAACAAGGTGGACGGCTCCCTTGAACGGCACAAAAATCAAGCAAGAAATGTTCACAAATTTACTGTACAATGGAACAGAAATCGAGATATCAAAACATTCCGAATTTCAATCGAAAGTGCAAAGTGAGTTGTGCGGTAACGCCAAAAATAACAGATCAATTTTATCAAAGAGTAATGGCAACTAGATTGAAAGATTAAATTCATATTCAAAAGTAAATCCCTTACCTCTAATTGCTTGATTAAATCCAAAACTTTGATCTTCTCAATCCAATTGTATCAAAACCCTAAAAATTTAACATACCCAAACGATCCAATTAGATTCTAACGACAATGAAAATTTGTAGGCTACTACGAATCTCAAATCAATAATCAAATTAAATTCTTACCTCAAGCAATTTGCAAAATCTCAAGAAGTCCCTTCCTAGGGATTCTTTGGAGACTCTTCTGAAGTTTCTTGTGTTCCTATGGAATATGTATTGTTTGTAACTATCAGACACCTAATATGTATATATATATATATATATATATATATATATATATATATATATATATATATGGAGCTGATCCGTTGCTAGCGCTAGCACCGCCCTCTATATTATGTAGCGGAAGGTGAATTATCGTCCGTTACATTATATAGCGGACCTGCTAGCGCTAGCAATGGATCACGATCCTATATATATATATATATATATATATATATATATAGGATCGTGATTCATTGCTAGCGCTAGCAGGTCCGCTATATAATGTAGTGGACGTAAATTATCGTCCGCTATATTATATAACGGACAGCAAAACAGCGCTAGCAACTCTGCTAGCACTAGCAACGGATCAGCTCCCATATATATATATATATATATATATATATATATATATATGGGAGCTGATCTGTTGAGAGCGTGGGCAAAATAGGAGAAGTTGCAAGCGCGATCTGACTGTCCATCCCGAAAGATGGAAGGCCCAGAGCGCGCCTTGTTCAAAAGCTGTCAGTCGTCCGCCATACGGTATGGCGGACGGCCTTTTTTACCTTTTTGCCCCTCCGTACCGTCTGCTAAACTGTATCCCGGACGATATTGAAGTCCTGACACTGGACAGCAAAAAAGTATCCGCTATACAGTGTCGTGGATCTGGCCGTAATACCTAGCCCATCCACTACATTATGTAGCGGACTACTTTTCTGACATTTTTTTTCTCTCTCTCCCTTTTCTATCATTAATGCTCTGACTTTTTTTTTTTTTTTTTTTCCTTTCTCTCCTCCGTTACATTATGTAGCGTACTATTTTTCTTACATTTTCTCTTTCTCTCTCTCTCTCATATTATCTCTCTCTCTCTCGTATTAATGCGCTCTGTAAGCTCTTACTCGAGATACAGGGTATCCATCATCCGCCACATTATGTAGCGGATGGGTACTAAGCCATTTTTCAAAAACTGAAAGTGAAAGAAGGCAAAAAATGCAAATGTGTTGTCAATTCTTGGATTTCTCTGTCAAGAATACTCCAAGAATCAAAGAAAGAGAGCAGTAAAAGAGAAGTCCACTGGTTGTCTCATGTAATAAAGGATCTTCTTCATCTAGTGCTTTCGACCACTTCCAAATTGCTCTCCTCCGACCACCTCCAAATAGCGTATACGACCGATTTTGATGAATTTAGCGTGGACCTGGGACAAGTCTTTTAGGGTTTTGCATGGTTTGAGGTCGGGGAAGAAGGTTGAAGGGTGCAGGGAGATGGTGTCTATGAGTTTATGACCTGTGAAAGGAGAGAGAGAGAGAGGAAAAAAAAGCCAGAGCGCATCAATACGAGAAAGAGAGAGAGAGAGAGAGAGAGAATGTAAGAAAACTAGTCCGCTACATTATGTAGCGGATGAGAGAAAGGACAGAGAGAGAAAAAAAAAGTCAGAGCATTAATGATAGAAAAGGGAGAGAGAGAAAAAAAAATGTCAGAAAAGTAGTCCGCTACATAATGTAGCGGATACCTTTTTGCTGTCCCGTGTCAGGACTTCAATATCGTCCGGGATATAGTTTAGCGGACGGTACGGAGGGGCAAAAAGGTAAAAAAGGCCGTCCGCCATACTGTATGGCGGACGACTGACAGCTTTCGAAAAAGGCGCGATCTGGGCCGTCCATCTTTCGGGATGGACGGTCAGATCGCGCTTGCAACTTCTCCTATTTTGCCCACGCTCTCAACGGATCAGCTCCCTATATATATATATATATATATATAATGCTCATTACGTCCCTCATCTTTCTAATTTTTTTTATATAAGCTTTTAAATATGAGGGTCTAACAATAATAAATAGACAAGAGATGATCTTTTACATATACTTCACAAAACAGAGCTTATTTTGTGTGTTTGGTCGACAAATTTGCATGATGATTTTGACAATTGCACTCTACTGAAGTTTGGGTATAAATATCTTGAGGCACCTATGAATGAATTACGTTAATCATGAAAAGCCAAATTAGAAAGTGATAAGATATTGGAGGAAACTTTACGGGCATAATGATTCAATTCAGCTATGACACGGTGAGACACTTCGAGGGTGTTTGGGATTGATTAAATTTTGGTCAAACCTTATTTAATATAAATTAAATCAGGTTTGTGAGTGTTTGGCAAAATAGATTAACAGATTTAATCCATCTCCAAAAGTTAAAAACTGATTTAATCCATAATCCTCAAAAGTGAGGATTATGAAATAATCACTTTTTCCATAATCAGGTTTGACCATGTAATTTACCATCCTATCCCTATATTTTTTACAAAAAGACCTCTCATACCCCTTAATTAATTAGATAATTGCTGGAGTTTATCTCTTCTCTGCTAACCTCTTTTCCATACTAATGTTAGTGATGCTATTTGTGATGCGGTTTCTGCTAGATAAATTTTTATTTTTTTTGCTCAAGATAAATTTTATTTGTAATTTGGGGATGTTGTCCTACTATAAGCAATAACGTGAGATTGTTTATGTTTTTAATTTAAAATAAAAAGTAACAACTTTTGTAGGACGTGAAAATAGTTATTTTCATAATTTATTTGGACATTATAATTATTTACGAATAAAAGTTATTTAACGTTACTTGGATATTATAAAAATTGTTTATTGAATGCCCTCTATGGTCATTTTGTTATAGTAAAACTGATTTAAGTATTCTTTATCCAAACACTTTTTATAAATTTAATATAATTTACAACTACTTTTGCCAAACAGCAAACTGATTCTGATTAAATCATATTTTGAAAACTGATTAAGATTTAAGCAGAATCTGTTTTTTTAAATCAATCCCAAACGGGCTCTTCATAAGTGATGGTTCACTTTTTACTTTCTGTCCTTGCTAAGTCAAATGTTGGACATCTTAGGGTCTGTTTGGTATGGCTTTCAGTTTGTAGTTTTTTTTCTAAAAAAAAAGAGAAGAGCTTTGGTTTTTTTTTCCACCAGTTTAAAAAACTGGTGGCTGTTTGACAAGGTTTATTTTTTCAACAAACAAAAAAGAGCAAGCGTTTGACTGCGTCTAATTTTTTATCCCTGCCCTGTCTCTCTGTGTCCAATTTCCATCTCCTCTCTCCCGCTACGCTACTCTCTCTCTCACCCAAACAACCTGACACCACTCATCGATGACGATGGGGATAGGCAACAACGGACGACGATGGGCGAGTGACCGGCGACAACGACTCCACTGGCCAACATCCTCTGCTGGCGACGACGATGAGGACGCTGGTCAACAGACGACTCCACTGGCTAACATCCTTTCAGATTTCATGACGGGTCAACAGTCACCGGTGACCCATGACCGATCTCGATCGTCTCATACGCCACACCCTCACCCATGACCGATCTCGATCGTCTCGATCGTCTCTCCGTCAGCCCCTCTCCGCTGCCGTCACCGACGAAACCCAGCTCACCCAAAACCCACCAACCCCAGAAACCCTAGAGAAACAAGCCGATGACTACCCAGCTCGGGGATCTGTTGAACCCAGCTCGCCCTCGATCGCCGACCATGTTTGATGTCTAGCCGGTGGTAGGGCTTTCGGACGGAGGGGGCGAGAGAGAAGAAAGAGAGAGATGAAATTTTCGTTAAAAAATGGCTTTTATACCCAACTCGAAAATACAACCAATTGTTGCTAGTGAGGCTCGAATGGGAGACCTCATTAGTGAGGCTGAAGCCCACGCGTGAAAAAGAGAAGAGCAAAAGAGCCTTGAGCTCTTTTTAAAAATGGCCTTGGCTTTTTTGATCTCTTTGGCGTTTTTAAAAAAGAATTATGGGCTTTTGCCAAAAAAAGAAAAGAGGGTCAAAAAAGAGCAAAAAAAAAGCCTGTCAAACGGCCCCTAAATCTCGTTATCTCCTCTTCTCTTTTGGAATGCCGAAAACAAATTGGTTCAGCCGCAGGCACTGTTTACGATGCTATGTTGAGCCCGTCTCAAGAATCAATCCACGTAACCATTGAATCTAAAAGTTTCTAAAAGTAGAGATCAACGTGGCTATAAGCTTCTCCTGGACCAAGATCTAGATCTCTGTGAACTATTTCTGCATAGTTGTGAATAACTTTTTGAGGGCATGAGATAAAATATGGGATGCTCTCTCCTTGCCATTTTATACCCATATGAATATGT
This sequence comes from Escallonia rubra, assembly GCA_033065855.1. Classification (NCBI taxonomy): domain Eukaryota; kingdom Viridiplantae; phylum Streptophyta; class Magnoliopsida; order Escalloniales; family Escalloniaceae; genus Escallonia; species Escallonia rubra. Next base: position 80,865 of record JAVXUO010000124.1, on the reverse strand, counting down.
TGATGGACGATGCTTTGCTATGCTATGCTAAACGTTCGACACCCATTTTTTTACTGTTAGACGTAGATGGTTGCAGATCTCCTGATGATTGAAACCATTAAAGTTGTGGATAGAAGTTCCTTATGTTGTGCCAATGAAAGGCAAGTATTCTTCCAATATATTGTGTTGGTCGACATATTCTTCCAAGATTGGTTAAAATCTTATGAGGCTGCATGTGGACTTCTTAGCTAAGTAGTTTGGTTCAATCAAGTGTAAAACATGCAAATTAAACACAATCTAGCGCTTAAATCCCTTTAGATCTACCACCAATTTCTGCAGTGACTCATCGTCTTACTAATCAACACAATCTAGCTCTTAAATATCACCGCTAAACAATCATGGCTTCACCGTCACTTGGTCACCAGGCTAGTTGAAGGACAATTGCCATCTAGCATCTAGCAGGATCTGCTGGAGTGTGATTTTAGTCGATGCCCAATTTTAAGGGTGGGGACATGATGTGTTGTGTTACTTCTTTATATATCTTTCAACCTATGACCTGGGACCCTATCGTAGTACAATATATAAGTGTTGCTGCTAAAAATATGTTCTGGAGCCCTGTCCTAGAACAAAGATTTGCAGGACAGAAAAATAGTGATCACTGTTGGGATTCCTGGTGGAGAACTCTCCTAGATTTAAGTCAGAGTGCAACTACAGTGTAGAACTTTGAAAAAGGAAGAAAAGACTATGTGTCTGTGTGTGTATCATTTGCATACCTGGGGGAGTCCCCTTTATATAGATGTGGGTATGAGAACCCTAGTAGGGTTAAAAACCTGACGGTTCGGCCTTGGGCTTGATCCTTGAGGATCACGTTGGATCCTTTCAAAATCCTAATTCCTAATAAGGTAATCACCAATCTCGTAGTTGATCATGTTTGACCACGATTCATAAAGGAAACATGTCGTATTTTGATTGGGTGTGTAGTTTTAGCTTTATCAATAAGTATATATAGGGAAACCTTTTAGTAACACCATGTAATTACAGAAGTGCCCCAGCGTAAGTACTTTTTGATGACAATGTATATTAGGCTCCATAATATAGCATCTTTGGTTCCATTGAAGGCAGAAAACGAGGAAAAATGAAGGCTAAATGGCATCCAATCTCCTATAATTTGCCTGTTTTGGTAAACAAGACCCTATCGCTTCAAATCGAGCAACTAATTCCCTGAAGTTCTAGAATTAGGTAACTAGATCCCAAATCAGCTTGCAGCTACAATTTCAGGAATGACATCCACGTGTACAGTCAACATGACCTCACAACATTATCAACACCTACTATCTTCAAGTGTCAAAAAGCTATTGGCGAGTATAGCTTTGTCTAAATGGACTATCCGACTATTTTAATATTGATTAATGTCCTTCTAAATCTGTGCCGGCTCCGTCCTCATTTTGGCCTAGTTGATTTAACAATATATCAACACTAGGTCCAAAATATTGGCTATAAAAGTTGTCAAGCTTTTCCATTATATAAGTCTCAGCAATTGAGCCTTCAACACGAGCTTTAATACGGTCTTTTTTCTTCAGATGAAATATGAAACTAGAAGTTTATGGAATAGAGTTAACCCAAATATCAAAGATAACATGATTTGCATTATGTGTAAGTGAACAACAAAGAGTTAAGAAATTACCTCTCAAATGGATATATCAACCTATATTGCACTGGTCCACCTATCTTAGCTTCATACGCCAAGTGAACAGGCAAATGCTCCATTGAATCAGTCAAAGACAGCGGGAAGATTTTCCTAAGCTTGCAAGTTGTCAAGTACCTCATTACTTATTCTCTGAGTGTTGAAGAACATATATCTCGAAAGAAATGAGATAATTCCGTCAAAGTCTTGCATACAACCGTTAGCAAGAATCCCTAGAAGGTAATATGAAAGAATATTTTTAGAAATACGTGGCAATCGTGACTTTTTATCCCTTGGAACTTACACTCTGATACATTGTAGCAACAAGATATGTTGGACGCATACCCATCCAGAAGCTTCAAATTCTTAACCCACAGCCAAACTTTCTCCACTTGTTTTTTGTTTAGACAGTACGGTGCTTTCGAAAATATCGTCCTCTCGCTTACTTGAACATGATGCAGATCATGTCGTACACCTAATTGTTGTAGATCCTTCCTCGCTTTGAGATGATCTTTTAATTTTCTTTTTTACATTCATCACTGTGTTTAACACATTATCGAAAACAGTCTTCTTAATGTGCATCACATCCATGTTTTTTTGAATAATAAGTGTCTTCCAATAGCATAACTCCCAGAAAATAAATTGTTTCCTCCAATTGTGCTCCTTCTTATATACTGGAATAGGGGCGGAGCCCAAGCATGACCAGGGGGGCCATGGCACCCCCCCACCACCCTACCCCACCCCTACCCTAAAATTTGATAATTTTTTTACTTGTTTTAAATAATAGATAGTTATGTTTACAATATTTACTAAAATGCTACCATTTTAATTATTCAATGTATTAGATTTCATTTTGTAATGTTTTTTACTTTTTGTGTCACCAGCCGTCGTAGTCTTTATTTTTCTCGTTCCTTTGTCCATCTTCATTCTTCCAAATTCTAAATCTCTAGATTTTAAAGTAAACACTAGTATATCAANGCTAGTTTCTTTTTTAATTTAAATTCTTATAATATGTTAACTTATATTGTCATCATACAAATGATATCGCACAAATAATACCGCACAAATAATACATATATACAATAAGAGTAAAGTTTTTAGTTTGTTGTTGACTGACTTGACCAGTTAAATAAATCACTATAGATAGTTAAATAATAAGATTATTAGTCAAATTGAGCAATCTAATTTAACATATTCGATCAATCGTGATGCAAATTTTTTATGTTAGCCATAATTTTTTTTTATAACTTTTTGGTCCCCCCGGTTGGACTTCCTGGATCGGCCCCTGTCCTGGAATCTTCTATTTCAGCACATCCTTTCTGTATAGTGTGTCAGAAATAAGTGCATGTAGGTGTGAAAACACTTTATCACCAGATGAATAGTCCAATGTTACAACCTCACGCTCTATTTTTTCGTCAAATTTATCCTTCTGTCTGCAGAACTGATGGTTTGGTGGCAATAACTTACTGTGACATCCGAATTACGAGGCCTTTTCGCAGTGCTTTAGCATATAACTCGGTTTCACACCCATACAAGCAGAGCTTGCTAATCTTCCATGTGTGCTCTAGATACACGTCATTCTCAATGTGAAAAAATCGTGTATAGTCCACATTAAAGTAGCATTTATCCGAAAGTTCTATTTAAGAGATGCATCATAAATTTCATCTCTATGATCCCAGCTACGAACATGGAGGTGCCACAAGGAATGCAGTCCGAGTCCGGTGCCAAGTATGGTGATGCGGGACAGAGCAAGGGTGGAGCAGGGATAGAGACTAAAGGCTTCCCAGACAGAGCCTGAGGATGACAGTGCTGCGAGGGCAATTGTGCGGGGTGAATACACGATGATAGTCACAGTCTAATGCTTAGGTCCAGAGTGAAGGTCTTGTATGTTTATCTTTTTAGAATTCTAGAGTGAGAAAGTGAATGTGACAATGGAAGTTTGAATATGTAAAGTCATCCCAAATCTGACATGTGGGGCACCCTAAGAATGACACGTCACCAAGGGGTCCACAGGTGCCGGTCCTATACGTATTGTCAGATCCCACATTCACCTGGCCTAGTTCTTTTAGCATCGCTCTCTATATAGAAAGACTGACTTACACAGCGACGGGGTGGCCAGAGAACTTCCTTGATCTAGCCACCAGTCCAAAGCCCTTGCAGAGTCCCATGGGGCATCGAGAGACGTCGAGGACTTGGCAACGATGGGGAAGACCCAACGCTGAGCTGCCAGGCAGACTAGGCCTGATGCCCTTCAGAGACCTGCTTCTGTCTTGGAGTGACACAAGAGTCATAGTCCTTAGGGATGCCGAAGAGAGCCCCAAATGCTGGAGCATGTAGGCTAGTCATACAGACACCCTGGCGAAGATAGTGTCTTGAAGGAGTCGCCTATCCCGCAGGTGAATGTTTATGCCTGAGCACTCTGTGCGCGCCAAGGTAGTGTTCCAGAGGAGTCGCCTACCCGGCGGGCTGAGTTAGCATCTCAGAGGCTCGTCTACCTGGCGGAAGGAGAGTCTTCATGCTGAAGCACTTGGCACTTCCTGGCAGAGATAGTGCTTCGAAGGAGTTGCCTATCCCCGGGGGTGAGTCTTTAGACCTGAGCACTCGGAGCACACCAAGATAGTGTCTTGGAGGAGTCACTTATCCAACGAGCCGAGGTAGCATTCTGGAGAAGCTGCCTACCTGGCTATGAGGGGAGCTTTCATGCCGGAGCACTTAGAGCTCCTTGGTGGAGATAGTGTGCCAGGGGAGTCGCCTATCCCCGTAGGATGAGTCCTTGTGCCAGAGCACTCAGAGCATGCCAAGGTAGTTTTCCATAGGAGTCGCCTACCTGACCGGCCGAGGTAGCATCCCAGAGGAGCCATCTACTTGGTGGAAGGGGAGTCTTCATACCGGAGCACTTGGTGCTCCCTGGCAGTGATAGTGCCCCGGAGGAGTCGCCTATCGCCGCAGGATTCTGCACACTCCGGGGAATGGGTCAAAGCATGCTCCATGACTAAGGCGAGGTGCGTATGGTATGGTGAAAGGATAGACCAATGCGAGGGCATGGTAGTGTGACAAAGAGCCGGGGGGCACTACTGTGTGAGCAGCGCGACACATGGGCGAGGCGAAGTGTGTGCAGTGCCGGCGGCATGATAATGTGACAGAGAGTCAGGGGGCGTGACTGTATTAGCGGCACGACATAGTATATGTAGTGCTGGGGGCACGTGACATGGAAACGGCATACGGGCACGACAACGTCTGTTATAGAGGTGAGATTCGTGCCGGAGGCATGTGACGCGAGAATGGCACACATGTACGGAGACAGGTGTTGCATAGGTGACACTCGGGTGCGGGCGACGGGCGTCTTTGAGTCAATTGTCATGGCGGGGGCAAATGATGCAAAAACGACATTCAGGCGTGGTGGCTGGTTTCGTGGAGACGGGCTTCAATCGAACATGAAGCTCCCAAAGGGTGAAAACAAATGGTGAGCCCCCAAAAGGTGAGGGAAAGAGTCCCTAGGGAGTGAAGAGTGGAGGCTCCGAAGGGTGAAGTAAGGAAGCCCTCAAGGGATGAGGAGAGGAGTCACGAAGGAGTGAAGCAAGAAGGTGGGCCGAGCCCGGCCCCTTTGTAATACCCCATATTTTAATAAGTTTCTATCACTTTAAAATGAATGAATAAGTAAATAACTAATTAAACAAGTTTGTGGTCTTTTTCTAATATTAGGGAAGTTTTGGTGCCTTTTGAATAAGTGGATAAAGTTTAAAGGGGTTTTGTGTAATTTGCCAATTAGGGCTTTCATTTAAATAGTTCTTTTTCTCTTCCAGCCTCCCCTTTTCTTCCCTGTTCGCTGCCTCTCCCATTCCCTTCTCCATTTTCAGCCATAAATTGCTTGTTCCTTCGGAAAAGATTGACGTATTCGAGTAGCGTAGCTTGGGAGGATTGTGTTTTCGTCGATTCACTAGTAGAAGGTAAGGGATTTTTTCGCTTTTTGCTGTGGGAAGGGTATTTGAAATCTGAATTTTCGTTGACATCGATTAACACAATCTTGAAGAGTTTCAATTATTTATTCCGGAAAAATTATGTACAATATTCTATTCGTTGATTTCTCTGATTTATCTTTGAACTTGTATCTTTTGTTAGAATTGATCAATCGTGTGCGATTATTTGTTCGTAGGAATTTCTTTCAACTTGAATTCAGTTTCCGAATTTTTATTCTAAGCCATTAAGAGTATGGCGGTGTTCATCTATGTTTTTATTTCTGTTCATTCGGCCGCATTTTCATCCCTGTTTGCTGTTTTGGGTAGACTGTATTTTTGCATCCTTCTTTACACAATTGGTCAGTGGTATCCTGCATTCATATAGTCACCGATTTGTGTTTTATGTGGCTCTAGACTTGGATTCCTGGTTCATGCCTTCGTGGACAGAAATCTGGCTCATGACTCACATAACAGTAACTTCCTCTTCACTGTTAAAGCAGTATCCAATCAACCAAAAATGATCATTGGACCAAGCTGCCTTCTTTTAATTGCTCGAAATTCTTGGTTGTTCTATGTTTTTGGTTACACATGATTACTGTAAAACTCTTAGTCTCATGTCTTCTTTCATTTCTAATACAACCAAGCCTAGAATAAGGTCTAGTCTCTTATTGTTTAGGTGGTGGTAATCTTCTTTGTCCTAAGTTACCTCTTCATGGTTTGTTTTCTTCCATTGCTGTCCGGTTAGTGTTCAGTTGCTAATGCATTTACACTGTGTGCTTGCCATTTATTGGGTATACTGCCAAATTGGCAACATTTTTGCTATCTTTCGTATTTTTGTACTACTTTTGTTAGCGTATCCCGTTCAATCAAATTTCGGAGTTAAGTGGCTTTAATCTCGTTGAACCTTTCTTTCGGTGCTCGTCAATTGACGATGGCTAATGACTATGTTTGAACAACTCTCAAATTTGAGAGGGTCCTTTGGACACACGTTTGATTATATGCTGGCGATTAATAGATGCTTAGCATGCTACCGGTAGCACACGTTTGATGTTTGTACGTTTGGTTCGACGTTTGGGTCTTATGACCAACATAGTCATCGTATACTTTTGTTGTGTAGCATTCCCGGCATATTATTTATATGTTCAGGGTTAATGCTTAATCACGTTTGTTTCGGCATTTGATATAAGAATTTGGTTTGCCAATTTCCATCAAGTATTGTCATTCGACTCTGTTAGTTTTTGCTTTGATATCTTGTCGTTTTTGTACCTTACTGAGCTATTTGAGCTCACCCTTTCGCTTTGCCTTGCCCCTTGCCACATGTTAAAGAAAGTGACTAAGGATCTTTGTAACAGCGTTGGAGTTTGAGACATTTGTTTTAGTTAGTTCAACTTTGTAGTTTTGGTTTGAGAACTTTACCCGGATGAGGGAAATTTGATAGAATTCATTTTGTAATTTGTTTAGCCGCTGCGTTTAGTAGATGGTTTTGTAAGGGATTATTCAGAGAATGGATTGTACCAGACTTTTGTTTTATGGAGATATCTTATTTTAAAGGATTTAGTTGCTCTGTTTATACCTGTGTCACCAGAATTATAACGGTATATCAGGAAATTTGATTTCAGTCACGGCCTCCGTTTTGGGGGCGTGACAGCCCTTGAGGTTAGGGAGGCCGACATGACACTTAGAGATTTTATGAAAAAGAGATAGATGCGCACGTGACTTGAGGGTGCGTGTTGATTTGACCGGCTTGAGAGCGTTGAACATTGACCGTTGAAAAGTTGACGTGCCGTGGAAGGGGGGATACAAGAGCAGTCCAAAAGATCGTAGTCAGGATGAGATAGCAACAACAAGTATCACAGAGAGCAACTGCAAAAAATTTCAACCTACAGGAGGCTCAATAGGGGGGTAGCCCTCCCATCCCCTTCCCTTACCCCATCTCCACGAGACTTGAACTTATGAGACTCGTACCTGTGACCTTGAATAAGAAAGGTAAAAGCCTCACCACTGTGCCATGGAATCAGTGAACGCTGATGTGAAACCACAAACATAAATGAGAAAGGAGAAGCAACCCAAGACACATACAAAAATTGCAAGAGCTCATGCATGCACTATCACAACGAATATATCAGTAATGAACGCAAGAACCATTGCTACCACGGCAATGAAAATGAGGAGGCTCGCCAAGGTAAGGTGGCTATGAACCGTATGTGCGTCCATTACTTCTGCTTCAATCAAGTGAACAAATACTGCACAACCAGAGCACATCATGGCTATGGTATCAGTCACAATAAATGCTCTAAACCATGCTTTTTTCGTAAGAACTACGAGCCCTTTATTTGAGTTAATCGTTTCTTTCATAGCCACCAGGCAACGTGAAACCAGCAGCGAAGGTTACCGTTGCTACGAGAGTGGCCACTGTCAAATGTGTTGAACTACTCTTCTTATGAAATCGATTTCCTTTCCATGCTTAACCCAGTCTCTTTTCTTTGTGCTATCTTATCTCTGCTTATCAAGTCCCTCTGACCACGAGCACCGGCTTTCTTCAGTTTTTTTCTGATGATATCCTGCAGAGTGGATTTGACTGAAGTTATAAAAAAGAAAAGATCTGAATAATCCAAGTCTATGCGACTTCTGAATGTGAAGACTAGACACTTTTGTAGACTAATGTGCATTTACTTTATGATCTTTCAAAAAGGAACACTGTGCTGTTTGTTATTGTTATGTCGTATCCTCAAATTTTTAGAACATTTTCAAGATCTTGAATGGCTGATGATCATAAATTCTGGCATGACAGATCCTACAACTCCTTTGAGCAGTAAATAATATCTATGTTATGTTGGATAAAAACTCAAGGCAATTCGAGATAGGTTCCTTTCGTTGAGTTATCCCACCTAGAAACTAAGGTAATTAATTTGACAAACTCGCTATCACTTCACTTCGCAAGACAGGTTGAAAAAGTGAATTGGCCATCCCTCTGCAATATTAAGTTGTCCGCTTTCATGTGAATCACAGCGCTCATTCACAAGCATGAATGAGACATATAACATTACTTGTACAAGGAGATTTGGAGTGCACTTGTGACCTCGTGTACGCATCTATCCTTAGTGGAAGATTAAGTGCTATGCTCTCTCTCCAGTATGTAAACCATGTTATGTAAATCATTGACATGTAGGAGATTAAGGCAGAAAACTTACCATTGTGAATCGATATTTGTCGCTGTATGCTATGTCCAAAGGGGTCAAATTTTCCTTGTTAAAGGTCATCTTCTCTATTCTCGGATGGCTTACTAAACGCCAGGGGAAGATGTTAGTGGAAGCAGCTAGCAGGTGGAGAGGGGTGTTTCCGTCATTGTCTTTCTGGTTTATAAGGCTGCTTAATAAAGGATGTTGCAGGACGAATTTGATCACTTCCTCTTGCTCATCCTTAACTGCAATGTGAAGAATATTCTGGCCTCTACTTGTGACCATCTCAGCGCAATCTGGGTAGCAGGCGACAAGAAACTTCATTACATCTACGTGGCCATGACTAGCTGCTAAGTGAAGAGCTGTCTTCTTTTCATCTCCATGTGCAGTAAGGTATCCCATTTCCTTGGATCTTTCATCACTTAAGCAGATCTGACTAACCCTTTTCTCATGGCCAAGGCGCGCTGCATAATGAATTGGCGTCCATCCATGCTCGTCTGCAACCTTAGATAGTCGACCTCTGCTCCAGTTCAACAGTACTTTGGTGCTTCCTGATTTAAAGCCAAATGTCCTTAATTACTCAAATTATAGAAAAATGTTTATGTTACCGCAGAGATAAGTTATCTATTACTGTACATGTTTATGAAATTTCTAATTTACATATAAGTTTCTATAAAGTGGGGTTTAAAAGCTACGGAAGCTACAAGATCTCGGCGCACTGAAATCACCAAATTAAGGTTTCACTTTGGTATGAATGTAAGTTTCTTTACTGTACCCCATGAACGAACACTAGGACATGTTAGTGCTTACTCGTGACTTAACGAGGAGGAACTAAAGTTTAGCAAGTACCTTCAGAATCAAAGATTACTGCCGCATGTAATGCTGTTCTACCAACCGGGCCACCATAAGATGGCGCCCTGCAAGTGTTCAAGATTCTAAACACGCACTCATCAAGTCCTTTTTCGGCTGCCAAATACAGTGGAGTCTCCTGAGAAGTATTTGGAGGATGTGAAAAGTCGGGATCTTCTTCTATCAACACTCCAGCTACATCAAGATGACGAAACTGCACAGCCTCGTGGAGGGCCGTGTCTCCGTCCCCGTTCACCATCCTCAGCATCTCCCGGACTGCACCGATTCCTTTACCGAGCCCTTGATCAGGCAGTCGTGACCTCGCGCTTTCAATAAGCGCCTGGACTACCTTGCAGTGTCCTTCCCTTGCTGAAAGGTGTAGTGCTGTGTTCCCTTTGACATTCACTCGACATAACAGCGATGGTCTGTTAGCTAAAACCCAGTTTATGGACTGTATGTGGCCAAATGTGGCTGCAATATGGAGAACAGTGTTGCTGTTTGGGGTCAGTTGGTCCTCAAGTTGGTCTTTGTATTCCAGGAGGTCATCAACCTTGCCTTCTGCGGCAGCGTTGTACAACTTGGGATGCATTCGGTGATACTTATTGCTGCGTGGAATGGTAAAGAATTGCTTGGCTAGTGAAGTCAGTCGGACCTCTAGGTGTCTTGTATGGTATCTCCACTGAAGTTCGATCATATATCCTGGTCAACTACAAATGAGTGAACAAAAAGGGGCCTTCCAATTGCCTTAAACTATGCTATAGTACTATTTAACCCCCCCCCCCCCCCCCCTTCCCCAAAAAAAAAGTAAAATAAAATTGCCTCAAGCTTCTGTGCTGTATTTCCCAACTCAAGTTGCATGTGCACTTTGACTCAACTCTGCATGTCTCTGGGCCATACGAATGCCATGGCCTAAGGGCCATTAGATGGTGACAGCCTTTGAAGACTTCAGATTGCTATTTTTTTTTTTTTGTGTGTGTGTGTGTGTGGGGGGGGGGGGGGGGGGGGGGGGATTTCGGGCTTATATGTTTGCAGTGTGATTAAAGCATTGATCGAAAGATTGCAACTTGATGTGGATTAATGTGACCTAAGAATTCACAATACTAGTTAATGAACCCGTTCAAATCTAGGCCCAACTATTATCAGCTTGTGAGAGTTAACTTTTACTAGCCTGTGATAACAAGCTACTAAGAATATTTAACGATTATTAATTATTGTTATGCAATAGATTATAGGTATTTTCGTACAATCCGAATAGTAGCAAAACTTTTTTCATTCAAATTTGTTTACATATAATCATCGACAACATTTATTAGTCATAACTTGAACCCCAATTGTTCAAATCCAAGCAGCCATATACCCGTCAAACTCTTAATGAATCTAAAGCAGTCATCTTGTCAAGGCATATTCCACAAATGCCTCGAGTCTTCGATTTTTGGGGACAAGTTTTTAGCCCACAAACATTCTACCACCATTTACCCCATGTCAAGAATTGTTTGCTCATAGCAACCTTCCGTATAGAGTTTACCAGCTCATGCACGTAACTATAGTTTTTTTTCTTTTACCAATGAAAACTGTTGTCGTCCTATATTTGCCCTGCTTTTTATGCTGAGCATCTACGTTCGTTAAATTTCTAGTGAGAAACAAGGAGTGAATAAAGATGTAAAAAGTTAAAACCAGCCTCTCCCTTTGCTAAGGAGGCAATATTAACTTTATCTCTTCAACGTGGCATTCTCTTTTCCTTCAAGTTGAACCACCAACTTCAACTTCAATTTTTCCATTCATTCCTCATTTGTTTTAAACTTGTGAGTATACTATGATCATTTACTCTAATAGATGAACACAAATCAGTTTGTTCCTAAACAAATTATGGTGTGGAACCCATTTAAAAATTGAGTTAAAAAGTGCACTCCTCTCAAAGTGAGTTTAAAATCCACAATGCCAACAATAACTTTACTATGCAACTACTGTGGTATCACGTATAGTTATGCTCACAATAGCAAATTTTGGTTGATGAACTATAAAATCCATATAAGTCTCGACTTTTAATCACCGAGTGCTTATACATGCAGAATTTTTCAAAGAGGCGGCTGGACATGGAGAGGGTGCAAACCTGCTCCAGAACATCTTTGAGCTCTTCTGGTTCTTAGTTGCTGTCAGACTTTTTGATGTCTTTTATATTTTCGTTGCAAGCTGTTATAACTCTAAGTGGCAGATTCAAACCTACTATAATTATAGCAAATGCAAGATTATTGTCGAAATAAGTGGCAGATTCTTGGACACAGTTAGTACCAATCCCTCTATCCGTGCCTGCATATTTCCTAGAGATGCTTATGTTTTTTCGACAGGCTATCATGAAATATCGCAATTTAACGGAAAATACGATTTACCTTTAGCATTGTCCTACTTAATGGTGAAGGAGGCAGCATGATAGGAAGAGCAACTGGAAAATGGATTTGAGCTAAACGTATGTTTTGAGAGTGAAAGAGAAACAGATAGAAGACCCCAAAATCTTGAGAGTTCATGATTTATAGGAGAGAACCTAAAAAGCTTACAGGTGCTCATGCCACCAGTAGCTTTTTACTTGCATCACTTCTCTTTTACTTTGGCTAGTTTTAACTAAAGAGCCTAACAGTCCAACTTGGGTGGGGATTTACACAGACAAAGCTTTTACCTTTATGTTCTTGTTTTCAGTTAGTATATAGTTGCTAATGAAAGAGTCCAGTTGTTTCGGGAACTGTCACATAGTAAGTTGAAACTTAAATGACACGAGGAGAATGTTCCTAAAATCTTATGCACGTGGATTGTGAGCTTCAAGAAAACCCTCATGTTGCAATTCTAAAAACTCTACTGTCGCAATTATGAGAACATGGTTTAGTTATATATACATGGATGTATATACACACAAGTCTATATAGCTAAATTTTGTCAATCTAGCCAATGCACGCATGCAATGCATGGGCACCTTGATTTTACTGTCAATTCAACACTTTAGCATATAGATTCCAAATACTTTAGCATTTCATTCCACGGGATGGAACGCTACGTGTTACACGCTCGAGCATACTTTAGCTTATGCTATATGCTATATGCTTTATGCTTTCAATGCTTGAGCATACTTTAGCTTATGCCATATGCTATATGCTATATGCTTTATGCTTTCAGTGATCTTGAAGTAAAGTGAGTAGAGTGATGCATACATTGAATGAAAAGAGCAAGCCATTTATTATTGCTGGCATAGTATGCATCCTAATGTTGAAAGATAACAACCCCAAGGGGCGGATGAAGTGGCAAAGACCTTGAAAATTAATCTTGAAGTCCAGAATTCGAATCCCCATATTCATGGGTCGTATAAATTGCAGTTTGAACATTTTAAATGAAAAAACAAAAAAACGCGAAAAGATAACGATATTTTCAAATACTAACTAAAATATGTCTTATCACTAGTCAAATCTTATACCAAAGAGGTTCAGTATTGTTGACTCAATTTATTTTTTATCATGATTAGATCATAATGAATAAAAAAGAAATAATCTTTTTACCTGCTTCAAAAAAGACAGCCTATTTTGTGTGTACGATTGACAATATTGCATGAAGATTTTGGCAATCGTACTCCTATGTGTTGACAATATTGCATGAATATTGCATGAAGATTTTGGCAATCGTACTCCTAGGATCTAAAATTCTTTCATATTTGTATAGCTTAATTATAGGGCTTAACTCTAAGATCTAAATAGCTTAAATACAGGCTTAGTTATATGCTTAATCTTAGTTGATTTTTGTATATAAATAGGGCTCTTTGTAATATGAAAATACATAAAAAAAATACCATTTTGACATAGTATTAGAGCCTACAAACCCAGCCAACCAATCTCCTATCAGCTAATCTCCTTCATGGCTTTTTCCACAAACCTAACCACCTCAATATTATACCACACTCAAGGTAATTATTACTAAGAATCTCGCAGTTCTAATGATGTGGCACGGACACATGCATCTCCATCTTTCACTCCTGATCAAATCCAACAACTTCTAACATTGCTTCCTATTGATAATTCATACCTATGAACTAATTTTGCAGGTACTTCCCTCTCCTTACCTACATCATCGTCTCGTTCTTTATGGATTATAGATACTGGGGCTATTGATCATACGACTTTAGATATCACATTGTTTTCTCTTGCACTCCGTCATCTTCTTTCATTTGTTTACCAAAGGGGTCTTATGTCCCTATTATCAAAATTGGTTGTGTACCCTTATTTTCCGAACTCACACTTAATGATGTTCAGCATGTTCCATCCTTTCAGTTCAATCTGTTATCTGTTAGTAAGCTTATGATTCGGTCTCCATACATTGTCAATTTTTCTCATGATTCTTGAACCTTTTAGGACCCACAGACGAAGATGTTTTTGATGACGGGTAAAAGGTACGGTGGTCTTTATTTCCTAGATTCATCTCCGTCTTTGGCATCCACTGTTGCGAGATGGGCACAAAATAAAGGTGATATATTTGCAACGGAAATATTTAGAGAAGGAAAAAAGGAGAGGAGAAACACTCTTGAAATATTTTTTTCTCTACTCAGTCAACACTTATATTCATAAACTCACTCACTCTTTCTTAGAATAATTTTTTTCCTTACATTCCACTTGGTGATGCTCCTCTTTATACTATTACACATGAAAGCATTTAAAGACTCATTTATCTCCTAAAGATAACTCCACAAACCTTTCACTTTTCATCTCCTTATTAAATCACTCCTAGGTTACGAGTAACTCCCATAACTTCTCACTTTTTACCTTCTCTTTTTTTATTCACGTCTTGATTCTTCCTCATCAAGTGTCATAACTATGTAGAATCAAGATTGACTCCCAACACGCCCCCTTAAGCTTGATTCTCTCATTCCAAGTCGACTCTGTAGCTTCTCGAAGACTTCTCTTTTTAGGGACTTTGTGAAAATATCCGCAAATTGCTCTTCGGACTTCACAAACTTGACTTGGACTTCCTTCTTGGCAATGCTCTCACTGATGAAATGATACCTTGTGTTGATGTGCTTACTTCGATCATGAAAGACTGGATTCTTAGCAAGAGCCATGGATGACTTGTTATCGACATTAATTTGTCACTACAAGAAATTTGGTTTTTAGTGACGGAATTTGGCTCCGTCACAGAAATTCCATCACCCAATTAACCAATGTTAAGCTGTAAAAATAAAGTTAAGTTTAGCGACCAAATAGTTTGTCACTAGAAGTTTTAGCGACGAAATTTCTAATTTTTTTTAAGAAATTGTTTTGAGTTTTAGAGAGGGAATTTAACACTAGAATAATCCTAGGTTTTTTTCTTCTTTCATTCTCCTTTTCGATCTGAGCCCTCACTGCCGCCCCCTCACCCCGAGCTCTCACTGCCAGCTCCTTCCCCCAGCATCTCTCACCGCCTGCGCCTTCCATCACGGCCAGCGCCGCCTTCACTGGAAATTGAGACTCCCTGCTTGCCATGGCTGCCGTTGCTGTTCATCTCTCGCCGAAAGGTTGTTGTCTGTAAGAACAACTGGTCTTACTCATGCATTGCACTCAGTGAGACAGAGATGGTTCAGAAGAAGAAGAAGAATTCAGAAAAAGTTCAGAGAGAGAGAGAATTCAGATAGGAAAGAAACGCATAGTGAAAGAAATGTTGCATAGTATATTCATTGATTCCTTTCTCTCCTGGATATCTCCTCTATATAGAGGTTACAACCGAAAATGCTAACAACCTTCCACTCAGAATGCTGGCAAAACAGAAAATACAAGAAAGAGAAATTCTGAACTAACTCTAACTGTATTGTTGTAATGGCATCAGCTAATTGTCATTATTGAACTTAAACAAGATTTCCTAATTAATACTTGGCATTAATACTTCCAGCTCAGCACAAGATCTTCTCTGTAATCAGTGTTGTCATTCATCTCACGCGCTTGTGCCTTCCTCGCGTTAAGCTGGTCACGCGCGAACATTCTCTTGTGGCTGATTTTGTGTGCAGACCACTTGCTCAGCCTGTTTTCCATTTGAGCTGTTGCCATCCCTGACTGGAGCCCTTGTCTTCCTTTTGATCCTGAATTTCAGGGGTTGTCTGGATGATAAATCCATGACATTCCCTCCCCCTTCAAAACCAGCTCCCCTTTCCTTTACAAACTCAGGGAATTTATGCTTAACTACTTCCCAGTCTTCCCAAGTAGCTTCAGTGATTGGAAGGTTAGACCATGCCACTAATACCTGGGATACACAATTTTGTCCCCTCTTTATCATTCTATGTTCCAACATACGAGATGGTTCCAACAGTAATTGTCCTTCCAAATTAGTAGGGGGTAGAGTGGGTGAAACTGAGGTGTCCTGTCCAATGGCAGACTTGAGAAGTGAAACATGAAACACTGGATGAATGTGGGAATATGCAGGCAGACCCAACTTGTAAGCTACCTTGCCAATTTTTTCTATAATTGGGAAGGGTCCATAGTACTTTGGTGCCAGCTTAAAACTCCTTTTTAGAGCTAAACTGTTTTGCTTATATGGTTGCAACATCAAATACACTTGGTCTCCCACTGAGAAGCTCCTGTCACTTCTCTTCTTATCCGCATAAACCTTCATTCTATTCTGTGCTTCTTCCAGATTTCTTTTGAGTAGGCTCATGACTCTGGCTCTATCAGCCAAATAAGAATCCACAGAAGCAATATTGGTAGTCTCATTAGACCCCATGCCTAAAGGTTTGGGCGCATAACCATACAAAGCTTGGAATGGGGTCATTTGAAGAGAAGTGTGGTAGTTGGTGTTGTACCAATATTCTGCTAGGGTCAGCCATTTGCACCAGGACTTAGGCTTATCACTACAAAAACATCTCAGGTAGGTCTCTAGTCATTGATTCACCCTCTCTGTTTGGCCATCACTCTGTGGGTGGTAAGGTGAGCTCATGTGTAATCTGACCCCCAAGAGGGCAAACAGTTTTTGCCAAAAATGACTAATAAAAACACTTCACCTGTCACTTATGATATTGTCTGGGGTCCCATGTAATTTGAAAATGTGATCAAAGTATACCTGGGCAACTTCATGTGCTGTGTATGGGTGGCTCAAAGGTATGAAGTGTGAAAACTTGCTCATCCTATATACCACTACCAAGATCACTTCCTTGTGCTCAGATTTAGGCAGACCTTCAATGAAGTCCATTGAGATGCTACTCCAGAATTGAGATGGAATTGGAAGTGGTTGTAGTAATCCTGGATAAGCAATAGTCTCGTGTTTACTTTGCTGGCAAACATTACACTGCTTCACCCATGCTTTACTGTCATGTCTCAAAGAGGGCCAGAAAAATACTGCTGAGATCCTTTTATATGCAGCCGAAATCCCTGAATGCCCTCCAATACCAGATGAGTGAAGTGTTTGAAGAACCTGAGCCCTCAATTCCCCTTCTTGTCCAATACAAATCTTCCCCCTGTATCTCAAAATATCATCTGCATAAGTGAATTCAGAAGTTGCGTAAGGATCCAAGGTAAGCAACTGGATTTGCTCTGTTGTGAAGGGGTCTCCTTGATAACTCTCCTTGATTTCAGTCAACCACACTGGTGTAATATACGAAATGGCCCTGCACTCCCCCTTGTTATCATTAGGACAAGGCAGCCTTGACAAGGCATCAGCTGCCCCATTTTCGACCCCTGATTTGTAATGTATGGTAAATGTGAACCCCAATAATTTAGAAAGACATTTCTTCTGGAGCAAAGAAGTGACCCTTTGCCCCAAGAGGTACTTCAGGCTGCAATGGTCAGTCATAATGGAAAAGGGCTGAATGCTGAGATAAGTATGCCAGTGCATGATTGCTTGCACTACTGCCATTAGTTCATTTTCATAAGTCGATAATGCTAGGGCCCTTGGTCCAAAGAACTTGCTAAAGAAAGCCAATGGTCTCCCTGCCTGCATAAGCACTGCCCCCATGCCTTGATCACTTGCATCCGTCTCTACTGTAAAAGGTAATGAAAAGTCTGGCAGTACTAGGACTGAAGCACTGACCATGGCTGCCTTAAGCTTGTCAAAGGCTTTCAAAGCTTCAGGTATCCAGTTGAAATTATTCTTCTGTAAGAGTCTGGTCAGGGGCTTGCTAATTATTCCATAGTTCTGGATGAACTTTCTGTAGTAGCCAGTCAAACCCAAAAAACCTCTCAATTGTTTAAGAGTCTTAGGTAAAGGCCAGCTGATCATGGCTTCGATCTTGCTGGGGTCTGCAGACACCCCTTCCCCAGAAATCAAATGGCCTAGGTACTCCACTTTGCCAACAGCAAAAGCATATTTAGATTGCTTCACAAAAAGCTGGTGCTGCCTTAAGATCTGTAGTACTGTACTGAGGTGTTGTAAGTGCTCTTCATAGTCCTTGCTATACACCAAAATGTCATCAAGAAACACTAGTACAAAGCTTCTAAGATGAGGTCTAAAAACATCATTCATGATGGACTGAAAAGTAGCTGGTGCATTTGTTAATCCAAAGGGCATTACTTTGAATTCAAAGTGCCCAAAATGTGTTGTAAAAGCAGTCTTGTGAATGTCAGCAGGGTTGACTCTCACCTGGTGGTAACCACTCCTCAGATCTAGCTTAGAAAACACACTTGCGCCATGCAGCTCATCTAGGAGGTCATCCACAACTGGGATGGGGTATTTGTTTTTGACTGTGAGTTTATTTAACCCCCTATAGTCAGTGCACATCCTCCAGGAACCATTTTTTTTTCTTAACCAGTAGCACTGGGGAGCTGAATGGAGATGAACTAGGCTGGATGATGCCTGAGTCAAGCATCTCATGGACTATTTTCTCCACTTCACTCTTCTGATTATAGGGCATTCTATAAGGTCTGATACATACAGGTTGGGAGTTTAGAATTAAGGGGATGTGGTGGTCTTGTGGTCTCATAGGTGGGAGTCCTTTAGGCTCCTCAAAGACATCCGCAAATGTATGAAGTAATGCTGTAAGTTGAGGTTCTTGGTTATCACCTGGTGGTAATGTGGCCAGAGTGTATACCTGTGCGCATAAAGCTCCTGCATTGTGTGTCAAATACTTGAACATCCCCTCTGCTGATAGAAGTTGGACTTCAGTCTTCCCATTTCCTCCTTGAAAGGTGATAGTCTTCCCTTCCCTTATTATTGTCATTGTCATTGCTATGAAGTCAAACTGAACTTGGCCTAGGGTCTTTAGCCATTGCAGACCCAATACGCAGTCACAACCCCCCAAGGGCAAAATCATCATGTTCGAACTGAATGTTTGATCCTGTAATATCCAAGAAAAATCCTGGCACATTGAGTCACTAGGGACTCTGTTGCCATCAGCCACCATAATGGTCATTGGGGTAGTAGTCACTGCTACACAACCTAGTTTATCAGCTGTGACAGGGGTCAATGAAGTTGTGTGTTGATCCTGTGTCAACAAGTATAGAGAACACCTTGTTGTCATGTTTGCCCCACAATTTAAAAGTATTGTGTGAGGGGGTGCCAGTAATGGCATTCACTGTAATCTCGACCCTGTCCTCTTCTTTCTCCACATTAGTTTCCCCTAGAGTAAACTCTTCGTCATAGATTGGTAGGGTGTCCCCCTCTTCCTCCTCAGCAACCACTAGCATGGACACCTGCCTATGTTTGCATGAATGAGCTGGTGTGAACACTTCATCACACCAGTAGCACAGCCCCTTTTTCCTTCTCTCATCAAAGAATCCTCTGTTAAATTTTTGGGTGGGTGCATGGTTTGGTGTGGGCAATAAAGCTTTTTGTGGTGGGGCAGGTGTATGTTGGCTATTGAAGGCAAGTGGGTTGGCCTGTACAGTTCTGGCTTTCCAGTGGGAGTTGCTGGTTTGAGACTTGATTAGGCTGGGGTTGTTAGGAGCAGGTTGTGTCCTGGTCATGGTCCTGGGACTGTGCCACACATTGTTAAGACTAGCTTCATGTTTCCTTGCGAGGTATATAGCTCTAGAAAGATCATCCACCGCAAATTTCTCCACCTCAAGCCTAATGTCATCCTTTAGTCCACTTATAAAACTTTGAAGGAAATAGTTCTCTTCAAACTGGCTCCCTTCACTCACCAATATGGATCTAAGAGTCTTAAAATCATTATAGTAATGTTCCACTGGGTTTGTCTGCTTTAACTTATGGAATTCCCCAATAATGCTTTCTCTAAATAGGCTAGAGAACCTAGCATGCAAGTCCTTGACAAAAGTAAACCATGACACTCTTCCTCTGGATTTAATGTATGTCCCATACCAAAATTCTGCTTGACCATCAAAATGAACAGAAACAAAACTCACTTTATACAGTTCATCTATAGGGTTAAACTCAAAATATTTCTCTGCCTTTCGTACCCATCCATAGGAGTCCTCCCCACAGAACCTAGGGAACTCTATTTTAGGCAATTTTGGGCTAGGAGTATGTGCAGTATTATAGTGATATTCTTGGTTTGGTTGCTCATATCCCTTACCTGTTTTGGACTGCCGTAATCCTGAACCAGAGCTTTCACCATCCTTGAGATGAAGCAGCTGGTGCATCATTTGCTGTAATTCCTTCAGACTTTGTCTCACCACAGGTAGTTCATCCTTCAGTTGATCTACTGATGCCCTTAGGTCTGAGATTCCCGAGACTGTCTCCTTTAATCCCATCAATTGATCATCTATGGCTCCAAAGTGGTCTGCGAATTGAGCCTCCATGAGGCTTACATGTTCATCTAGTTGGTGTTGCTTGCCTTGTCTCGTATTGTACCCCATTGGAATGGTTTCTTGCTAGGTATCTATTGGAAGAAAATGTGTAGTATTTGAGGATTCGAACACTGTTCTGAATACCAATTTGTAAGAACCAACTGGTCTTACTCATGAATTGCACTCAGTGATACAGAGATGGTTCAGAACAAGAAGAAGAATTCATAAAAGTTCAGAGAGAGAGAGAGAATTCAGAGAGGAAAGAAACGCATAGTGAAAGAAATGTTGCATAGTATATTCATTGATTCCTTTCTCTCCTGGATATCTCCTCTATATAGAGGTTACAACCGAAAATGCTAACAACCTTCCACTCAGAATGCTGGCAAAACAGAAAATACAAGAAAGAGAAATTCTGAACTAACTCTGACTGTATTGTTGTAATGGCATCAGCTAATTGTCATTATTGAACTTAAACAAGATTTCCTAATTAATACTTGGCATTAATACTTCCAGCTCAGCACAAGATCTTCTCTATAATCAGTGTTGTCACTCCTCTCACGCGCTTGTGCCTTCCTCGCGTTAAGCTGGTCACGCGCGAACACTCTCTTGTGGCTGATCTTGTGTGCAGACCACTTGCTCAGCCTGTTTTCCATTTGAGCTGTTGCCCTCCCTGACTGGAGCCCTTGTCTTCCTTTTGATCCTGAATTTCAGGGGTTGTCTGGATGATAAATCCATGACATTGTCCGACCGGTTGCCCCCAGTAACTCCTCCTTGCTGTCGCGGTTGCTTGATGTAGTCGCTGCCTCCCTGCCCACGCCCCTCCATTTTGCAACTCTTGGTCGATCGAGGTGAGTATAGATGTGTTATTTTTTCCAATTGCAGTGTGTGTTAAATCTTAGCTTGATCTATACAACATTTGATTTTTGGTCAATTTTTGTTTCATGTGTTCTTGATCTAGACAGTTTTTGGTGATATTGATTATTGACAAGTAGATCAGAACAAGATTTTGATTATTGACATTAAATTGTAAGAATGATCTTTACAATTTAATATTCTCTCACGCTATTTTGATAAATAGAGTTGTAATTTATTATTGATATGGAAATTAAAACCAGCGGTGTTCTACCATATCTCAGGTTGTTTGTTGATCGATTTGGAGGTTCTCTACTTCTTGAGTTATTATTTGGGTATGTGTTAGGCAATGGCTAACCAAGAGGGGGTGCAAGAAAATATGAGGAAACAACTTGCTATTGTTGTTAGGAGTATCAGGTGGAGCTATGCAATTTTTTGGTCACAGTCAACCACACAACAGGGGTATAGTACCTCTTTACTGCTTCTGTTCTCTTCCCCTTAAATTTATCTCGCATATTGTGTTTATTGTACTGTCTTTTACTGGGTTAGCACAAACTTTATGGATCTGGGTATGAATGCAAATTTCGCAATTTGGGGTACCTGGTAAAAGGCTTCTTTGATTATGTCCCATATTGGTTCTTTCTCACTCTGGTTAAAAATCATTTCAACATGTTGATAATGATATAAATACATGAATTATACAAATCCTGAACTTGTTCATTTTAGGGAATCGTAGAATGGACATTTAACTCCACAAAATCAAAAATTGGGACGCACAGATGTCCCTAAATTTTCTCAAAGGTCAAACATGAAAAGAATTATACTCATCTGATCCCATTGTTCCAATAGTAATGCTATTCTTCTCTCTTGAGTGCTGATTCTAAATTTGGCTTCCAAAGTCACCCATGCATTTAAGTCTAGGTTCAGGGGAACTTAGGAGTGTGTTTCTTTTCTTATTAACTGGGAAGATAATGTGGAGTCTTTACAAGGCACCATCAAGTCAATGCCTCTTTGAATATCTTAATTCCGCTTACTGCCCGTATTATTTATGATATGAATTTTTACTAATTGTTAGTTAAATATATCTTTTATGTGATTGTGCAGCCGTCCAGAAATGCTGAGGATGATGATGTCAATGGTGGTTTGGATGCCAACGAGGAGTATGACCTTGATGAGGACGGAAATTGAGTGACCAACTAATCCCCTCTCTTTAATTTGATATGTTCAAACATGAACTTACTTTCATGTTCAAGGATGATCGTTACTTTATGATAGTTTTAGGATTTAAGTTTGACATGGTATTTTATGTGTTTGTGGATCTGTGGAGTTTATGTTGATGGAATTTGTGGAGCTTGATGTGGT
Source organism: Escallonia rubra (assembly GCA_033065855.1). Lineage (NCBI taxonomy): Eukaryota > Viridiplantae > Streptophyta > Magnoliopsida > Escalloniales > Escalloniaceae > Escallonia > Escallonia rubra. The sequence goes on along the minus strand of JAVXUO010000124.1, from coordinate 58,331 downwards.
AATGGATTTTGTGGAGTTTGTCTTAATGGATTTTGTGGAGCTTGATGTGGTAATGAATTTTGTGTGCTTGATGGGTTGATGGATTTGTTGTATACAAGTTTGAGAAAAAATGGGATTTGAAAAAAAGAGGCAGAACTATACTAATTTTGTTTTCTAATTTTAGCGATGATTCTGATTTGTCGCTAAATGCATAAAACATTGATAAAATTTGCAAACCAAAAGTAGTGGCGAAATTTGTTGTAAAACGAATTACTAACGGAATAGTTACCTTTCATGTCATGGAATTTTTCGTCACCAATTATTTTATATATATAAAAAAATAATATATGTTTTTTGAAATATAAAATACCTTTAGTGACGGAAAATTCCGTCACTAAAAGTCTCCATTCCGTCGCCCATTTGCGTGATGGAATCATTAATTTCCGTCACTAACTTTTTAGTGACGAGGTTTTACGCTACGGAATCGTGTGACGGAATTTTCCGTCACTAAAACTTTTTGGGATGGAAATTGCTTTTTTAATGACAGAAATTTCCGTCACTAAAAACCTATTTTCTTGTAGTGTGTGTCAATTCATCTTGAATGAAACTGAGCTCCTTAAGCAAACTTCTTAGCCATATTGCATGGCAAACGGTCGATGTTGCAGCCACATATTCAGCTTCACATGTCGATAGAGTCACTATTGATTGCTTCTTTGATGTCCATGTGAATACTACTTCACCTAAATTGAAAACGAATCCAGTTGTACTCTTTCGATCATCCATATCTCTAGCCCCACTACAAGAAAAAGGACTTTTAGCGACGGACATTTCCGTCGTTAAAAGCCCCATATCCGTCGGCAAAAACTTTTAACGACAGACACCCCGTCGCTAAAAGTCCGTTGCCTACAACCCTGTCTCTAAAAGTTTTGCAATGAAAATTTTCAATATGTTGCCTAAAGTCTACCTTGAACGACGGACGTACAAATACAATCAGCGACGGATATTCCATTGCTAATTATATTTTCCGTATTTTAATTTTTTTTGAAGATAATTTATTAAGTAAAATATTTAGCGACGGAAATTCCGTCTCTAAATGTTTGTCATTTACAACTTTAGCGACATAATTCCCATCGCTAAAAGTCATTCATTAATAGTAATAACACTTTAGCGACGGAATAAAATTTTGTCGCTAAGAGTCAAACTAATTTAAAAAAAATTTATTTTTTAATACCTAAACATGTAATCACAATCCAAAAATAAAATGTATACAAAATTTAGGAGGGCACGGGAGCGGGGTACAGTAGAGTGGGGGAGGGCTGTACAAGTCGGGGGGGGGGGGGGGAGCACAGGAGCGGGATACAAAGAGCTAGGAGGGGAATGGCTTATCAGGGTTCGGCGAGTCCCAGATCTGATGGGTCCTGCTGATCATTCACGTCCACCGGGGCACTGTGATCCGGATTCAGCTCGGTATGTCCAACAGCAATGCCTTGCATGTAAAGGCACAGACGCATTAATCTTGATAGCAATCGTATGTAATGTTTACTAAAAGTATATAGCGGTTGTACCTGATTAGGCGCCGTGAACTTCCTATAGACTTTTGTAACAATGCGACAGACCTCGTCCACATATAACGACGAGCGCTCCACGGTCGGTGTCTGCATCTATGGAGATGCAACGGGGGTTAGGGATGCTCCTATCACGGCACATGCAGCCATACCGGGGAGGCCACGTACAACTGATTAACCCTAATTAATTCTTAATTAAACTCTAGTTTATAGTAATTATTCCTAATTAAACCCAACTAACTCCGATTAGCCCTAACTAACACTGATTAGCCCTAATCACTAATTAACCCTAATTTACTGTTAATTTAATCTCCAATTAGCACTAATCACTGTTAATTAACCTAATTAAACCCTGATTGTCCTGATAAATCGTAAACAAACCCTAATTAAATCCAATTAGGGTAATTAAGTATAATATGCTCTAATTAGGCTCAATTAGCCCTAAGTAGCCCGAATTAATCCCTGAATAACACTAATTGAGTCTAATTAAATGCAATTAACTGTAATCAAATCTAAATAGCTCGAATTACCCTAATTGCCCCTAATTAACACATTAACTCGGCATGTTCACCTTAATTAGTTATTATCTATTTAGGTTCGGTACAAAATCATTTAGTTATAGTGAACTTGAGCAGAGAAATTAAATCATCATTCCTAAATCATTTAATATCTAATGATCCATCAAATCAGGATTCTCAAGTAAACTCGGTGTTTTTGGTTGGTAAGTTATGGACTTAAAAAAATTCCTTAGCTCGTGATGTTGAACCATATCATCTAAGATCTTATCTTCTGAGACTTCATCAGCTAACACTTTTGGGTCACAAGTCTCCATGTTTGCAGAAGAGAAAACTTTATGAGACAAAAGGTCTTTCTCAGCCTGTCGCAGACATTTTCTACCCTTCATTGTTCCTGAGGTAATTAGATGGTAAATATACACAGTTTTCTTCAGACCGATCTCGTATGCCCGAGATATGGCTTGCCTTTCAACTGATGGATTGCAACAAATATCAAGCAACACAAATCTCGACGTCCTAACCAAATTTATGCTCGACATATATGGCTTGCCTTTCAAACCTCATTTAGCTCGAATTAGCCCTCATTGACATTAACCCTATTTAGCTCGAATTAGCTCTAATCAGCCCTGGTTAGGGTGTCGAGAGTTATTTTGCTTGATATTGATTGGAACCCATCAGTTGAAAGATAAGCCATATGTCGAGCATACAGGATTGGTCAGAAGAAAACTGTGTATATTCACCATCTAATTATATCATGAACAATGAAGGGCAGGGAAAGGTTTGCGACAGACTGAGAAAGACCTTTTGTCTCAGAAAGTCTTCTATTTTGCAGACATGGAGAGTTGCGAGCAAAAAGTGTTATCTGAAGTCTCGGAAGATAAGAGCTAAGATGAGATTGTTCAACATAACGCGCTAAGGAAAATTTTTGAGTCCATAACTTACCAACCAAAAGCACCGGGTTTACTTGAGAATCCTGATTTGGTGGATCGTTAGATATTAAAGGATTTAGGAATGATGATTTAATTTCTTTGCTCAAGTTTACTATAACTAAATGATTTTGTACCGAACCTAAATAAATAATAGCTAATTAAGGTGAACATGTCGTGTTAATGTGTTAATTAGGGCAATTAGAATAATTCGAGCAATTTAGGGTTGATTACAATTAATTGCATTTAATTAGACTTAATTAGTGTTATTCATGAATTAATTCGTGCTACTTAGGGCTAATTGAGCCTAATTAGAGCATATTACAGTTAATTATCCTAATTAGGTTTAATTAGGATTTGTCTAGGATTTATCAGGACAATCCAGTTTAATTAGGTTAATCAGCGGTGATTAGGGCTAATTAGAGATTAAATTAACATTAAATTAAGGTTAATTAATGGTAATTAGGGTTAATCAGTTTTAATTAGAGGTAATTATGGCTAATAATGGCTAATATGAGCTAAATAGGGTTAATGTTTATGAGGTCTAATTCGACTAAATAGGGATAACTAGAGTTAATTGGGTTTAATTAGACTTAATTATTGTTAATTAGGGCTTAAGTAAGAGCTAATTCAGGTTAATTAGAGTTAATGTGTTAGTTAGGGTTAATTAGGATTGAGGCACTTTAGAATTCGTTGAGTTCATTCACAAAGTTGATATTGTCTCACATGTGATTGAGTCTCGGGTCTAAGTATATAGTTAGGGTTAGATTGTATTTAAGATAATTAGGGTTAATTAGGAATATATTAATAGGGTTTAATTAGAGTTTAGTTATGACTAACTAAGGTTACCTAGGGATGTGTTAGGGGTTAAACGGGGTTAATTAAGGGTTAATCAAGGCTAATTATGTTTTCTTAGGGTTAATCAGGATTATTAGCTAAAATTTAATAATAGTTAATTAGGTTTAATTAGGGTGAATCAGAGTTAATTACAGTTAATCGAGGTTAATTAGGGTTGATCGGGGTTAATTATGTTTAATTAGGATGAATCAGGATTAATTATAGTTAATTAGTATTGCTTAGGGATGTGTTAGGGGTTAATTAAGCTTTAATTGGGTTTAATTAGGGTTAATCGGGGTTAATTATGTTTACTTAGGGTTAATTAGGTTTAATAATAGGTAATTAGGCTTAATTAGGGTGAATCAGAGTTAATTACAGTTAATCGAGGTTAACTAGATTTAATTAGGGTGAATCATGGTTAATTAGAGTTACCTAGGGATGTGTTAGGGGTTAATCGCGGTTAATTAGAATTATTTTTTTGTGGTTACCCCTCGGGGCTTGACCAACATTGTGTGATAAGTACAGTTTGTTCCACGTCGGTGGCAAACGTTATGCTTCATGATTCTCTTCCGCGAAATGACCATCATTCCCGGTTAAGCAGAAGCATCATGTCATCTCGGTTAAGCAGTTCACTGCCATGATCCGGCCATCATATACAAGTCAATAGTGAACAAGTCGATATTCAACGAGTTAGTAACCGAAAAACAAAGAAATTGAGTGGAAAATAAAATCAGTCCTATCTTGTAAAAGGGTAAATTACACACGGCACCCCTGAGATTTGTCTTAAACTACACACGGCTCCGCCTAAATATTATTATTACTCCCCGCTCCCTATGGTTTGTCATTGTATTACACAAAACCCACTTCCGTTAGCGAATTGTCAAAAAAATTTAGGGCAGTACAAATTTATTATGATATACCAAAAGTGCCCTTAGATCTTCCCATTTCTTTCTTCCGTCCAGATTTTGGCAGTATCAAAATCCGTCAAAATTAGGCGCCCAGAGCTAGGATTTTGCGGAGTCAACATCGGTGTTTTGACAGCAATTGATAACTTTTAACGGCACTAACTTATCCATACCTATGTCCTCATTGATACTGCCAACATATAATTTTCTATTCAAATAGAAGGTCATGTGTTCCATCAGAACATAAAGAGTCTAGTTCAGCTTCTAATATGCTAGGATTCAAGGCCCTGTCACTGCTATATTAATGCCTTCTCTGTGTGTCAGGAACAACAATAGCAGTTTCCTTCACGTAGTTGGAATCAGACCATCGGACAGGGAAAGTATGCCTTCTAGGGCTATTAATACTTAAATGAATTTTAAGGACATGAGGTTGAAGAAAAGGATGCCTCAACAACTCTGCAGCCTACCAAAACAGAGCCACGGTTGAAAGACAATGAGAAATCCAACAAATAGAGTTCAAGCATACGCATCTAAATGATTTAAATATACCAACTTTCAACTAAATCGCTGACAGGTGCATAAACTTGTTCCTAACCCATTCTGGTCGTACCCAAGGGCCCACCAGGGGTCCCGCTTCACGCGAGCACGTCGACATTGTCAACGATCAATTTTCCAACGCATCAAACGCCCAGCGCTGGCGCGCCCAAGACACGTGTTTTTCTCGTTCCGCGTGCTTCGTACGTGACTTAGACATTTTATTTCGCGTCGACGTCAATAACGCTAGCGCGATCGTCATGCCGAGACCATCCGAACACCTTTTCATAAAAAATATCGGCCGACGGCGCATTTGGAGAAACGGGGTCAAGGGGAAAATGGCCTTGGCCAACCCCAGGGGGTCGGCCTCGGCCTTCCCCAGGCCATAGGGGTCGGCCTCGGCCTCCTGGGGGGCTTGGCCTTGGCCACTTCCCCCGGTGGTTCACCTTTTTCCCGCATACCCCTTTTTCGTACTTCTTTCCCCTCGTACGCTTCGTACGTAACCTAGACACTTTGATCGCTATGTGGGTATGATTCTTGGCAACGCACTCGTCATAACACAACTTCCGGATTCGTCATTGCTTATCAAAACACCTACCGACGGCGCGCCCGAAGTTCGCAAAAGGAGAAGTGGCCTTGGGCTCCGAAAAATGGAAGATGGCCAAATGACCTTGGCCAACCCCAGGGGGTCAGCCTCGGCCTTCCCCATGCCATGGGGGTCGGCCTCGGCCTTCCCCAGGCCATGGGGGTCGGCCTCGGCCTCGGCCATTTTCCCCCGGTGGTTCACCCCTCTGCGCAAACCCTTTTTCGCACTTTTTTCACTTCGTAGGCTTTGCACGTGACTTTGACATCTCGTTTGTCATATAGGTACGATTCACGTCAACACGCTTGTCATAATGCAACTTTCGGATTTGTCTTTGCTCATCAAACTACCTACCGTCGGCGCGCCCGAAGTTCACCAAGAGGGGGGAGTGGCCTTGGGCTCCTTCATGGGAGTTGGCCATTTGGCCTTGGCCAACCCCAGGGGGTCGGCCTCGGCCTTCCCCATGCCTAGGGGGTCGGCCTCGGCCTCCACGAGGGGTTAGCCTTGGCCTTCCCCCCATTTTGGCCAATGGTCTCCCCTCCCGCCCGCATTTGTTTTCTCGAGTCTTTGCACCTCCGCGATGTTCACAGACGTTCGTACATCAAACTCGCGACGTTCATCATGCATCAACCTCACGACGTCCGTCGTGCATCAAACTCACTACGTCTGTCGTGCATCAACCTCGGGACGTCCGTCGTCCATGACCGCACACCGCTCCCGCGATGCCCATCCCCCAAAGTCACGCGCTACTGCCGAATGACCCGTCGCCGACGACTACATACCATCACTCCCCAACTTTGTCACTACTACATGTTGCATTCATTATCTTGTTATGACAGGCACACTTAGCTCACATCCTGTCTTCGGGACACCCGACGCCCGCCCTCGCGCCATCGTCATGATACGTGCCCCCGGCACCAAGTATTGCTCCGCGACGTTCGTCGCCGCGCCCTTGCGCCATTCTCATGATACGTGCCCCGGCACCAAATATTGCTCCGCTACGTTCGTCACCGCGCCCTCGCGCCGTTGTCATGTTACGTGCCCCCGGCACCAAGTATTGCTCCGCGACGTTCGTCGCCGCGCCCTCGCGCCATCGTCATGATACGTGCCCCCGGCGCCAAGTATTGCTTCGCGACGTTCGTCGTCGCACCACTTTCATAACACGTGCCCCCGGCACCAAGTATTGCTCCGCGACGTTCATCGCCGCGCCCTTGCGCCATTCTCATGATACGTGCCCCGGCACCAAATATTGCTCCGCGACGTTCGTCGCCGCGCCCTTGCGCCATTCTCATGATACGTGTCCCGGCACCAAGTATTGCTTCACGACGATCGTCGCCGCACCACTTTCACAACACGTTCCCCAGGCACCAGGTATTGTTTCGTGCTATAGGCACCGCGCTCATGCGCCACAATCATGTTGCATGCTACCGGGATGGGCTCACAACCTTATAGCCATCGTCGTTTCAATCACAAGGGGGCTTCGGCCTGTTACCGGGATGGGCTCACAACCTTATAGCCATCGCCGTCTCAATCACAAGGGGGCTTCGGCCTCGCACCGGGATGGGCTCACAACCTTATAGCCATCGCCGTCTCAATCACAAGGGGGCTTCGGCCTCGCACCGGGATGGGCTCACAACCTTATAGCCATCGCCGTCTCAATCACAAGGGGGGCTTCGGCCCCCATACCGGGATGGGCTCACAACCTCATAGCCATCGCCGTCACAGTCACGGGGGGCTCCGGCACAAGGACCCCTCGCCACGGACTCGGAGCACTGAGCTGCGACCATGTCCGCTCATGTTACTATCGATCTTCGACACCACTAGGGCAATGACCCCCGGGTCACTCCGAGACGGGAGCAGGTCCTTGGAGGGCATCGCGCCTAGTCCGCCTGGCAGTTGGCTACCGGGGTAACCCTCACCACTGTCAGGTTATCTGCGCGTCTCTTAACGCACCTCATGGGATTCAGTAAGGGCTTGGATTGGTGGCTGGGGCAACGGGTTTACTCTGACCATGCCGTCATGGTATGGTCAGTCTTCTCAGACAGGCAGAGCGACGCTGTGCGAGGCAGGCAACGCGAATTTGGGAACCGGCAGTCCAATGGAGAACCAGTATTTTGGGACCCCTTGGTGACGTGTCACTCCCGGGGGGACGACACGTGGCACTTTATGACATAAGCACATTGTTTTCTATAAATAGTGAACTTTACAACTCAAAAAGGGACTTTTCTTCATTCTCACAAAAATCACTTTCTCACTCTAGAATTGGAGAGCTCTTGGATTCTAGAGAGAGAAACACAAAATTCGACATAACTTAAGATCGTAACATTGGACCCTGACTTGGACCTCGGCTCGGACCCTGACTTGGACCTCGGCTCGGACCCTGACTTGAACTATCGACTGTCGGCCCTGTTCGTCTTAGCTTTGCCTTCGCAGCACTGCCATTCCTCACGGCCTGTTTGGGAAACCTTGCCCTCAGCCCTTACTCCGTCCTTACTGTCTCTCACTTTGCATACTTAGAAGCTGACACGGACTGCATTATTTGTGGCACCTCCGCGTAAGTACGAACCCACTTTCCTTGGCATCAAAACTGATGTCCAAGATTAGGAGCCCAGATCTGGGTTTTTCTTCCTCCTCCCTTTGCCGTTTATCAGATTCACAATTGGTTGTCTTTGTGGAGAGGTAGTGGCCGGCAGTTGTGGGACGTGGTGATTGGGGCGGTGATGGGTCGTGGTGGTTACGGTTGATGGCCCGTGGCTTCGCCGGCAGTGGGTGTGGCAGTCCAAAGGGTGCTGCCGGCGGCGTGTGTGTGTGAGAGAGAGAGAGAGAGGGGTAAATTAACTTGTTTATCAGGGGTATGATCGTCCTTTCATTAATTTTGTTAACTCTGTTAACAAAAAAATAGAATTGTGCAGCTTAGTGTAATAATAATATTTAGGCGGAGCCGTGTGTAGTTTAGGACAAACCTCATGGGTGCCGTGTGTAATTTACCATTTGCAAAAAGAACTCAAAGTAAAGGAACTTAAGCCCATTGTTCTGCCAAAGACAAAATACGCGTGGAGGGATTCAATTTTCATGTGCCTCCTAACTACCAATCAAAGGGCTTAAGGCATCAATTTCTAAAACTTCACATTATAACAATTCTGAAAATCAGAAACAACACTTCGACATCAGAATAACTTGTATGAAAAAAATATATATAATTCTAATTAACTATAATCAGAATAATTCAACAAGTCACAACAAATGCCAAGAATATAGCACTATGTAGGGCATGGGGGATTGATGAAACAGGGATACTACAGATTAATTAGAAGAGAAATCAAGTTTGTACATATTGAGGGATTAGTGTACTATGTAGAATATACATGAATATAAACAAGTAAGTTTTGCATTTAATGGAATAAAGGACCTTTCACCAAAAACCAAATCAGAATAATTCTAACATGTAATAAAAATAATTTCTATTGAAAAATTCTAACATTTAATTAAAATAATACGTACGAGTTAGGGGCGGCGGGTGGCCGGGGATGCGGTGTGTAACACCCCGAACCGTCATCTTGCATACGTGGTTAATTTATTTTAGGCGACGACTTTCATACGCAAGATTTTCGTGATGAGAAATTTTTATCGGTAATCTTTAGCGATAATTTTTTTCTAAACCATAAGTATATATTAAAGATGGCAAATATAGTGATATTAATTGAGGTATTAGTGACAATTAGCGGAACGATATTTTTAAGAGCTTTAGCGTCGAATTTTCTTTTAGTTGGCATTGATATTTTTATTTAGTAACTTTTAGCGACACTTAGTATAGCGGGGTTATCTAACCAAACCATTAAAAATTTTCGAGCACTTAAACTATAGTAAATAATTTATTTGGACCTGGTTGCAATAATAGAAAGTTGTGGGTAAAATTATATTACTTAACGAAAGTTAGGGTACCTTTTTGTTCAATTACCAACTTAGGGTTTTTAGTATACATATATATTCACAGCCATTGAGAGAGCAGCCGCTAAGCTCCCATCCCCTTTCTGTTACACGGCTGAGAAAGAAGAGAGCTTGAAGAAGAAATTTTCCGGCGAACGAATTTATTTTCCGGTAAGTTTTTAACCCTTATTTTCCCTTTAGTTTACTCCGTGATTTGTTGTGGGGGAAGGGATCTGGGTGTATGGCCATGAGAATAAGTTTGCCGTGGGTTTTCAGGAGTGACACAGTGATGCATGAGAGAACCGTGAGATCATGTGGGTTGTACGTTTGAATTATGTGTGTGTTTTGGGATCTGCCGAGAGAGTTTGTGAGTGTGCGTGAAGTGAGGGCAGCCATGGTGGCTGCCGTAGTGTGCTTATGTGTGTGGGTTCGAGGGAACTGTGAGATTTGGTTACAGCCATGGAAAAGGACATATTTGGTTAGACGAAGGCAGTGAAATGTTTGGAACTGTCATGGGCACCACTGGCATGGTACATGAGAATTGAAGTTTACTAGTTTGAACTACTGTAGCATATAAGCTGAAGGCTTAAAGTTTGAAGCTCTAGCACGCAAACTGGTGCCTGCAAATATCTCGTTCCATCCGTGTGTATGGGCTTAGCGTTGGCCGTGAGATTGAAGGGAAGGGATGGCAGCCATAACGGCTGAAAGAGAAGAGAGAAGATGAAACAGCCATGAGAGGCTGCCGTGGTTGGTTGCTTACAGGTGTGGTTGCCTGAATATGGGTGTGTAGTGGGCTGAAAAGAGAGCCTAAAAAATGGGTAAGTTTATATGTGAGTGAGTTGATGGAAAATTAAGGGGAGAGAGACCCACTGCTGTTAGGCAGTGGGCGTGAAAATGGAGAGTTTATGAGTGTTTGAGAGCTGTGTATATATGTGTGTGTGAGAGTGCTGTGTGGGTGTGAGTAGTGTAATCTGTGGGTGTAAAATGGAATTTAAATGGTGCAAGCTTGGAAAGCGTGAGATCTCTTGGTCTGGGTTTGACTGAAGGAGGTTCATGATCATGAGTTAAAGTCAATTTATCACATTATTGGGTTTCCTCGAAGAGGTGCTCAACAATTGTGAGTGTTTGTGGGTTCATGAGAATGAGTGTGTGGTGTATGTCAGGGTATTCAACAAGAATGAAAGTGGTGCAAGTGTGTGTTCGTGTGAGCCTGTGTGTGCAAAATGGAGGCTGTTCGGTGAAATCTGGGTTCATAGGAAGAAATGGGTAGAAGATGGAGAGAGAGAGAGAGAGAGAGTGCATGCATGTGTTAGTGTGCAGATGTGTGGTGTGCATGTGTGTGTGGGTTTGGAACAAAAGAAGAGAAGCTGCTGCCGTGAGGCAGTAGCTGTGTGAAGTGTGTGTGAGTTACGTGTCGGAAACGTAGCGGGATCACAAGAAATTATAATACGAATAACGGCGGTGTATATATAACGATACAAAGATTTCTTATACAAGAAACACACTCAAACAAAATATACTTGACTCACAAATTTGGTGTTTCAACACCTCTCAATGTTTTCTCTATTTTCACTCACACAAGCTGCTGCTTGTTTTTCTCTCAAACTCACTCTCTCTAATACACCACCTCTTTTTTTTTTTTTTTTCTCTCTAAAACTAAACTAATAAGACTCCATATATATATATATAGAAACACTTGGTCGGCAGCTTCATCTTCTCCAACCTTCTTAACCGACTTAAGCCATTGAAGTCAACAAATCCAACTCCTTATCTTCTTCTCCACAGTTGGCAGCCTTTCTTCAATTTCTTTGAGTCGGTTGGCAGCAAGGCTTCATCATGAAGCTCTTTTTTTCAGCTCTTCTATGCTTCACGTTTTGACCATGTGGAGGTTTATCCAATTTTCTCCAAGTCGGTTTGGCAGCCTCCTTATCTTCTTCTAAGTCAAATTTTGCAACTCATTTAATGAGGGTTTGAATTCTAACACTCCCCCTCAAACCCGAATTTTCATGCCAAGCTTTTCTTTGAGTTTGTGAAATACGTCTGTCTTCAATGGCTTCGTAGAGATATCTGCTATTTGGTCTTCCGTTCTGCAATGAACTAGCTCCACGACTTTATTTTTAACTTGCTCCCGAATAAAATGATACCTCGTGTCTATATGCTTGCTTCGACTATGTGATACTGAATTCTTCGCAAGTGCTATAGCAAATTTGTTGCCGACGTATATCGTAGTCGGACCTTCTTCAATGAGAGACAACTCACTCAAAATATTCTTCAACCAAATTGCTTGACACGTGCACGCTGCTGCGGCTATATACTCGGCTTCACATGTTGAGAGAGCAACTATTTGTTGCTTCTTTGATGACCACGAAAATATTGCTGATCCAATGTGAAAAGCATATCCAGATGTGCTCTTCCGATCATCCAAGTATCTTCCATAATTACTATCTGAATAACCAATCAATCTTGAATTTTGAGAGTGAGTATAAAAGAGACCATGATCAACCGTACCTCTGACATATCTAAAAATTCTTTTTGCTGCATTGAAGTGATCTTGTTTTGGTCTCTCCATGTATCTGCTGACCAATCCAACTGCATATGTTATATCTGGTCGAGTAAAAGTTAAGTACCTCAAACTTCCAACCATACTCTTGTACAATGTCGGGTTTACCGATTTTCTATTCGAGTCAACTCTCAACTCCACACCTGTTTCTGCTGGTATGGCTACTGGATTGCAATCCTTCATTCTGAATCTGCTCAAAATTTGCTCCGCATACTTCTTTTGCGACATAAATATTCCATCTGTTTTACTTCGACTCCAAGAAAGTATGACATTTCACCGATATATGTCATCTCAAATTCTTTAGTCATAGCTTTCTTGAAATTAGTGAACATACCTGGATTATTTCCCGTGAATATCATATCGTCCACATATAAGCAGACAATCATGATATCACCGTCCTGATTTCTCTTCGTGTATAAGGCATGTTCATAAGGACTCTTCACGAAATCATTTTTCTGGAAGTACTCGTCTATTCTTGTGTTCCAAGCTCTCGGAGCTTGCTTTAATCCATACAGAGCTTTCTTCAGACGGTAGACTTTGTCTACTTGTCCCCTTTTGATGTATCCAGGTGGTTGCTCGATGTAGACTTCTTCTTCTAAGTAACCATTCAGAAATGCCGATTTCACGTTCATCTGATAAATCTTCCATTTATTTTGTGCTACGAGTGCTATGAGAAGTCTGATAGTATCAATTCTTGCAACTGGAGCAATTACCTCACCATAGTCAATTCATTGCTTCTGCTTATAGCCTTTAGCGACTAACCTTGATTTGTGCTTCTCCACTTTGCCTTCTTGATTAGTCTTTGTCTTGTATACCCACTTAACTCCGATTGCCTTGTGTCCTTTCACAGAAGATCGATTAGCTCCCATGTATCATTTCTTTTTATCGCAGCAATTTCTTCATTCATGGCTTTCTTTCATTTGTCATCTTCCGTAGCCTCTTCGTATGTCACTTGATCACATTCCGCCATTAAACAAAATAGTGAATAATCAAATGATGTCTGAGTGTGTTCCGCTGCATCATAGATGTCATTTAGACTTCGCATTTTCATAGGTGCTCCCCCTGAATTGCTGCTGCTACTACCAGATGATGATGGTGTTGATGCAAGAGTTCTTGGAGCAGGACTTTGTGGAGGAGTCTGATCATCACCGTGGTCATCTTGCACGTTTAAGTCATCGTCGTCGTCGTCGTCATCAGCATCATCAAAAGATAGCTCTTCAACTTTCTTTTCTTCTTTGCTCCATTTCCAATAATCAGCTTCGTTAAACTCAACATCACGTGAGATAATAACTTTGTTGGTGAGAGGATTATATAATCGATACGCCTTACTCCTTTTATCGTAGCCGATAAAGATGCACTTTTCTCATTTGTCATCTAGCTTCTTTCTCTTTTGGTCAGGAATATGGGCATACGCAATACACCCAAAAATTCTAAGATGCTCAACTTTTGGCTTGCTACCACTCCATGCTTCATTTGGCGTCTTGAACTTTACACTCTTCGTTGGACATCGGTTTAGCAGATAAACTGCACATTGAACGGCTTCAGCCCAAAACGTTCTTGGTAGGTGCTTCCCCTTCACCATGCTTCTTGCCATATCAAGAATCGTGCGATTCTTTCTTTCTGCAACACCATTTTGTTGTGGCGTATAAGAGGCTATCAACTGATGAATAATTCCATGCTTTTTACAGTAATCTTCAAATAACTTTGAGGTGTATTCACCTCCTCTGTCAAACCTGAGTATCTTCAGATACTGTCCACTTTGTTTTTCAGACATTGCTTTGAATTCCTTGAATTTATCAAGGGCTTCCGATTTTTCTTTAAGAATATACACCCAACTCTTTCTACTGAAATCATCAATAAAAGTAAGGTAGTACATGTTTCCGCCAAGTGATGGAATATCAAATGGACCAGCTATATCGGAGTGCACAATCTCTAGTGGCCTTCTGGCTCTCCAAGCTTTTCCAACTTCAAAACTTTGCCTGTGTTGTTTTCCTTTAATGCAAGCTTCACACAACCGATCTGGTTCATGAATTTCTGGTAGACCATTCACCATCTTTGTTCTTGATAACAACTTTAGACCGCTAAAATCAAGATGACCGAATCTTAGATGCCATAACCATGAATTATCTTTAATGACAGACTTCATGCATTTCATCATTTCTGATCGGATATCAAGTGTGAAAAGATGATTCTTCGTTATTTCAACTTTGGCAATTAATTCTCTCTCTCTGTTTCTGGTAACGAGAGAGCCGTCCTTCATGTGTATGTCATACCCTTTTTCTAAGAGCTGACCCAGACTGATAATATTATTCTTTAAGGCATGTACATAATAAACATCTGATATAAATTTTCTATCTCCATTCTTTAAAGTAATCATAAGTTTACCTTTGTCTTTGACCGGAATCTTGGACGAGTCTCTGAAAGTAACTTCTCCTCTGATTGTCTCGTCCAAATCTGTGAACAGCTCCTTTCACCCACACATATGGTTGCTGGCACCAGTATCGAGATACCAAACATTTTTCCTGCATTCTCCGTTTCCTCTATAAGTGAGAAAAATAGCATCTTCCGCATTTTTCTCTTCAGCTGGTGCAAAATTATTTTGTTCCTCCATTTTAGGAGTTGATCTGCACTCGTAACTAAAATGACCATATTTGTTACAACTATAACATTTCAACTGGGATTTATCACCTCGTTGTTGAAATCCGCCTCTACCTCTGCTTCTAAAGCCTCGACCACGACTATATGCTTGATAGCCGTCGCTTGTTTGGCCTCTTTCAAAAGATTGTCTACCACGTCCTCGTCCACCGCATGTACTGCGTGGACCACGTCCACCTCTATAGCCACCTCTGTAGCTACTATGTTCTCCTCTACCTTGTCCATAGCTGTTGCTAGCTTGGTTTTCACCTAAATGTAATTTACTTTGCAAAGCTTGCTCCAAATTTCCACTACTTTCATTTTGGTTCATTCTTTGCTCGTGAGCTTGAAGAGAACCCACAAGCTCGTCGATAGAAATTTGAGACAAATCTTTCGACTCTTCAATTGCAGTAACCACATAATCAAATTTTCGAGTCAGAGAACGTAAGAGTTTTTCCATTACTCTAACATCATCTAGAATTTCTCCATTTCTTTTCATCTCGTTTGCCACCGTTTTCAAACGAGTAACATAATCACTAATATTTTCCGAACTTAGCATTTTTAACGTTTCAAATTCAGCTCTTAGTGATTGAAGACGTACCTTTTTTGCCTTTTCGACTCCCTGTAGAGATTTCTGCAGAATCTCCCATGCTTCCTTCGATGTCTTCGCGTCTGATATTTTTTCAAAGGTTGATTCGTCAACTCCTTGAAAAATTAAGAACAAGGCCTTCTTATATCCTTCTTGCGCGATTCTCTTAACGCCGTTTTCTGGGCGTTTGATAAAGCTGCTTCGACCGCCACATCTGCGGGTTCGATATATCCGTCTTCAATGATTTCCCATAACTCTTGTGATCCGAGTAGAACCTTCATTTGGATACTCCAATTCCCATAGTTCGTCTTTGTCAATTTTGGGATCTGCGGCTGAATTATATTCGCCATCTCTTCACCTTCTTGTGACGTAGAATCGATCCTGCCGGCTTTGATACCACTTGTTGGAAGCGTAGCGGGATCACAAGAAATTATAATACGAACAACGGCGGTGTATATATAACGATACAAAGATTTCTTATACAAGAAACACACTCAAACAAAATATACTTGACTCACAAATTTGGTGTTTCAACACCTCTCAATGTTTTCTCTATTTTCACTCACACAAGCTGCTGCTTGTTTTTCTCTCAAACTCACTCTCTCTAATACACCACCTCCTTTTTTTTCTCTCTCTAAAACTAAACTAATAAGACTCCATATATATATAGAAACACTAGGTCGGCAGCTTCATCTTCTCCAACCTTCTTAACCGACTTAAGCCATGCATTGAAGTCAACAAATCCAACTCCTTATCTTCTTCTCCACAGTTGGCAGCCTCTCTTCAATTTCTTTGAGTCGGTTGGCAGCAAGGCTTCATCGTGAAGCTCTTTTTTTCAGCTGTTCTATGCTTCACGTTTTGACCATGTGGAGGTTTATCCAATTTTCTCCAAGTCGGTTTGGCAGCCTCCTTATCTTCTTCTAAGTCAAATTTTGCAACTCATTTAATGAGGGTTTGAATTCTAACATTATGTGCATATATATGTGTTTGTGTGAGTAAGTGTTGTGTGCATGTGTGTGTGTTTACTGTGTGAGGTGTGTGTGAGTTTACTGTGTGAGGTGTGTGTGTTTGTGTGAGTGTGTGAGTCAGTGTTGTGTGCATGTGTGTGTTTTACTGTGTGCATGTGGGTGAGTTATTCTGGAAAATAACTCTGTGTGCAGAAGGAAGTAGAGGAAGAAAGGAAATCCGGTATCGGGTTAGCGTTAAGTTTGTCGCACGCATAGACTAGCGCACGGTTATCGTTCGTATGTAAAACTTTACAGTATAATACGTTAGGCTATATTATGATGTTTGGCAAAATTTTATAATTTTTTGAGTTCGTATGAATTTTTAGTATTTTCTGTAATTTCAGATTCGTAAAATTATTTTGGAGCCCTTAAACCCTGAAAATGTTCTAGGAAAAATTAAAGTAATGTCTTTATGGTATAAATAAGACTCAATTTGAATTTTATGATTTTTGGAGTTGATTTTTTATGGTTTCCATATCGCATTAGTTTTAGCAAAATAAATAATTAAAAAATAGTTTTATTGCCTTTTAATTTCTGATTTAAATTTCTATAATTTTTATACATATTTTAAAGCTGTAAATAAAATTATGGGACTTTATTTTCAGTTAGAAGCAATTTTGGCAATTTATGGGTTTTTATTACATTTAAGGAAATTTATTTTAATTCGAAAATATTCAAAAATTCAGAAAATTCATATTTTGACTTTTTATAAGTTTTTAAGCTATAAAAGTGTCTTATTGTAATTTATAATAAATTTTAAATATTGTTGCGCATTAAGGAGTGTATAGAATTTTCGGGTAGGTTGGCCGCATGCGAGACGCGCTTTGAGTTGAGCGATTTCAGAGTTAGAAGTGAGCACGTGGTGGGTAGCTGATATTAGGTTATTAGTATAGTAGCATAGATTATCTTCTAACATATGAATTTTCCAATCTAGATTTATTCAAAGAATTATAGTCGAGGTTGCATAAAATTCCTTAGCTTGGACCTAGGTAATGAATTCTATCTGAATCCCATTTCGTTATTCTGTTTTCAAATGTTTAAAATAACAATTTTACAGAAGACATTGATTGTTGATTTCTATGATTGTATAAAAATATTTTTGTTTAAACTGCCCATGAAACCCAAATTTGAGCCATTTAGCGGTCGTTTGAAATTCTGATTCACATTTATCTGTTTATTAACTCAATCATCGTAAAATATTTTCAATTCTGTTTATTGCTTCTCAATGTTGACATGAGTTAGTAACCTGAGAGTTATAAGGACGGTCTGTATTGTTGGAGTTATAAGGATGGTCTGTTGGTTGGGTTATACTAGTACCTAGATGGACTAGTCAGAGTATATATGTATATGTAAAGCGTATCAAGCACTGTCGGGGTGACTTTGCTATAGTGTACTGCTCATGTTCAACGTTTTCTATTCTTATTTTTATTATACATAGAGTGTTTTGAATAACTGTTAATTGAGGGATTGAGTTAATACTCGTCCCTGTGCTTATATTTAAATAATTGAGATTTCATTTAAAAGTGTTTCGAAAAGTTATTGTTTGACTTGAATATAAAATTGTTCGAATCGTTCATCTATACCAAAATGTTATGTTTTATTGAAAATCCTTTTAAAAATCATCATTTGACTGTGAATGTATAATCGTCCATATCGTTTTGTTGTTTTAAATCTTTGTGTGACCTTACTGGGCTCTTAAAAACTCACTCCCCTTTGATTTCCTTTCTGCAGCTTGCCTGAGTATGGATTAGAGCCGAACGAGAGAGAAATTAAGATAGTATTGATCGATAAAACCTCTGCGCGGGTTAACATCATTATTTAAAATTTTCGGACTTAGTTTAGATGTTCCAATTATGATAGCCTATTAGGAGTATGATTTAATTTATGGATTAGTTGCTCTGACGATTGTGATATTATTTGGTTAAGTTTAAGGTATTATTCTCTTATCGTAAATGATCGATCGATTGTTTAACGCTCCAAAAAATTACCAGGATGTTACACGATGGGCCATTGGCCAGCAGTGCGGTGGCCGGTCGCCGGGGTAGCGGGCGATGGCCGGTGGGGCAGTGGGGCGTGATGGAGGTGGGGGGTGGAGGGGGATCGCGAGAATGGTGGTGAGGATGGTGGGGGAAATTAAAGATCGGCGATGGTAAAGGTGGTCGGTGGCGTGTTGGCAGCAATGGCGCGGGGGAAAGAGAGAGAGAGAAAAAGGAAAGCGACGACACGGTAGAAAAGAGAAGCTATTTTAGGATTTATAGAAAATCTTTTAGCGACAGATTCTTTCGTCGCTAAAAGTCCGTCTCTAAAAGTGACTTTTAGCGACGACCATTTTAGCAACGGAAAATCCGTAGCTTAAAACTATAAGAACTATTAAAAAAATATTTTGTGACGAACTATGATCCGTCACTAATTTTATTTTCAAAATTCGACTTAAATTAAAAATTCTGGAAAAAAATTTTAGCGACGTAAAACCCGTCAGTCTTGACCCGTCGCTAATGTTTTCAGGGACGGATAATTTCGTCGCTGAAAACCTTTAGCGACGGGTCTCTACCATCGCTAAAAGTGTCTTTTAGCGACAGAAATGCATCCGTCGCTAAAAGTCAGTCGTTAAAAACTGTTTTTCTTGTAGTACACAATCACTGTCACTATATCCCACTAATTTCATATCACCTGATCAAGATTGAATATGTCAAGATCAATTGTACCTTTAATTTATCGAAGTAACCTTTTCGCCATTTGGAAGTGATAAGTTGTCGAATTCTCCATATATCGACTGATAAAATCGACTGCATATAGGATATCAAGGTTTGTGCACGTCAAATACTTCAAACTACCAACCAAGCTTCTGAACAAGGTTCGATTGACTGGACCTCCTTTGACGTGTCTCGACAACTTCTTTGCAATCTCGATGGAGATACTGATTGGGTTGCAATTTTCCATATTGAACCTTTTCAACACATCTTTTGCATATTCCTCTTGTGAGATGAAAATTCCATCATGTCTTTGGCCATTTCAAACCGATATCAGTCATTTCAAACTTTTCAAACTTCTTGGCCATTTACTTCTTGAAATCATCAAACATCTTCACACAGTTGCATGTAAAGATTAAATTATCGAAATATAAACAGACTATCAAGATATCACCTTTTCCATTCATCTTAACATAGAGTGCATGCTCATGTAGGTACTTCTTAAAGCCTTTCTCTTGAAAGTACTTGTCGATGCGACTGTTGCACGCCCTTAGCGCTTGCTTCAACCCATACAAGGCCTTCTTCAGCCTTAACACTTTGTTTTCATGGCCTTGAACAACATATCCTTCGGGTTGTTTGATATATACTTCTTCATCAATAAAACCATTTAGGAAGGCAGACTTGTTTAGATCCATCCATTTGATGGATCTTCCGCTTGTTTAGAGCTGCTAGAGATATAAACAGTCGTATCGTTTCCAATCGAGCGATTGGAGCGAAGACTTCATCATAGTCGATTCCAGCCCTTTTCTTGTATTCTTTGACGAAGCTTTCCTTTGTATCTCTCAACGTCGCCTTTGGAATTTTTCTTCACTTTATAAACCCATTTTACACCGATGGGCTTGTTTCCTAATAGAAGAGTGGTTAGCTCCCAAGTATCATTCTTCTCGATGGCATCAATCTCTTTATTCATCGCCTTCCTCCATTTTTCACTTCTTCACTACAAGAAAATAGGTTTTTAGTGACGGAAATTTCCGTCACTAAAAAAACAATTTCCGTCACAAAAAGTGTTAGTGACGGAAAATTCCGTCACACGATTCCGTCGCGTAAAACCTCGTCACTAAAAAGTTAGTGACGGAATTAACGATTCCGTCACTAACTTTAGTGACGGAAAATTTCCGTCACTAAAGGTATTTTATATTTCGAATATTTTTTTTTTAAATTTGGTATAAAACAATTGGTGACGGAAAATTCTGTCACATAAATACGTCACTAAAAATAATTTGTGACGAAAAATTCCGTCACATGAAATACGTCACTAAAATAAATAGTGACGGAAAAATTCCGTCACTAAAGGTATTTTATCAATGTTTTATGCTTTTAGCGACAAATCATAATCGTCGCTAAAATTATAAAACAAAAGAAGTATAGTTCCGCCTATTTTTTTCAAATCCCATATTTTTCTCAAACCTGTATACAACAAATCCATCAACTCATCAAGCACACAAAATCCATTACTACATCAATCTCCACAAAATCCATTACTACATCAATCTCCACAAAATCCATTAACACAATATCCATTACCATATCAACCTCCACAATTTCCATCAACACAAACTCCACAAAACCATTAACACAAACTCCACAAATCCACAAACACATAAAATACCAAGTCCAACACAAATCCTAAACTATCATATAGTAGGGATCATCCTTAAACATGAAAGAAAGTTGATGTTTGAACATTTCAAATTAAAGAGAGGGGATTAGTTGGTTACTCAATTTCCATCCTCATTAAGGTCATACTCCTCATTGGCATCTAAACCATCATTGTCATCATCATCCTTAGTATTTCTGGATGGCTGCACAATCATATAATGATAAATTTAACTAACAATTACTAAAAATTCACATCATAAATGATATGGTGAAGAATCATGAATCATATATGCCCGCACATAATCTAATTAGACTACACTTAAGTCATTATCTAAGCAAGCTCACTATTTCCATTACCACGGTGATAGAACCCACCCAAAATCCCTTTCACGCACACATACACACACATACATGAATATGTACCTTAGCCTGATGTCCCTCCACATGACATGCCTCTGGTTCCTTATGTTTTTGCATAAATTCTTCAAACAAGCTACGCAATTGTGGCTTCCAGTGATCGGGCATATCCTCAGTCACATTTTATGTGGCTATGATCAGTCTAGATGATCCTCCCATGCTGCTCAACCTCGACCGTGGTGGTGGTCCGCGTGTTCCAAGACTAACTGCACATCCCTTCTGATACTAATTACCAAATTATAATAGAGATTCACTACCGTTATTTTTTGGATTCAAAAAATACACACACATGCACACACACATATGGCAGATGCTGAAAGTCACGCACACAAGAATTACAACTAAACACCAAACATCACGAACCGACAGTTTGATTAAGACCCTTCCACCTTCCACCCTTCATAATGTCTGAGTGTGAGAATAATATCCAACCCCCAAAGAACCAGAATTAGGTGTTATTTACTACTCGTTAAATACAATCCCCAAGCCAAATTTGCTCCAAATTTATACTTGAACTTTTGCAATGGTTCCAAAGGATTCCAATGACGTATCAAGGAGATCAATTTCAACACATATAGGGTCCCTCCTAAGAACATTCTCAGTATTGACTTGATACTGTGACAAAAGGGGTGACATTACAAACTTATGTGAACGTAATTTTTGCCACTACGCAAAGGGAAAAACAAGAAGGGTAAATACACGAAGAAGGATGCCCTTTGCACCACAGTTCCATCATGTCGGTAAATGAATAACATAACATTCTAGGACCTAGATCTCTACTAGTTCAATCCCAACAATGAATAACACAATATACCAAATTATAACATGTAATTGCAAAATGGACTCAAGAAAAGGAAAGAGAAAATATAAAGAGAGAAAACAGGACTATGACCTTACCTACGTCAGCAAATTAGAGGGGGAAATGGCGACAGCAAAATGAACGGCAGCAATTTCCGGTGAGAGAGTAGCCACAGAGCAGTAATTTCTGGTAAGGAGCAGCAGGAACAACAACTGTGCTTGCACAGGCGCGGCAGGAGCAGGCGCGGCATGCGGGGGCGTGCGGGGCAGGAGCGCACAGGCACTGCGCACAGACGTGCGGGGAAGGAGCGCACAGGCGCTTCACGGCGTGAGGGCAAAAGCGCACAGACGTGCGGGGGCGTGCGGGGCGTGCTAACAGGAGCACACAAGCACTGCGTGGCTCAAACGAAAACGCCGAGGGAACTCGGCCGGCGGTGACGGAATAGGGAGAAAGGGAGGGGGCAGAGATGAGAGCTTTGGGAGATGGCGGCGGGAGCTCAAAGAGGGAGAGGGAAATGAAAAGAAAAAAAAAATCCCTAAATTATACATTTGGGGGTTTCTCCAAAGCTCAAAAAAAACAAAAACAAAATAAAAATTTGAATTATTTGGTCACTAAATTATACATTTGGAAGTTTTAGTCGCTAAAACTTCTAGCAACAAATTATTTGGTCACTAAATTTATATTAGTTCTTACATCTTAACATTTGTTAGTTTTAGGTGACGGAATTTTAGTGACAGAGCAAATTCCGTCACTAAAAGCCTTTTAGGTGACGGAATTTTAGTGACGGAGCCAAATTCCGTCACTAAAAACCTGTTTTCTTAACATTGGTTAGTTTAGGTGACGGAATTTTAGTGACGGAGCAAATTCCGTCACTAAAAGCCTTTAAGGTGACGGAATTTTAGTGACGGAGCCAAATTTCGTCACTAAAAACATGTTTTCTTGTAGTGTTTGATGCGTCATCAAAATCAATTGGCTCAATATCGGCAAAGAGACAAAACATATTTTGGTTTTGATTCAAGTCATAAATCTCCTTCCGAGATCTCTTGCCTTGTGGTTCTGTCTTGACAGCACTATTGACTGAGAATGCTGATGATAGAAGGAGCTTGACACGAGCGATCAAGCTCCCTTTATCATCTCTCAAATAAATACATTTTGTCATTCATATGGATGTCATAGCCTTTCTCTAACAGTTGGTCCATGCTCAAAATGTTTGTCTTCATCTCCAGAACATAATAAACATTTGAGATGAATTGATGACCTTCATTCTTTGATTTGATCAAAATTTTGCCTTTGCCTTTGACTGGAATTTCGGACATGTCTCCAAAGATGATGTTTTTTATCATCGATTCATCCATCTCGATAAACACGTGTTTGTAGCCACACATGTGATTGCTGGCACCAGTATCGAGATACCAAGAATTTTCTTTTTCTTCTTTTGATCCATTATGTTCTAATAGGACCGTGTCATTGCCCACCTTATTACATAATGGGCCTTCATATTTTCCTCATGTGGATCATCTCGATACTCCCAAGAGTAGTGTCCGTATCGATGGCATGTGAAACATTGAACATCTTTCTTGTTTTGGCGTTGATAATAGCCACCTCTTCCTCGACTTTGTCCTCTTGATGGATGAAATTCCGAACTTGATTTGTTATTATTGTACTGATTTTGTCCACCACAGCCTCTGCCACAACCTTGACTGCGACCTCTTCCATGATCTCTGCCTCGACTACCTTGATTCTTGTCGGCACCATCTTTTCTCTCGTTGATATTCATCTTGGCCTGAAGATCTTTCTCAATATGCTATTTGTTCCTCCTTTTGATCTTGTCCTCGTGGACTTGCAATTTTCCAGAGAGCTCATCGACTATCATAGTGTTGATGTCATTGGACTCCTCGATGGCAACAACTACATGGTCAAATTTTGGATCGAGAGACCGAAAGATCTTCTCAACCATCCGATTATCTTCCATCTCTTCACCATTTCTCCCAAGTTGATTCACAACTGAGAGAACACTCGAAATGTACATAAAAATTGTCTCGGAGTTTTTCATTTGTAAAGACTCAAATTTACCTCGAAGGCTTTGGAGTTGCTCCCTTTTCACCTTATCGACGCCTTTGAAAGCATTTTCTGACGTATTCCATGCTTTCTTCGCAATAGTGGCCTGCGCAATCTTTTCAAAAAAATTGTCATCGATGACAAGTTAGATGAGTGAAAGAGCCTTTTGATCTTTCACTTGGGCTTCTTTTGCAGCCTTCTTCACGGCTTGGCTAGCACTGGCCAAGTTTTTCGGTTCCAAATATTTTTCTTTTATGGCCTCCCAAACATCTTGACCTTCAAGAAAGGTTTTCATTTAGATGCTCCACCTTTCATAGTTGTTTTTTTATAGCTTTGAGAAAGGATATGTTCCACTCGTTGCCGCCATTAGAACCTCTGCTCTGGTACCACTTTGTTGGGTAATGGGCAACATATAAGGGAGATATATTTGCAACAGAAATATTTAAAAGAGGAGAAAATGGAGGGGAGAAACACTCTAAAAATATTTTATTTCTCTACTCAATCAACACATTTTCCTCATAAACTCACTCACTCTTTCTTAGAATAATTTCTTTCCATAATTTCTTTCCATACATTCCACTTGGTGATGCTCCTATTTATACTATTATATAGAAAAACATTTAAAGACTCATTTATCTCCTAAAGGTAACTCCCCAAACCTTTCACTTTTCATTTTCTTATTAAACCACTCGTAGGTTATGAGTAACTCCCATAACTTTTCACTTTTTACCTTCTCTTCATTTATATATGTCTTGATTCTTCCTCATCAAGTGTCATAACTATGTAGAATCACGATTAGCTCTCAACATCCATGACACTTCCTAGCTCTAACATGGATTTATGGCATTGGCATCTTGGTCATCCTGCCTTTTCCCTTTCTCCTAGCAAATGTACTTGCATTGTGTCTCCTCTGTAGGTCCCTAAATACACCTAGAGGGGGGTGAATAGGTGTTTCTCAACTTAGCGTATGAAATTAAAAATTAAGATTACAACGTAAAGACGGATATAGCAATAACAAAATTAACACAGAGATTTATACTGGTTCGGCCCCACCAGCCTACGTCCAGTCCTCGAGCACTCCACACAAGGGAGACCTACTCGAGCTTTTCACTAAACCAACTAGTTTCGGGTGCTAGCTCAAACCTCAGTACAATATCCGAAACCCTTCCAAGGTTTCCAACAGATTATAAATGAAAAGAGATTACAATTTGAATACAATTAACAGGCTCCTTCTTGAGCAGATAGTACAATGAAAGTTGTAAAGCTAAGCCTTCTTAGGTGGGAAGATCTATATTCTTTCAAGAACAAAACCAAGAAGCTTACACAGAACTTTCTCTAAGGTAAACTCACTCAAAAGATAATTGATAAGAATAAGAGATTGAGATGAGAGAGTTTTTTAGAGTAAGAATTTGCGCGAGAGAAAAAGGTAATAAATGCTCCAACAGATTCCCTATTTATACACGAAGGAAATAGAGAACTGTTAGGTAGAAAAACCAAACAAGAAGGATTCGACTAAAACATTTTGGCTTCGACTAAAATGTCTTGGCTTCAACTGAAAGTCTTAGCTTCGACTAAAAGTCTTGCCTTCGACTGAAATGTGTTGCTTCGACTCAAAGACTTGACTTCGACTAAAACATTTTGGCTTTGACTAAAATGTCTTGGCTTCGACTGAAAGTCTTGCCTTCGACTGAAAGTCCTGCCTTCGACTGAAAGTCCTGCCTTCGACTGAAAGTCTTGGCTTCGACTGAAACACTTGACTTCGACTGAAACACTTGAATTCGACTGAAAGTCACAGCTTCGACTAAAAGTCTTAGCTTCGACTGAAAGATTTAGCTTCGACTAAAATGTTTTGGTTTCGACTCAAAAACTTGACTTCGACTAAAACACTTGAATTCGACTGAAAGTCACAGCTTCGACTAAAAGTCTTAGCTTCGACTGAAAGTCACAGCTTCGACTAAAATGTTTTGGTTTCGACTCAAAAACTTGACTTCGACTAAAACACTTTGGCTTCGTTCTTTACTAGAATTTTCTGTCAGATCCTTTAAGAAAGGCTTTTTAAAAGAAAAAATAAAACAAGAAAAGCTATACTTTAAGATCTTGAATCTTTCTCTGTAGTCCAAAGCTTGAGTCCAAAGTCTTTGTCATCCATGTCAAGGTCGTGCAAAGTCTGTGTCATCCATGTCAAGATTATGTCTTTGTTTGATTAAGATAGAACCTGAAATGTTTTAACTTAATAATATTGTCAGATTAATATAAGTCTGAAATCATCAAAATCAACAAGTCAACATCCTCTTGCCAAAAAAACCCGGTTACCTTTTCCAATTAATATGATTACTGCAAAATCTTGTTTTGATTTAATTCATATTGACATTTCGGGTCGCTATACTACCGCCACTTTATCCGGTGCACATTTTTTCCTTAATATAGTTGATGATTTTTCTCGTAGTACACGAGGTTACCTAATGAATCACAAAAAGGAAGCTAACACTCTAATTCGTTATTTTTTTACCATGGTCAACACCCAATTTAACACCTCTATCCGCCAAGTTCGCTTCAATAATGCTCGTGAATTTTTAATAACGAAACTCGTCACTTTTCGCATTTCGAAGGTGTTAGTCAACAATGTAGTTGTGTTTACACTCCCCAACAAAATGGTGTTTTGGAGCGTAAAAAACATCACCACCTTCTAAACATTGCACGGGCATTACAATTCCAAGCTAACCTACCATTACAATTTTGGGGGGAATGTGTTCTCACTAGTGCATATCTCATAAATCGTCTCCCAAACCCCCTCCTTAATAATAAAACCCCTCATGAACTTCTTTTCCACAAAAAACCTAACATCTCCCATCTTAAAGTTTTTGGTTGCCTTTGTTTTGCACGTAACACCAATATTTGCCACAAATTTTATAAACGTGCTTTTCCTGGCATTTTTATAGGCTATCCCCATGCTCAAAAAGGTTACAAAGTCTATGATTTTTCCAACAAACACGTTTACGTTACTCATGATGTCTTCCATGAGACCATTTTTCCCTATCATGTCATCATTCTCCCACCTTCTCTCTCCCCTATGTTTTTCCTTTACCTCTACATGAAATAGACATGCCTCCTCTTACACATGTCTCTCCTCATGCATCTAACCCTAATACTCTGACCCCTCTTCCCACTTCCCCACCTAATAATGAACACAGTACTCTTGTTCCTCATGACCCCAGTCGACCTACCCGCACCCAAAAAACACCCAGTTACCTTCAAGATTATTATGTGTCTATTGCTCGTTATAATTTATCTTTGGCTGTCAAACAAGGTACATGTCATCCTTTTACTCTTTCCTTTAATATAATCATTTTTTTTCTCCTTATAAAGCTTTCCTTACTGCCCTAACTGTTACTAGTGAGCCTACCAATTTCTACGAAGCCATAAAATTTCTAGAATGGCGAGATGCAATACAATCAAAATTGTAGCCTTGACTACAAACAATACTTGGTCCCTTGTCCCTCTGCCTCCCTCTGCCTCCTGACAAGAAATCCATTGGCTCTAACTGGGTTTTCAAAATCAAACGACGTGCCGATGGATCTATTGAACGCTATAAGGCCCACCTTGTTGCCAACGACTATACTAAGATTGAGGGAATTGATTATCATGACACATTTGCTCCTGTTGCCAAACTCGTAACTCTTCGGGTTTTTCTTACAATTGTTGTAGCACGTAATTGGCCTATACATCAATTGGATGTCCATAATGGTTTTTTACTTGGGGACCTTGCTGAATAAGTATACATGACTGCACTACCTGGTTACCGTCGTAAGGGGGAGAACCTTGTTTGCAAGCTCCAAAAATCCCTATATAGACTCAAGAGACGTCTCGTAATTGGGTTTCTAAATTCTCTAATGCACTCCTAAGCAATGGCTTCACTCAGTCACACGTTGATTATCCTTTATTTACTATTCATCAATGGGGTGCTTCATTTTTTGTTCTCGTCTACGTTGATGCCATTTTCGTTACAGGTTCTTACTTGAGCATATCAAAGCTCGTCTTTGCGACTAATTTCACACCAAAGGCTTAGGTTTTTTGAAATACTTTATGGGTAGTGAAGTTACACGCTCTTCTCGTGGTGTCTATCTTTCCTAACACAAATATACTCTTGATATTCTTGATGATTGTAGTCTCACTGGTGCTCGTCCCTCTGAGTTTCCCATTGAGCAAAACTTAAAACTTTCAACCTCTATGGGACCTCTACTCTCTGATCCATCCCCGTATTGACGCTTGGTTGGTCGCTTCATCTATCTCACTGTCACTCGCCCTAATATTGTCCACACTATTAATATACTAAGTCAATTCATGCATCAGCCTCGACAACCTCATCTCGATGCTGCCTATCATTTAATGCGATATTTGAAAAGTTCTCCGGGCTGAGGCATTTTATTTCCTACCAAGTCTAGCCTCAACTTATTGATTCTAATTGGACAAGAATTAGACGAGTTGCCCCATAACTAGATGGTCCACAACAGTCACAACAGGATACTACTGTGGAAGACAAAGAAACAAACCATTGTTTCTCGCTCCTTTGCTGAAAATATCGTTCCACGACCATCACAACGTGTGAATTTACTTGGCTTTCATATCTGTTACGTGACCTTGGCTCGCCTTCGACGACTCTAGTTCCTCTTTATTGTGACAATCAAGCTGCCATTCACATTGCCACCAATCCTATCTTTCATGAACATACTAAACACACTGAGCTCGACTGCCATGCCGTTCGTGAAACTAATATTAAGCTTAATTATAGGCTTAATATTAGTTGATTATATTTGTGTATATAAATAGGGCAATTTGTAATCTGGAAATATACAACAAATACCATTATGACACTATGAAGATTCGGCATACATCTCTTGAGCCATCTACTAATGAATCACAAACTACGTGGATGATTAAAATTTACATTAGAAAATGACAAAGATATTAGTGGAAATTTAATGAGCTTAATCATTAATTTCAGGTATGATGAGGGGCGGAGATGCTTCATCAGTGACGAGGTTCATTTTGTGCTTTTGATCTTTGCTAAGTTGGATGTCAATTGGGATTTTTAAACTCCTTCTCTCATCTTTTCTTTTCGCTGGAATGAAACACTAAATTGTCCGTTCAACTGCAAGCAGCTTGTGATGCTGTGCTGAGTTCGACCTAAGCATCAATCTACGTAACCATAGCATCTCAAACTCTTTGAAGAGATCAACATGGCTGGGCTTCTCCTTCACTAAGATCAAGATCACATTAATCTGTTTGCATAACTATGTCAAGCAAAATGTCTGCGAAGGTTTGTCCGCGTAAAGTGACTTGAAAATCTCGGCGATAATGGACTTCTACTATATTCCTATAACATCATGGCAACTTATTATTCATGTTATCAGAAAGCAAATTAAAGCTACACAGGGTAGCTTTCTAGTTCCAGCATTTACACTACTTTACCCATCCAAGGTTGATTACCAGATTAGACACCACAGGAATCTAATTTTAAGCCAACAAGCAAATTTAATGACTCCTTGGATACAGCAACCTTTTTCTTTTGTTTACTTTATTTACATATACATTTTTTGCCGATGATTGGTGGGTCGTGTTTTACAATTTTATCGCCTAAGGCTACCGAAGGTGCCAAATCTACTTACAAAATAACCTATGATAACAATAATAATAATAATGAGCTGAAACGTAACTAGGATCCACGGAAAAGATTAGAAGTGATATTGGCACCGGAGCCTAACATCTAAATGAGGCTTCAATTAATTTTCAACTATATTAACCGCAAGTGGTTTCCTTATGGACCTTCAAGATAAATGGGTGAAATACCAAAAAAGAAGTCCTAGCCTTCTTAGAAAAGATACGTGGCACACACCGTGCACGAGGGATTAAGATGTAGTGTTTATGCACCTTTCTTCAAGCACCAAAAAAAGAAGAAAAAAAAAAAGAAAAGAAAAGATACGTTAGGTGTTTATCACAAGAGTTGGACTGTCACTCTATCTATGACTGACTAAAGGTGCTATCATGAAACTCCAGCTTAAGATAAGACCACCGTAACTTCAGCAACGTCTTCTTAACGTTCGAGAGTGTTCTTCACAGCACATGCAAGGATGTCAAAACTTTATCTCATTACATCGAAAGCGATTATGTCACTTTTCTACATGTGTTCTCCAAGAGCGCAAACTTCACGATTGACGTGCAGCAACTGAAGATGGTGTTGGAGTATTTTAACAAAAAATTCTCTTTGTTTTCAAGATTGGTTTTGAAAAAAGCATTGAAGTTTTGAGTAAAATTATAAAGTACTTTAGATCCACATTGCTTGAAAATGGAAAGAGAAAACTTTCTTACATACTTAAAATTTTGGAAAGTTTTTGTCCCACATTGGCCATTGTAAAGAACTTTAAGGAGTATATAAAGTGACACTCCTTGGCCTTTAAGTAAGATGCGCTTGAGTTTAAGACTCGCACGCGCAAGGGGGGAAGGACAAGTGGGGGAGATACGAGTTTCTGAAATTTGCGGATGCTCTGTGGCAGCATTCCGGCCTCCCCGAAGCATATGGGACTATAGCATGTCTATTTATTCTGCAAGATATAGCTGTTGGGCAACAGTCATATTCTTCATTACTTCCCAACAGTCACATTTTCTTTTATTACACAACAGTCATGTTTTTATTGCAGCATTTTATTTCTGAAATGAATTTCGGATTTATTTCTATGTAACAGCTTTTCAACAGCTCTTTTTCTTCACCTATAAAAGGAGACATCTTCCTCACTTTTCAACACACAACTTTCAAGCTCTCTTTTCTGATTTCTAAACACTTAGACTTGTGGGCATTTTGGTAAGGTATCGAGTGAAGCTTCTGCTTCATTCGTTTGTGCAGAATTACGAGTGAAGCAACAGTGAAAGCTGGGCTGTTGTATCCCGGAGGCGACGCGTTAATAACCTTGCTGCACCGGTGGTAATTCTCCGAAGGGGCGCGAATCGTCTTAAGAGAGCGACCTAGTCCGCGCCTCAGCCAGCTGTTTTATATTAGATTTTTGGAGTTGTTCTTGCCTGTTTCTTGCAACAATTCCAACAATTTAAGACGATTCCTCGATGGCGGATTCCACCATGACTTCTGCTGCTCCTGCTACCAACTCGAATGACTTGAATAAGCCATTCCGTTTTGGTGGTCAAAACTTCAAAAGATGGGCTAGCAAGGTATTGTTCTATCTTAAGTTGATGAAGGTAGTGTGGATTTTAACTGCCAAAAATCCAAAGAAGGTAGATACAAAAAATATGAGTGAGGAGGAGTTGGCGGAGCATGAAAAGTATGCAGCGAAGTGGGAAAATGATGAAGAAGATTGTCGTAATTATTTGCTCAATTGTCTTTCCGATGAGCTTTATGATTATTATTCTCACACTTACAATTCTGCCAAGAGAATGTGGAAAGCGTTGCAGCAAAAATACGACACCGAAGAAGCCGGAAAAAAGAAGTACGCGTGTAGCCGGTTTTTCAATTACAAGATGTCGGAGAACGTATCGGTTTTAGCTCAGACGCATGACCTCCAGATGATTGTACACGAAATCATCTCCGAAGGAATCAAAGTGGACGAACAAATGCAAGTGGCGGCCATCATAGACAAGTTGCCGAATTCATGGAAAGAGTTCCAAAAGGGCCTACGCCACAAGCAATCAGAACTGTCGATTGTCAACCTCATGGCGCGACTTCAAATTGAGGAGGAAGCTAGAAAGCAAGACAAGAAGAACGAAGCTCTTGCCAACAACACACATGCCAACCATGTCAATAGCCACCAAGGTAACGGTAATGCCAATGGTAATGGTGCTAAGGTAAACTTCCTAACGTCGAGTGATAGCGCTCCTAAGGGTCAAAATAATTTTCAAAGGCAAAATAATTTTTTGAATGCTAGAGGCAAGCATATGAAAAACAAAGGTTTTAAAAATCAACATTCTTCCTTTGCCTCGAAGAAATGGAATCAAGGCCAATCTTCCAACCGTGGAAATAGCAACAAGAAAAATAAAAATTCAAATAACAATTCTAGCAACAACAATTTTGCAAATGAAGGTTTTGCAAATGGTGCATGTTTTAGTTGTGGAAAACAGGGGCACCAAGCTAGAAATTGTCGTTATAGGAAATTCGGTTCAACGCCACAAGCTAATGTTACCGAAGAACCACTTGTTGCTATGATTTCGGAAATAAATTTGGTTGGAAGTGAAGAAGGATGGTGGGCCGACTCCGGGGCATCAAGACATGTTTGTCATGACAAAAATTTGTTTCAAAACTATGTCCCGGTAGAAAAAGACAAAAAGGTTTTACTTGGTGATTCTCATTCCATAAAAGTCTTAGGCATGGGGAATGTTGTTCTTAAGTTTACCTCGAGCAGAATTTTGACTCTTAAGGATGTGCTACACACTCCGGATATTAGGAAGAACTTGGTGTCCGGTTATCTCCTCAACAAGGCAGGATTCAAGCAGACTTTCGATTCCGATCAATTTATTCTATCCAAGAACGGTATGTTTGTTGGTAAAGGCTATGCATGTGATGGTATGTTTAAACTCAATATTGAAATGAATAAGACTTCTACTTCCGTTTATATTGTGTCTTGTGTGAATACTTGGCATGCTCGTCTTTGTCACATAAATGGCAAATACCTTAAAGATATGAGTCATGTAGGACTTTTGCCTAAGTTGCATAATGAACTTGAGAAATGTGAATTTTGTAGCATGACCAAAATCACTAAACAACCTCACCACAAAGTCGAAAGAAATTCTGAATTACTAGAGTTAGTTCATTCAGATATATGTGAATTTGAAGGCATTTTGACACGTGGTGGAAAAAGGTATTTTATCACTTTTATTGATGATTTTTCTAGATATTGTTATGTTTATCTCATGAAAAATAAAAGTGATGCTTTTGAAATGCTTACTGTGTTTATCAAGGAAGTAGAAAATCGTTTTGATAGGAAGATAAAAAGATTGAGAAGTGATAGAGGCATGGAATATGACTCCTTAGGCCTTATCACGTATATCCAATCTTTAAGGATAGTTCACGAAACTACCCCTCCTTATTCGCCAGCCTCAAATGGTGTGGCTGAAAGAAAAAATAGAACTTTGATCAATTTAACTAATGCCATGCTTGCTAGCTCTGGTGCACCTAAGTATCTTTGGGGTGAAGCTCTCTTGACTGCAAACTATGCCCTTAATAGAACACCTAGAAAGAAAATTCTCAAAACTCCTTATGAATTGTGGAGAAATAGAAAACCAAATTTAGAACACCTTAGAGTTTGGGGTTGCTTAGCCTTTGTGAGGATTTCCGACCCAAAAATTCCCAAATTGGGAATTAGAGCATCACGTTGTGTTTTTGTGGGTTATGCTCTAAATAGTAAAGCTTATAGGTGTTTTGATCTTAAGAACAATGTTGTGGTTGAATCTATGGATGTGATATTTCATGAAGATAAGTTTCCTTATAAATCCAAAGATAGTGGGGGTGAAGAAACCGAAACCATAGAATCATCCCAACCTAGTCAAGAGGCAAGTTCTTCGCAACCTCTTAGCGTAAGAAACGAAGAACATAGAAGGAGCAAACGTGCAAGGGTAGAGAAAGACTTTGGCCCTGACTACCTTGTATATAATGTTGAGGGAAGTCCTATTACCCTAGAAGAAGCTTTATCTTCACCAGACTCTGACCTTTGGAAAGAAGCTATAAATGATGAAATAGAGTCTCTAATGGCCAATAGAACATGGAAGTTAGTTGACTTACCTCCAGGTTGTAAATCCATAGGTTGTAAATGGATTCTGAGGAAGAAGCTTAAACCTGATGGTACAGTTGATAAGTTTAAAGCAAGGTTGGTTGCAAAGGGGTTTAAACAACGAGAGGATATTGACTTTTTTGATACTTTCTCACCTGTCACTAGAATAACATCCATTAGGCTTTTAATTGCTATAGCAGCAATCCATAACTTAGAGATTCACCAAATGGATGTTAAAACAGCCTTCCTAAATGGGGAATTAGAAGAGGAGATTTATATGGACCAACCAGAAGGTTATATCCAACCAGGGCATGAGAGCAAGGTGTGCAAGTTAACTAAATCCCTATATGGGTTAAAACAGGCTCCCAAGCAATGGCATGATAAATTCGATCAATGTGTTCTAGCTAGTGGTTTTAAAGCAAATGAAAGTGATAAATGCATATACTATAAATCTGAAAATAGTGAGCATGTTATCATTTGCTTATATGTGGATGATCTTTTAATTTTCGGCACTAGCATGAGAATTATTGATTTCACCAAATCTTTGTTGAAAAAGAATTTTGAAATGAAAGATTTAGGTGAAGCTGATGTGATTCTAGGTATGAAAATTACTAGAACTCGTGATGGCATATTTCTTGATCAAGCTCATTATGTTGAGAAAATTTTGAGGAAATACAAATATTTTGATTGCAAAACTGCATGCACTCCTTTTGATCCTCAAAATCATTTATATCCAACTAAGCTTGATGTTGATGTTATGAATCAAAAAGAATATGCAAGTATTATTGGTAGTCTAAGATATGCTACTGATTGCACAAGGCCTGATATTGCATATGCTGTTGGTGTTCTTAGTAGATTTACAAGTAAACCTAGTCTTGAACATTGGAATGCCATGTATCGTGTTATGGGTTATCTTAAAAGAACTATTAACCATGGGTTGATGTATCAAAGGCAACCATCTGTTCTTGAAGGTTTTAGTGATGCAGATTGGAATTCTCAATCTGGAGATTCCATGTCAACAACAGGCTATGTGTTTACATTAGGTGGTGGAGCTGTATGTTGGAGATCCAAGAAGCAACAGATAATTGCCAAATCCACCATGGAAGCCGAACTAATTGCCTTGGCTTCGGCAAGTGAAGAAGCAGGTTGGCTACGAGATCTATTGTTCGAAATACCGATGTGGGAAAAACCCGTGCCACCTGTCTTGGTTCACTGTGATAGCACTGCAGCCATTGGCAGAGTGCAAAGTAAGTATTATAATGGAAAATCCAGATCAGTTAGAAGAAAACACAGTACTGTGAGATCATACCTTAGCAAAGGTGCGATCAATATTGATTATGTGAGATCAGGCGATAATCTCGCTGATCCACTTACAAAAGCTCTAGCTAGAGAAAAGATCTGGTATACATCGAGGGGGATGGGACTTAAGCCCAAGAATGTATAAGTCACCTATAAGGATACAACCTCCTAGGGACTGGAGATCCCAAGAACTAGGTAAGGAGACCAACGAATTATAGAGTGACTGGTGTTGTACATGTACTACTTTTGTCTTATGACAATGTCCCTCCCTATGGTGTAAGTACATGTTTCTCGTAACGATATTGGAGGTTGAGATTCATTGTAATCTCTTAATGAGTTCTATAGCCCATACGGGTGGGATGTAATAGTTACGAGAGCATCCTTGATAGACTCACCTATATGAGTGTGGAAGTGAGGCCGCTTCCTATGAGAATCGGGCTAATTCTCTAGAGCACTCATGAAAACTGGGATAAAGCACATGGCCGTAACGTGCTGGCTTATGAAGCTTGGTATAGGATACCTTGAGTTTCATGTGTGTGACGTCTTCTACGTATCCTTAAGTAGCCATCGTTTCAAGGCTGAGTCCACTTTGGCTCTAATACGGGAAGACTGAAACACTAAGTGAAGGTTTCAAGGCAGAGCCACTTTCACAATGCATGAGACTCTCACCTTTTGCCCACTGTCTAAGTTGTGAATTTTTTATTAAAATAAGTGGGGGATTGTTGGAGTATTTTAACAAAAAATTCTCTTTGTTTTCAAGATTGGTTTTGAAAAAAGCATTGAAGTTTTGAGTAAAATTATAAAGTACTTTAGACCCACATTGCTTGAAAATGGAAAGAGAAAACTTTCTTACATACTTAAACTTTTGGAAAGTTTTTGTCCCACATTGGCCATTGTAAAGAACTTTAAGGAGTATATAAAGTGACACTCCTTGGCCTTTAAGTAAGATGCGCTTGAGTTTAAGACTCGCACGCGCAAGGGGGGAAGGACAAGTGGGGGAGATACGAGTTTCTGAAATTTGCGGATGCTCTGTGGCAGCATTCCGGCCTCCCCGAAGCATATGGGACTATAGCATGTCTATTTATTCTGCAAGATATAGCTGTTGGGCAACAGTCATATTCTTCATTACTTCCCAACAGTCACATTTTCTTTTATTACACAACAGTCATGTTTTTATTGCAGCATTTTATTTCTGAAATGAATTTCGGATTTATTTCTATGTAACAGCTTTTCAACAGCTCTTTTTCTTCACCTATAAAAGGAGACATCTTCCTCACTTTTCAACACACAACTTTCAAGCTCTCTTTTCTGATTTCTAAACACTTAGACTTGTGGGCATTTTGGTAAGGTATCGAGTGAAGCTTCTGCTTCATTCGTTTGTGCAGAATTACGAGTGAAGCAACAGTGAAAGCTGGGCTGTTGTATCCCGGAGGCGACGCGTTAATAACCTTGCTGCACCGGTGGTAATTCTCCGAAGGGGCGCGAATCGTCTTAAGAGAGCGACCTAGTCCGCGCCTCAGCCAGCTGTTTTATATTAGATTTTTGGAGTTGTTCTTGCCTGTTTCTTGCAACAATTCCAACAGATGGCATATGCTTCATCTGCTAAGAAAGAAGGCCGAAATAAATAGAAAAGTGGAAGACAATGCAAGGATATGGTAGCATGGGAGAAGTAGCTGAAAATGAAACGGAGGACCCTTTGCAAGAAAACAAAACCCAAGCCAAAGGACATTTCAAAGTCTAGGAGAGACATTCCAAGAAATCTAATTATATATATATATATATATATATATATATATATATATATATATGAAAGTCGAAGCTGAGAGAATGTTGTCCAGTCATCGCTTACTTGGACACTCTCTTAATTCGCCATATGGACTTTCTTATTTTTAATTTTTAAAATATTTTAAATTTACTTACCTTTGTAATAAGGATTAACTCTCTCTCCCTCTCTCTCTCTCTCTCTCTCTCTCTCTCTCTCTCTCTCTCTCTCTCGCGCGCACACACACACACACACACTTTTATTTGAATTCCTTCTTTCCATTTAAAATTTAACCAATTACATAGATTTTAAATTTTCTCTCTTTTCTATGCCAACATGCCCCACTCAAAAATTTTATTTATATCTTTACAATTCCACAAATTCTTATATTTTGACAAAAGTAGTTCTCTATATATTCCTTTTTAATGTTAAATCTTTTTTATTGTTCAGGGAAACACAACATTCTCCATCAATCTTTCTCTTAAACTACCATAATCTCCTTCCTTTTATTTTATTACAAGTTTTATATATAGTTTACGCTCCTACATTTTTTCAATCATTTATTATGTATTTTTACTCTTTTCTTTGTTATCTTGAGTAATACAATATCAACACACGGGCTATTATTGTTATTTTTATCATTGCAATTGCTATTAGTTAAAAGAAACTATTTTTATTATTTCATATACTATTTTCCATCTTCATTTGTCACTAAAAACGAACAATTATTACTCAAGTTCATTTCTAGCGATAAAAATTGGTAGGAGAACTCCTTTAAAAAGGTAAAAATAAAATTTTGATTATCTTATTGTCACTACCAATTTTGTAAGTTGTTATTAGGCATACAAATACGAGATATCTCAACAAGTATTTTGATAGTTATTGTTCCCGTGTGCAATGCACGGAATCAAAACTAGTGTGATTTGATCTTTGTAACCAACTGCAGTTCAAGAATAAAAATAGTGTAACCAAAGAACTTGAGTGTATAAACCCAGGGGCGACCCAGAAAATCTATCTGGGTTGACCAAAAAGTCATAAAAAAAGAAAGTTAACGGTTAAAACAAAAAAAAAAAACAAATTGCGTCACTATTGAATACATTTATTGCAATATAGATCACTCAATTTGAATACTAATCATATAAATTTACTGTTCATAGTGATTTGTTTAAGTTGATAAGGTTAGTCAATAACAAATTACTAATCTTACATGAAAGAAGCATAACTCTAGCTGTATATATAATATATGTATAACTAATGTGATTATAAATTATATGAGGACAATAATTACTATAAGTTAACATATTATAAGAATCTAAACTCCAAAAATAACACTTAATTTGATCTATTGGCAAGGGCGGAGCCCAAGCATGACCAGGGGGGGGCCATGGCACCCCCCCCCCACCCCACCTCACCTCTAAAGTTTGAGAATTTTTTTTAGTTGTTTTAAATAATAGGTAGTTATGTTTACAATATTTACTAAAATGCTACCATTTTAATTATTCAATGTATTAGATTTCATTTTGTAATGTTTTTTACTTTTTGTGCCACCAGCCGTCGTAGTCTTTATCTTTCTCGTTCCCTTGTCCATCTTCATTCTTCCAAACTCTAAATCTCTAGATTTTAAAGTAAACACTAAAAAATCAAGGTTTGTTCCTTTTTTAATTTAAATTCTTATAGTATGTTAACTTATACGTTACTATTGTCATCACACAATTGATATCGCACTAATAATACATATATACAATAAGAGTAAAGTTTCTAGTTTGTTGTTGACTAACTTTACAAGTTAAATAAATCACTATAAATAGTTAAATTATATGATTATTAGTCAAATTGAGTAATCTATTTTGTATTTAACGTATTCAATCGTGATGCGAATTTTTTATGTTAGCCGTTAATTTTTTTTTTTATATAACATTTTGGTCCTCCCCGGTTGGACTTCCTAGATCCGCCCCTGTCTATTGGTGTTCCTTTGTAATTTAGAGATTCGGAGTTTGGAAGAATGAAGATGTGGCAAAAGAATGAGAAAGACAGAGAATATAATGGCCGGTGACACAAAAAATCAAAATAAAATCCTTATACATTAATGTTACATGATAGTGACTTTTTTTGTAACTAGTATAAAGCATGTGCATTGCACGAAAACATAGTCGAGAGAAATATTTTAGGTGATATTATTATCTTACTTTAGATAAAAAAATTATGTAATTCAATTATGTTCTCAACTTTTTGTGAATTTTTTAGAAGAAATGTTATTTGATGATCGCAATTATAATCAATTCAATGTTTGAAAATATTCTTTGTAAGCTTTGGATTGAAGAAATGTTTGATGGTACTGTTGAAAATAAAAGCAAATAGAGAATTTAAAAGAATGAATCTACGACTTTTATTTGTAAATTATTAAATTGGTTAATAGTTAAGATTTGTAATTTTCAAGACCAGGTCATTTATGTTTCATCAATAAAAAGTACAAAACACTCAGTTTTTAACTGTAATAACCGAACATATTTTCAATTCAAATTTGCACCATATTTGAGCCTTGTTTTTATTTAACCCTTTTTTTTGTTTTCCTAACAATTTTCTATTTCTTAATTGATTTTTCACGTATTTTACTTTCTTTATGTTGTTTTCGTTTTTCAGTTTTTCAATTGGTTAATTGTTTACTAACCTAAAATGAAGAAAGAAAATTACAGTTCTCATTAACCAGCACTACAAGAAAAACGGTCTACGCCGGCGGCCTCATAGCGCCGCGAGAAGTGGAAAAACCGCCGCCGTAGGATTTCGCGGCACTAGGCGACCGCTGCCTTTACTCGCGTTTCGGTAGACTTATGCCGGCGCTCAAAGGGGTCTATACCGGCGGCCGGCCGCCTCTAAAACGGCTCCCTCATCCGCCTTCTAATGTTACTAATGGCAGCGGTCTGAACCTATGCCGGCGCCTACGGGCGCCGGCATAGGTTAAAT
This sequence comes from Escallonia rubra, assembly GCA_033065855.1. NCBI lineage: Eukaryota > Viridiplantae > Streptophyta > Magnoliopsida > Escalloniales > Escalloniaceae > Escallonia > Escallonia rubra. The sequence goes on along the minus strand of JAVXUO010000124.1, from coordinate 18,358 downwards.
TTTAATTTCTTATATATTTGGAATAAATAGCAAAGCCAGCGTTAAAGACCGCTGCGGTAGGTATCGTTTTTATTTTATTAATCTGTTGAATAATTGGAGCTATGTCAACGGTCCTATGCGCCGTTATAGGTTTCCTTTTGCATTTGTTTCTTCAAATGTATGGACTTATGCCGGCATGTACGACCGCCGGCATAGGCTTGTTTTAATTTTTTTTTTTTAAATAATTCACTTATGCCGGCATTACTTACCGCCTCCATACATTATCGCCCAAAAGAAAAAAAGAGCAATGGTAGACACTGCCGACATTGCCAACTACCTGTATATATATATATCTACTTTGTTTCTGGCATTGCTATTCTTCATACCATATAGCTAGTGAAAACGAAATGCAAGTGAAATCTAAATCTAAATTAGGACTTGATTGGTCACAAAACAACTGCAATCTATTCAAATCCAGAACAATAACACGTTTGTCTAGAAAGAAGAAGCGAAGTCATATACTTTTTATGAGTTTGTACAAAACCTAGTAAATCCTCATGCACATTTCCAAATCAACCCGGCAACCGTCCATGCACATGACCAATATTAACCACCAAGATCGAGATTAATCCATTTCCATTCACCTTGGCAACAACCTGATACAGAGGTAACACGTGTTAAATGATAAACAAAAGACTTGATATTAGAGTGATAAATAGTGTTAATTTAATTATCTTATAAGACACAAATGTTTATCGTCATCTGCATAAGGAGCATAAAGAGTCGAATGTCATAGTCTTGATCCTAATCTTACGCATGGTAAAGTATGCAGGAGTATAAAGTTGCTTCGTGCCAACCTGAGGCTGGTGCAGCAGTTGTGGATTCTTTCTGCAGGAAATGTTACTATACCAAATTACCAACCAATGACTTAAACCGGATGTTACAACACTCTTGGTTAAGCACCTAGATTGGAAGGACAAGAAGAAGGAGCTCCCATTTTAAACCACAAGCATACAAACGAATACTGGGATTCATTTTCTCATACTAGATACTACATTGGTATACCAAAAACCAAAAAAGGTCCTTAATCTTCAATCGCAAGAACCAACAATATAACCCCAAAAACCAAAACTAAATTTGTCATAACTCAATTGTTAACATAACTTCAAACAGTGCTAAATTATCCACTTGCATGGACCAAGAGAACTTATACCTCATCAGCATATTCTCAAAAGAAAAACAAAATGGGAAAGAAACTGGTACTTGAAGAGCTTCAATCATACAGGTTGTCTTCTTACACATCGAAGCCACCCCATTATCAGTCAACAACTTGGTGATCTGCCAACTAATTTTGTTTGTTAATCACTTCATCTAAGCTATATCATTGGAACTTCAAACACACATGAATCGGCATCTTGCAAATATCTAAACTTGAAGTGGTCATTAATCAGCCTTTGAGAGGGCTAATGTTTTGAGCATAAAAAATATATAGCTTCCCAAAAAGCAGAAAACTTCTCAAGGTTTTTCCTGAGAACTAGTCTACGTAATTGGGGGTCAAGTTCTAAGAAATAATTCACTTTGTAACAGTTTTAGGCGTTTGGAGTTTTGGGTATGATCATTTTAACTTGTTGGTCATGAAACTTTTTGTTGGCTTTTTAAGCTAGAAACAATTAGAGTTAATCACTTCATCTAAACAATATCATTGGAACTTCACACACACGCACATATAAATACAAATTGTCAGCATCTAGCAAACATCTAAACTCAAAGTGGTCATTTTAATCAGCCTTTGAGAGGGCTAACGTTTTGGTCATCGAAAATTGGGTTGCAAAAAGCATAAAACTTCGTGAAAAATAATTCACATTCTAACAATTTTAGGCGCTTGGGTTATGGTGAAGATCATTTTAACTTGTTAGTAACGAGACTTTTTGTTGGCTTTTTAAACTGGAGACTATTACATGGTACCGTTTAACCTAATTAACCCCAAAGGAACGCCAAATATAGGCCTTCACCGCTGATGAGTTGTTTTTCAAGTCACTTACAGGGGAGCTTGGTAGGTCAGGAAGCATTGACAAGAGTAGGACACTCCTTGCATATCTATATGATCGCTAATGTCTACTATGAACTTCACATATAACTAAGCTATCAATTCAAAGATCTCATGCACTGAGAAGCTACAAGTTCAAAATAGCAAACACACTTGCACAAGATGACAAGATTTTCAACTCAAGCTGAAAGATCAAGTCAAACTATCCAAGAGAAAAATCAGTATGATTGAGGAGACAACAGTTCTAGTCAAAGTAACTAATCTATTTACCATCAACTGTATATATGGAAATGAATCCCTCTCATAAAAGAGAGAACGTCACCTAGTACATGACTTCCTAGGTCAGCCAGAATAATTCACGATGCATTCCAGAAATTAAAAAAAAAAGTAATCCATACCTATCTCGACATTCAGATAATCAGTAGCCCAAGCAACTCTATCATTGAGCTGTACATTCATAGCGATAATTGTACTTACCAATGAAATAAAGCACTTCCAATAAGTCACCACCAAACCCAATTTACAATTATCAAGAACCCACTCCAAACCATTTAAGATTTGGTCAAACCCTCATCACAGAAGAGTAAAAATAGCAGCATCAAACCACACACATCTTAAGTTCAAAGTGTAACCATAGATTTCAAGTTAAGCCACTTTAATTAGACCTACCAAAATCATAATTAGCTAGAAAACCTCAAAACAAAAGAGGATTAAATTAAACCCTTACCCAGCTCAAATAGACCACACCCAGTTCATAATCACCAAGAAACCACATTAAAAAACACAAACTACCTATACCAACTACAAAAAACAAATACTAAACATGCCAAAATCAAGAAAAACACACCGCAGATCTTGATGGGCGCCTCAAGCTCCAAAAGATTAGGCTGCTGTAAGAAGATATCCTTGGACCTAAGGCAAAGTTGCCTGATCTCCGACTCGGAGAGCTGCACCTGCTTGGACCATAAAACAAAGAGATCGCACAAGAGAGAGTATAACTAAAAGATAACACTAAGTTCTTTTAAAAGGGTATGTAAATAATCCAAAAAGTTGTTCTTTCAACTCAATTAAACGCCAAAGGCTTACCTCTGCTAACTAACGGCCAGTTTGGAGGAAAAAGAGAGGGGAGCGGGCTGCTGCTCCCGCGACGGCGACGACTCCACGAGACCCAGATGTATGAAATTTGGAATCAGAACATAAAAAGCTTTTCAAAACATGATGGAAACAATCAATTGTACAACGTTGCATGGGTGAAAGAAATAGCTACCGGATTAGATGGAATCCCAAATGTGTTCAATCTGGAACAATCCTTCCAGAGAAGCGTCGAGACTTCAATCTGTGTTCAATCTGGACAGATTAATTGAGAATGGAGAAGAGAGAAGACGGAGGGGGGAGGGAGGGAAGGAGGGAGGGGGGGAGAGAGAGAGACGAACCTGGGGCCGCATGGTATGGGTGAGTCGTGTAAGAGAGACGTGAGAAAGATTGAGAGAAAGAACCAGAGTCGTGTATGCAGTGGAATAAAGCATTAAAAAAAAGGAGAAAAATTGAATGTAAATCAGTATTTCCTATGCCGACGGTCAACGAGTCGGCTAAAACAATTAGACCGTCGGTGTAGATAGTATTTTAGCGCTAAATTTTGGCGCTCATACTTTGGGTGAAAATATCACCTATGACAGCGCCATACATTTGACCGCCGGCTTAAAGCGTTGCTATAGATTCTATAACAGCGGTCATCGTGGAGGCGTCGTCGTAGCCCATATACAGCAACGCCTTCGAGCGAGCGTCGGCATAGAGCGTCGCGACAGATCACTTTTTTTGTAGTGCAGGTCAATATCTAATATTTATTTTATTTTAACTAAATTAAAAGAATATAATAAAGGAACTTTTTTGTTATGTTTTTCTTTCTCATCACACTTTTCATTTTTCAATCAATGTATAAAATAGATTCATTACCCAATATTATTTTAATTTCATCAAAATTTTAAAATGAGTAATAAAAGAAGGGTAAGAATGTAATTAACGGAAGACATAATCGTCAAAAAATAATTTATAAAATTTATACTTTTAGATGTAGTGCGCACGCGCATACACTCACACACACGCATATATACATATATATAAATATATTTTTAACAACTACATATTTTATTTCCCAATATGTAAATATTGATTTAGATTAAATTTATAACATAATGTTTCTTAAACACAGTACAAAAAAACTAATTAGGGAAGGTAAAGTTGTTATTGAAATAACTGACGGAGGGTAAAACCCAAAATGATTACACAATTAATAATTAACAATAGTATTTATGAAAGGGTAGGATAATAATGGAGTAGTAATTATGAAAGGGTAGGGTAATAATGGAGTAGTAGTTATTAAAGGATAAGATTATTATTAGAGTTATTAACGAATAACAAAAATTGAATAAAAAGATTTACAAGATTACTTTTATAGGTAGTATAAATATATTATAAATAGGATTACCCATTGTTTAAAAAACTTAGACAAAATTCTCAAAATTTTGTGGGTGTAATCCCCCAAACAGCGCCCAAAAGATCATACAGGTAGTCTGCCCCTGCACATACGCCAAAAGCCCAATCTACATATCTGGTACTTGAAGGGTCCAAGTATTATTCTTGTTCTGGGAGATCCAAATGTGATTTTGACATTTTGTACACTTATAGTTCCGAAAACAAACCGACAATAGACCTTTGGACTTCTTATTCCTTTTCATGATGTAACACATTGATCGTCTTAAACTTCCGCTACTTTAATTGAAAACTTTGGTGGTACTTGACCTATTTCTGTGATGCTGAATTTGGTTGTTTAGATTTGATGTTAAATTGTTGAATTTACTTTTTTATTACTCCATATTCAATAGATACATGTTCTGGTTTTTAAGTTCAAAGGCATGTATGTTGTGTTCGACACATTCCGGCCAAACACTTATTCTAATGTGTTGACAAATCACGTATATCTAATTTATCCACAATTGCATTGTTTTTGGACCTATACACCTAAGTCCGTGCTTCTTAGCTCTTAACTTTAGGCGATATAAGTTTAAACCGCTTTCAAAGATTAACTACCAGAACACTTAGTTTGCTAAGGCGTATATCACTCGTGAAATATTTAGAAATTCTAGGTCGGGTGAAAGATACATTTGGATTTACTACTATTGTCAAAATACTAGGACATAATCGAATCACTAACAACTTAAAAGACAACTATATAAGTGTGTTGACACTAATGGTTTGCAGCTAACAGGTTAGATGAATTACTACTCCCTAGTACCAAGTACCAACCCTTAAAATGGAACCTTTTTTCCCCCCAAGAAAGTTGCAACTTGATAACTTTTTATCTTGTTTGCTTGAATTTATTTTGGGTTCAGCGTTGCTAACTGGGGGATTGTGTGATGCTTTGATGGTTTTGAGAAGATTGGTGTCCTCTAAAGGAACTGAGAGAAGAGTAGGGTAGTGATCCTGCGATAAAGTGGGCAGAGTGATGCACACATGAAAAGAGAAAAGCAATTTAGCTGTTGCTAGCAAGTATTCATTCTAACATTTAAAAAAGAATGATTTTTCCTAGCATTAACTAACTAATATATGTCTTATCATTAGTCAAACTTTAGATCAGGAAGTAATATTGTCTAGAATCAAATCATTTGAATATTATGACCGGATCATAATGAATAGACAAGAGACGATCTTTCACATTTACTTCACAGAACCAGAGCTTATTTTGTGTGTTCGGACGACAAGTTTGCATGATGATTTTGGCAATCACACTCCCATGAAATTCGGGTATAAATATCTTGAGGCACCTACGAATGAATTACGCTGATGATCAAAAGCCAAATCTGAAAGTGATAAGATATTGGAGGAAACTTTATAAGCATAATGATTTATTTCAGATATGGCGCGGTGTGAGGGGGTTCATTTTTTGCTTTCTGTCCTTGCTAAGTCCAATGTTGGGCGTTTTCCTCTTCTCTTTTGGAATGTCGAAAACTAAAAACCTAATCATTAGTTCAGCCGCAGGCACTATTTAAGATGCTAGGTTGAGCTCGTCCCAAGCATCAATCCACGTAACCATAGAATATCAAAGCTTCCAAAAGTAGAGATCAACGTGGCTGAGCTTCTCCCTGACCAAGATTTAGATCTCTGTGAACTATTTATGCAGAGTTGTGCATAACTTTCCAAGGGCATCAGATCAGATTTATGGGATGTTCTTTCCTTGCCATTGTATACCCATATGAATATGTTGGTGGACACAATGCTTGTCTTGGCATGCTGAACGTTTGGCACACAGTTTGTACCGTTAGACTTAGATGGTCGCAGATCTCCTGATGATTGACGCCATTAAAGTTGTGAATTGAAGTGCCTTATGTTGTGCCAATAAAAGGCAAGTATTATTTCAACATCTCATATTAGAGAACATGTTTCGTTTGCTAACTATGCGTTACACCTTGTTCCTCGGTGGTGACGGTGGTAGCCTAAGCTTGTTCCATTTGTTCCATATGTTGGAGAAGTGAGACTGCTCCATAGACTACAATCACTACAAGAAAATTGCTCAAAACAGGAACTTTTGACAAAGTGATGTGTCGTCACAGCACGAACATCGCCTAAATTCTCTTGCGACAGGAACGATATTGTCGTATCGGAGATTTTGAACCAAACCCGCCGGAATAGCGATCTGGAGACAACGACGGATCTTAGAGAAACTCTCAGATCTGAGAGTAGCGAAATGGGTGAGGTACCTTTGGGGCTGAAGGGGTTCCGATCTGAAGGTGGGATTGTGGCTTGAGGATGCCGGATCTACTAGATTTGGAGGATGCATATTCCCTTCGAGCTGTGGATCGCTTCGATCCGGCCTTGGGAGGACCCCCCCTCCACCATCTATGGTTCCGATGTTGACCGCGGCAATAATGTAAACTGCCACTCTAAGCGGCCCAAGGCTCTCATCTCTGTTTCAGTGGGAGCGAGGGATCTGATGCGTGTTGCATCTTCCCGATCTGGCTACCCCTTAATTTGGTACTCCCAAATACGGGTAGCCCTTATGTTTTTCGTTGTTTTTCTCCAAGGCCATGTTGGTCATTTTCGGGACCATCCGTTCGGATGCGATGTCTCTGTCTTTCCAGGAATGCCCATTTGTGTGTTGCCTTTAGGTTGTAATGGTTAATTTTATTAATGCAACTTGCTTAGAAGAAAAAAAAAGATATTGTCATATCTTTATGCAGTTGTCATATCTTTATGCGGGATATGAAAAGTTCGCTCGGATTAAATTTCACTTCAAAAGTTGTCTTTCCCATTGTGCCGAAATACCTTAAGCCTCAACTGTGAACCGTCCCTTCTCCGTTAATTACCACCTGATCTCTCAGGTTTCAATCTCTTACACTGTCTCCCCTTCAACATCGACCGCCGTAATCTTTCTAATTCAGAATTTTCACTTTCTCCATTTTGCTAATTGCGACGTGCCATGGTCGTTTTCTCAGGTTTTCCTCCTCTCTTACTCGATTTCAGGATAAATATGTTTATATATGCGTGTGCTTCCATACAATAGACCAAGTTAGGGATTTGGGGCTTCGATTTGGGGTATACTATTTCTCCAGAAATATGATTGTGTATACATAGACTAGCGAATTTTGGATATGATTGTGTATACATAGGTAGAATAGGGAATTTTGAAAATCTAGTAACTGGCTGAATTTATTGTGGATAACTGATAATTAGCTTTGGATTATGTTATGCAGTCATTGATGTGGTAGTTTATTTCTCTATTTCATAGTTTGATGGTCATCGGCTAATAAGGGAAGAAAATCAGTCTAGGTGGTACATTAATCTTAAATGACCTTTGAGGTAGGCCATAAAAAACCTGTTAAAGAACGAAATCTTATACTTAAAGAATCGGCACATGTACTATATACTTGAAATTCTGGAGCAAAATAATACCCCAGATTGCAATATGAGCTTTCTAGAGATTGGAACTCTCCATCTCTCTTGGGGACATGGTGTTGCCTTGGAAGCAAATATGTTCCAACTCAATAATGTGGTATTAGTTTTGATGTACAGAATTACGATGCAAAGTAATGTCAAGCAGATTTTTTTTGAAGTCAAGAGCATCCTTTCGTTTTCTTTATCAGAAGAATGGTTTGCTAGAGCTAATTAAGAAATGGTTCGGCTAGAGTTACCTATGTATGAACCGTTCTTTCTTGCTTCCTCTTTCCAGAGTGGGTTTTAAATGTGTTCCTGTTGAAAAAACAGCAGCAACCTTTAAATAGTGCTGTCAATGAACAATACCTTTAGCTTCCTAACCTCCAATGATTTACTAGCAGACTGTTAATATTTACATTCTAATGATTCCTCTATAGCCATTGCAGGCTGTTGTGCCGCTCATAGTCTATGTTTCTTGTATCATGGGTTGCAAGCTAATTACGAAGTTTCTTTCATTTTGTAGGTAGCTAAGAGTGAATGTGCGCCTACCCTGGTTGAGCTCTTTAAGTTAACAAAATACAATGAGAAAAAAAGACCGTGGGTCAGTAAAGATGCAAAAAAAGAGCAGGAAATATATCGGTTCTTTTGGGTCGTCCTTTTTTTTTACCTCTTTTTACTTTAGTCGAATTTGATATTGTTTTTTGCGTGTAATTGCAGGAAGAGATGGACAAGAGTTGACACAGTCTCAAGTACAAGGTGCATAACCAATCAAGTTAATTATTTATGTCATCATGTTGGCTAGTTCTAGTCTTGCTCGTCCTCGTCCAATAATCAAATAGCAATGGTGTTGGAGGGAGGAGCCAAGGAAAAGGGCCGAGCGTCAACAACTGTCTAATGAGCTGGCTACAAATTTGCAAGAATTGTTTTACAAAGGAAGACGAACTAGCTACTTTAATCTTTGTTGGCACAAGTGCGAAATGACAGCAACCATTCTTCCTCTTGATGGTGAGTTGGATAGGAAGTAGTTACATATTCTGTTTGATTTACTTAGGAAGCTTCACAATTTCAGAAAATTTTAAGATTATGCACCTATTATATATGGGTTCTAGTCCTAATATATAGATTCTACCCAACTTTGGAAGCTTCACATTATTAAAATATTAGCTCATATTTCTAGTGGTCTGGACTAGTAGCTCTAGTTCTAGTAAATTTTATAAGTCTTGACATCCTTTAGAATTAGTAATCATCGATTATATTGAAAGAGATTATCCAGACTTAATATCAAGTATGATTATAGTCATCTTATGTTTTAGTTTGATGATCATGTTATGTTTTGTTTGCAGTTAAAAACAATTGTTGGGATAGAGCACAAGGTATTACAGACACAGAGGCAGCAACATCCCTGCTCTTAGAGTTATTGTACTAAGTGATTTCATAAATGGAATGCCTTTAATTTATGTTAAGATTCAGAATAATTCTGTAAGGGAAGGTACTTTTGTAATGGATGATCTTGAATTCAATTCCATTGTGTTAAAGTTTATTCTCATTATTTGTAGAAGTGCAATATGTATGGTGCATAAGAAAATTGTAACATGTGACAAGTTAATGTTACTTGTTGCTATATGTTGCACTACTAGTTTGATAGTGACGACATAAAAAATCAAAATCGCGACGACAAGAACCTCGTCCATTACGGTTCTAGTGACAATACAAAAATGACATAAATGAGAATTTTGGCAACCTCAATTTTGTCACAAATGACAATTGTGACAGCATCGAAGTCGCCGCATATTAGAATTGTGATAACATTGTATTTATCACTAATGACATAATGTGACAAGTCATTTTGTCACCAATCTCAATCTCAAGTCTATCGTAAGGGTTCTATTGTGACAACAATAATTATGGTGACAACATTTGATACCATTAGGTGACAACAAAGTTGTCACTACAGTTCATGCAAAAGTGGACACTTAGATGTCGTCACAACGAGTTTAAGATTTAGTGGTTGTCACTTAAAGTCTTTAGTGACGGGCCTATAGTGACAACTTTTTTGAAATGCAAACTTGTCACTATAACTTTTAGTGACAATTTTGTACTTTATTGTGACAATAATTATTGTCACTATAGACCTATTTTCTTGTATTAATGTTGATTTTCATTTGCCCTCTTGCTCCATTAATCTGCTTGGTGATGGTGCTATTGGTGAAACCTACTGGTTTTTCCCAGGGAAAAAATAAGCTGATGAAGAGGAAATGTGAAAGAAGGGAAAATTTGTCAATTCAATCTATAAACTTTGCATTTGAATCTAGGGTACGGTTATCATGGATGTAAGATCACTGCTTTTTACGTCTTTGAGAAAGATTCTGATAATCTGCACCATCTTTGGCCTTATTACCAAGGTGAGACACCACAAGAAGCATGTCATGGAAGGAAGCCAAATATCTCTCATTTGCGAGTTTTTAGTAACATTGCTTATACGCATGTGCCAGAAGAGAAGCGGTCCAAGCTTGATGACAAAAGTGAGAAGTATGTCTTTGTCGGTTATGACTCGAGGTCCAAAGGCTATAAGCTCTATAACCCAAGCAATGACGAGATCGTTGTTAGTAGAGATTTTATATTTGATGAAGAAAGTGCATGAGAATGGAATACTTCACAAGAAAGTTACAATACTTTTCATTTTCTTGACATGGAGGAGCAAAAAGATGATGACATGGAAAATGTCATTTCTCCTCCATCTTCTCCTCAAGTATCCACACAAGAACGAGCTTCACCTACTTTAAGTGAAAGTCCACCACGTTGCACAAGGAGCCGCAGCGACATATATGAAGAAACAGAAGAGGTAACTCAAAGAATAGGTGATTTGACTCTTTTTTTGTCTTTTTGGTGAGAGTGAACCTTTGAGCTTTGAGGAAGTGGCTAAAGAAAAGAAATGGAGAAATGTGATGGCTGAAGAAATTCAATCCATAGAGAAGAATAACACATGAGAGCTGACCACTCTTCCAAAAGACCAAAAAGCAATTGGAGTCAAATGGGTGTATAAAGCCAAGAAGAATGTCGTAGGTGAAGTAGAGAAGTACAAAGTAAGGTTGGTTGCGAAATGCTATAACCAACGACATGGCATTGACTATGATAAGGTATTCGTACCCGTTGCCCGTTTAAATACTATTAGATTAACAATTTCTTTGGCGGCACAAAATGGGTGAAAAATCCATCAAATGGACGTCAAATCGGCATTATTGAATGGCTTTTTTTTTGAAGAGGGGGTATACGTTGAGCAACCCATGGGCTTTGTGATGAAAGGGCAAGAAGACAAAGTTTTTAAGTTGAAGAAAGCATTGTATGAGTTAAAGCAAGCACCGAGAGCTTGGAATAGTAGACTAGACAAGTATTTCCAAGCAAATGACTTTTCCAAGCGTCCTCACGAGCATGCTCTTTATGAAAAAATGAATGGTGATGGAGACATGTTACTTGTTTGCTTGTATGTAGATGACTTGATTTTTACAGGATATAACCCAAGCCTATTTAAGGAGTTCAAGAATGCAATGGCTCAAGTGTTTGGGATGACAGACATTGGCCTCATGTCCTACTACCTTGGCATTGAGGTGACGGAACAAGATGATGGCATTTTTATTTTCCAAGAAGGGTATGCAAAAGAAATTTTGAACGAGTTCAAAATGGATGATGCCAATCCCGTGAGTACCCCCGTGGAGTGTGGAGTCAAGTTATCAAAAAAAGATATTGGAGAGAAGGTAGACCCAACTTTTTTCAAGAGCCTAGTCGGAAGCTTGGGGTATTTGACATGTACAAGACCGGACATCTTGTTTGGAATTGGGCTTATCAGTCGCTATATGGAAGCTCCTACCGTGACTCATATGAAAGCGGCCAAGAGAATTCTTCGTTACCTCAAAGGTACAGTCCAGTTCGGTTTATTTTATTCTCTTTCTAACAATATTAAGCTTTCGGGTTATTGTGATAGTGATTGGGCCGGAGATTTAGACGATCGAAAGAGTGCCACCGGCTTTGTCTTCTCTATGGGAGATACGGCATTTATATGGAATTAAAAAAAAAGCAACCTATTGTGACACTTTTTACTTGTGAAGCGGAGTATATCTCCGTCACATCATGTGTTTGTCAAGCTATTTGGCTTAGATTTTTATTGAGGGAGCTTCATTTGCCACAAGAAGAGTCAACCAAGATTTTCGTTGACAATAAATCGGCAATAGCATTGGCCAAAAATCCGGTGTTCCATGATCGAAGCAAGCATATCAATGCAAGGTATCACTACATTACAAAGTGCATTACCGAAAAAGCGGTGGAGCTCAAGTATGTGAAGTCACAAGACCAAGTTGCTGGTATTTTCACCATGCCCTCAAAGTTGAGGTATTTTGCAAATTGAGAAGTTTGCCTGGAGTCAAAGATCAAGTTTAAGGGAGAGAGAGTGTTGAAATAATAATAATAATAATAAACCTTTATCTTTTTTAGTCACATGTTACTAATTAAGTTGGTGTGCTAATGGCATGTTAGTGGTCATTAGTCATGTGTTAGTGGATGTTACTAATATATTAGTAGGGTGTTAATAATATATTACTGGTGCATATGTTACAAATGGATTACTAATATGGTTATGAATATGAGTAGTGATCTAGTAATTGTGTAGATAGTGGGGGGAGTGATATGGTTATTGTAAGTTTGGGAGTTACTTTTAGACATTATATAAACACATGTACCTCAACCATTTTGATGAAGCAGAATGAAAGTATTCTCTCAAAATATCTACATTGTCTCCTCATATATTTGAGAGTGTGAGTTTGAATGCAACAAAGTGTGAGCTTGAGTGACACTTTGTCTCTAACACAACCTTCCTCACCCAACTCCTGACCTCAGTTCCTTCAAATCTGGGGCATCCAAGGGCTGGAGGTAAGGTTTCTGAATTACCTTGGTGCAGTGGAACACCGTAATTAAAAAAGGGTTTGTTTTAGGTGTTGTTGCCAGATGATCCGCTCGAGCTGGGATCTGGTAGTTATAGTTTCGATTGGGCACAAGCTAGCTAGCTATTCCAAATGGTGTAGGATTCGAACCACAAGATGAAGGTAGATGAATGACATGAAATCGTCAGTGAGTCCAGTCACCTACTATCAAGGATGAATGTGCGCGCATCTTGATTTTGTATAGCGATTTCAGGTTCTTTATTGATGACCATATTATTTTGTTGGAAGGTTTAATGCTCTCGGTGCTCTGAGACCGGATGTGGCGTGAGCTAGACTAACATTACTTTTTTTTATTTTTATAAAAGAGAACTGCATTCAGATAAAGATAGTTTTACAAACAAGACATACTACAAAGTACTATAACGGAAACCTGAGCTATTTCAAAAGACAACAGTTGTATATAATCAAAAAGCAAGCTGTGTGGCAAAAGGCCTTTTGATGCTAATGGCCATAGTCTTCTGGTGTGCCAGAGCTATTCACAAAAAGGTTGAAGCCCAAAGGCTTCTGGTGCGCCTGAGGGATCTCCATGACTAGGATATGTACACTGGACGGGAGCTCCATTCATGGTTCCAAAGATGATCTGAACCACACGCCAGCCGAGCAAAAGAGGAAGATGTATGTAGTTGGTGTGGGCCACTGCTGTATATTACACAAAAGGGGAAAGTAGCGCCAATGTCACAAATATCATACACAAGAGGCATCATCACAGGTCATAAGTTATCCGCATCTGCCATCTGGGAATGATGGCGAGTTGTTGTATCTGGAAGGACCAATGATCTTAATTTTATTTATTTTCCCAGGTGGACCGTCTTCAGATTCCATAAGCCTTTTCAGAGAGGAAGTCGTGGATGCTGATGAAGTTGTTGAAGTGGAACGACTATCCTTGTCATGGAGTGACGGAGAGCTTGTGATGGTGATCAGCATAGTTACCGACGGCGTGGTTTCAGTAGGTAGTCCAATGTCCATGTCTTCAACGCCCCGGTTGATTGTACCAGGATCAGAGTGGATAATAGGTTCAGATATGTTGTTCATTGGCTCTTGATAATCAGGGAAGGCTTCCTCGAAAGTAGGAGCATAGAAGCGTTTACCACCAAGAGGCTGATGAGGAGTTACAGTTGGGGTAGTGATTTGTCTAAGCATAGAGGTAAGAAGATGAATCAGAGTGGGTTTATTTTTTATGATATCCAAGCCATAGTTTACGAAGGGGTCCAAATCATGCAGGGCAGTAGAAGGTACAGATGAAGGTGGGAAATAAAAGGATTGGGGTGGCGTACGACAATACATGGCACCCTGCATTAGTTTAGGTGGCTTGTTCTCTGAAGGATGAGCATTGGTAATATCTTCGGTGTGCATGGGTTCCTTCCCGGGTCGATGAGGGAATATAGTGGGATCGTGGCGAGGGGAGAAACACATAGAACTGGACCTGAGTTGGTCCCTGTGAGAGGGGGAAGAAGTTGGTCGGCTAGAGGAAGTATTATTTGAAAATTGAGGAGGGAAAGGTGGGGCCAGGGGCTATTGGTGGGTCTGTGAGTGTGAAAGGAAGGTGGGTCTTCAGGAGGAGGGTCCAGCCGAGTGTGAGGATGTGGAATGGGTTGTTGTCGCGGGTTGGTGTCAGCAGGAAGACCGACCAAATTGAAGAGTTTTTGGAGTGTTGCATGATGGGAGGCTGCCCAGGTGGATTTGACCTTGGTCACCAAGTTTAAGAATCCTGGCTCTAAGGGAGCCACAGATTGGGATGTCTGGCCATGAGAAGTGGCGTGTGATGTTGGGTAAGGTGCCCACGTGTCAGGAAGGGAAGTAAGATGGGTGTACAATTGGGGTACCACTTGGTCCCCATGGGAGATGATGTCAGGCGAGTTGACTCGCATGGGAGAGGTGTAGGGGGGACTCGTTAGTGGAGTCTACTTGGTATTCATCGGTGCCGAAATCGCCATCTGCATCGGAGGCCACGGACGGAATATCTGCAAGCGGGTGATCGAGTTCCATGGCGTTGTCCGAGTACACCGGGGTGGAGAAGGATCCATCTTCGTCACTCCTGATGTCATACATATAGTCGTCCTCGGACTCCGGCGATGATGGAATTGAGTTGGCAGGAGAGAAAGATGTGAAAATATAATGTAACTCAGGTCCATTAGGTGTATCAACAGTGCGAATGCGAGAAGTTCGGTTGAAGTCTGAGTTTGGTAACGCACGAATGGCCTCTGTGTAGATAGGTTGCCCCATTTCAAACATAGGAGGCCTTTGGTGACGTTGTTGTAATCGGTTAAGTTGGCCGCGGAAAGTCGCCCAGATGTCGGCCTCTTCTTTCCTGCAGTCATCAATTGTATGGCCTCCGCATCCACAGCGGAAGCATACACGGAAGAGTTTTTCAAAATGAAAGGGTAACCATATAGTATGTCCATTTAATAGATGAAGATAGACTCCAGACAGCAAGGGCTCAGCAACATTAAGTCGGACGAGAATGCGGAAAAAATCCTTGTTGCGTAACCGGATGATCGATCAATCTGTCCGCAATACTTGTCCGATAACAGTTCCAATGTGTTCGGCCAAAGTCATCGAGTAACAGTCACTGGGAATATGCATCACTCGGACCCACAAGTCTATAGTTGGGAAAGTTACATGGGCATAAATAATGTGGTTAGTCCATGGTTGTAGAAGGAGGAGGGTTCCTTCAAAGTTCCAGGGACTATTAAACAATACTAGGTCAGCTTCAACTGCTGAATCAAAGTGAATGAGGAATAGGTTAGGTAATTTTCCACCCTTACAGCTCCTCGCAGGTGCCAGTAATGGTTGATGAGGCGTTGGAGTCGAGATGCGCTAAACTTTTTTACATCCCAGATGGAGCCAAGCAGAAGTTTATTTTTAGAAACTCGTGCATCCGTAACAAGGGTTTCATTAACTGGAAGAACTATACTGGGTCGGGAGGGTAATTCAACGGGAGGAAAAGGTAGAACTGGTGGGTTAGGTGATGGAGGGGGATGCAAGGTAGTAGGATTAGGGGAAGAGGGAGGAGATATAGACGAATCCATGGTCAAATAAGTGTGGTAAGTGTAGCAGGTAGCAGAACAGGGCTTCAGTAATGGTGAGGGAATAAGATTTAAGGGATGGATTTGACTAAAACGAATAGGAGAGAAGAAAAGTGGCTGGATTAGACAGGATAGAAAGTAATAGAGTGTGTGTATTGAATGGAAGTGATGGTAAGTAAATGGGAGAAATGATTGTTCGCCGGAGACGATGAGAGAAGCAAAGCTGTGCTCTTGGAACTTCTCTTACTCCAAAACGAATCAATCCACTTGACTAACATTACTTGAATTAGATCTGTTTGGCAGTGGGTGACTAACAAAACAGCCATAGAAATATCTTGATAAGGACGATAGAAACCGAGAGAGAACAAAGAGAAACAGATGAGAAGGAAAGTTAGACCTCTTCTATTGCGTGAATCATGTGATGATCCTTTGCACGTGACTCCCTCCTTTTTAGTTACAGAATTTCATTTCATAGTAAACCAGAAAGTCGAACTTAAGCTATAAATCTCATAACTAGACCTAGCAAACGCGTATACCCACCGGGTACTAGTAATACCCGGTTGTGTCCGGGTAAAAACCGGTCGGGTATATTTTACTCAGTTTTTCTCAGGTGAGCTTTTTGAGAACCAGTACCCTACCCTTGCGGGTCGGGTGTTACCCATGGGTAAACTACCAGTGTCTGATTAATTATTATTTAAAATAAACAGATTTTAATTGCCTCATTTTCTAGTTACAAGCTACTAATTAGGCATATTCTAATCTCCAACAATCAAACTAATTCTAATTAGCATCCAACAATCAATACAATTTAGCATCCAACAAGAAATAGAGATTAACATCCCTTGTACTGTTAGAGAACTAAACCTAATTTACTGGAAGTACGTGATTATTGTGATTGTGATAGCTGCTAGAAACTCGAAGGGAAATATGTCAAAAGAAAATGAAAACCCAAACATGGTAACCAACCCATATCAGGCAATTGTCATGGCCAGAGATTCGTTGAAACAGAAAGAAGAAAGCATGAAGATGCAGTCAGAGATAGAGAGATTGGATGATGAAGTGAAAGAATTGAAAGAGAAGACCGAAGATGAGAAATCTTCGAGATGCCATGCACCAGTAAGACTTGTGAAATGGTTCAATGGAAAACTAAATATCTAGTATGAGAAAAAATAGAGATCTGGTTGGCTCTTGAGCGACGGCTACGGCCAAAGCAGATCTGGTCGGCGACAGAGTGACGGCGTGACCGACCGGTGACTACGGTGATGGAGGAGTGACAACGGGACTGGCGGCGGTCTTGAAGCGTGAAAAGGCTGATTGGTTGAGACGTTGAGTGACCTTGATCGATTGAGGGGGATGATAGAGTGACGTTCTGATCGCCAGATGGTCTCAACTCTGGAGTAAGATGGGCTGCAGCAGCAGATTATTTAGGGCGGCATGAGAGTGGAGAGAAATGTGAGTAAAGTGGAAAATGAAGGGTTAGGGGACTTAGGGCACAAATTACCCGACACGGGCTGACCCAAAAATTAAGGTTTGGTTCTGGTATACGTCTATTTTCAACTGGTAGCATATATATGTACCCGTGCCCAAAAATTTTAACCGGGTACATGTCGACCTACGGGTACAAGCGGAAAATTGTTAGGTCTACTCATAACATGGCTTTTGACAGGAAAAACAATTATAGTCTTTTGGCACCAAATATTCACGTGATCACATGTTGGTGGCTTCCTCGCGTGACGCAACATTGCTGAGATGATGATCTGCTACCCTCTTGATCCTTAGCTCGAGTCCAAGCCCAGGTCCAGGTTAGGCTCTTACAGAATAGGTGAAGGTTGTTATCATTGAGGTGGGGGCTGGAATTGCTGATTTAGGTTTTCGGAAGTGGTGTAATTGACGGTGCTGGTGGGAGTGGTGGTGGCGTTAGATGCCGAAGGGTGATGACAGGTGATTGAAACCTGGAAAAAGGAACTGAATGATATCTACTTTTCACGTGGACCAATGAAATTTTTGGAGCTATAAAGGAAGAATGTTCAATGTCCAGTAAAATGCATTCAATGTCCACTAAAATGATTCGACGACATTGCACTTCACAGATGGTCACCACGTGAATGTCACATTTAGACGTCACCGTGTCGCTAAGCTGATTTCAAGTCAACTTTTAACTATCTCACTTGGAATTAAGTGATCAACATTAAGTAAGTTCACCATAACTTAAAATTTTAATTTATTTTTGGAAGGAATTAATTTTTTAAGTGATACAAGATTTAACATTATTAAACATACTTAATTGAAAATCATTAAAAATTTTAAGTTTTAAATTTTTGATTGCATTATCAAATACACTCTAATTGCTCTACTTTTAAAACCTTGAAGGGTTAGTTACTCAGAAA
>JAVXUO010001865.1:0-63701 GCA_033065855.1 Escallonia rubra | reverse complement strand
TTGCTAATTGCGACGTGCCATGGTCGTTTTCTCAGGTTTTCCTCCTCTCTTACTCGATTTCAGGATAAATATGTTTATATATGCGTGTGCTTCCATACAATAGACCAAGTTAGGGATTTGGGGCTTCGATTTGGGGTATACTATTTCTCCAGAAATATGATTGTGTATACATAGACTAGCGAATTTTGGATATGATTGTGTATACATAGGTAGAATAGGGAATTTTGAAAATCTAGTAACTGGCTGAATTTATTGTGGATAACTGATAATTAGCTTTGGATTATGTTATGCAGTCATTGATGTGGTAGTTTATTTCTCTATTTCATAGTTTGATGGTCATCGGCTAATAAGGGAAGAAAATCAGTCTAGGTGGTACATTAATCTTAAATGACCTTTGAGGTAGGCCATAAAAAACCTGTTAAAGAACGAAATCTTATACTTAAAGAATCGGCACATGTACTATATACTTGAAATTCTGGAGCAAAATAATACCCCAGATTGCAATATGAGCTTTCTAGAGATTGGAACTCTCCATCTCTCTTGGGGACATGGTGTTGCCTTGGAAGCAAATATGTTCCAACTCAATAATGTGGTATTAGTTTTGATGTACAGAATTACGATGCAAAGTAATGTCAAGCAGATTTTTTTTGAAGTCAAGAGCATCCTTTCGTTTTCTTTATCAGAAGAATGGTTTGCTAGAGCTAATTAAGAAATGGTTCGGCTAGAGTTACCTATGTATGAACCGTTCTTTCTTGCTTCCTCTTTCCAGAGTGGGTTTTAAATGTGTTCCTGTTGAAAAAACAGCAGCAACCTTTAAATAGTGCTGTCAATGAACAATACCTTTAGCTTCCTAACCTCCAATGATTTACTAGCAGACTGTTAATATTTACATTCTAATGATTCCTCTATAGCCATTGCAGGCTGTTGTGCCGCTCATAGTCTATGTTTCTTGTATCATGGGTTGCAAGCTAATTACGAAGTTTCTTTCATTTTGTAGGTAGCTAAGAGTGAATGTGCGCCTACCCTGGTTGAGCTCTTTAAGTTAACAAAATACAATGAGAAAAAAAGACCGTGGGTCAGTAAAGATGCAAAAAAAGAGCAGGAAATATATCGGTTCTTTTGGGTCGTCTTTTTTTTTACCTCTTTTTACTTTAGTCGAATTTGATATTGTTTTTTGCGTGTAATTGCAGGAAGAGATGGACAAGAGTTGACACAGTCTCAAGTACAAGGTGCGTAACCAATCAAGTTAATTATTTATGTCATCATGTTGGCTAGTTCTAGTCTTGCTCGTCCTCGTCCAATAATCAAATAGCAATGGTGTTGGAGGGAGGAGCCAAGGAAAAGGGCCGAGCGTCAACAACTGTCTAATGAGCTGGCTACAAATTTGCAAGAATTGTTTTACAAAGGAAGACGAACTAGCTACTTTAATCTTTGTTGGCACAAGTGCGAAATGACAGCAACCATTCCTCCTCTTGATGGTGAGTTGGATAGGAAGTAGTTACATATTCTGTTTGATTTACTTAGGAAGCTTCACAATTTCAGAAAATTTTAAGATTATGCACCTATTATATATGGGTTCTAGTCCTAATATATAGATTCTACCCAACTTTGGAAGCTTCACATTATTAAAATATTAGCTCATATTTCTAGTGGTCTGGACTAGTAGCTCTAGTTCTAGTAAATTTTATAAGTCTTGACATCCTTTAGAATTAGTAATCATCGATTATATTGAAAGAGATTATCCAGACTTAATATCAAGTATGATTATAGTCATCTTATGTTTTAGTTTGATGATCATGTTATGTTTTGTTTGCAGTTAAAAACAATTGTTGGGATAGAGCACAAGGTATTACAGACACAGAGGCAGCAACATCCCTGCTCTTAGAGTTATTGTACTAAGTGATTTCATAAATGGAATGCCTTTAATTTATGTTAAGATTCAGAATAATTCTGTAAGGGAAGGTACTTTTGTAATGGATGATCTTGAATTCAATTCCATTGTGTTAAAGTTTATTCTCATTATTTGTAGAAGTGCAATATGTATGGTGCATAAGAAAATTGTAACATGTGACAAGTTAATGTTACTTGTTGCTATATGTTGCACTACTAGTTTGATAGTGACGACATAAAAAATCAAAATCGCGACGACAAGAACCTCGTCCATTACGGTTCTAGTGACAATACAAAAATGACATAAATGAGAATTTTGGCAACCTCAATTTTGTCACAAATGACAATTGTGACAGCATCGAAGTCGCCGCATATTAGAATTGTGATAACATTGTATTTATCACTAATGACATAATGTGACAAGTCATTTTGTCACCAATCTCAATCTCAAGTCTATCGTAAGGGTTCTATTGTGACAACAATAATTATGGTGACAACATTTGATACCATTAGGTGACAACAAAGTTGTCACTACAGTTCATGCAAAAGTGGACACTTAGATGTCGTCACAACGAGTTTAAGATTTAGTGGTTGTCACTTAAAGTCTTTAGTGACGGGCCTATAGTGACAACTTTTTTGAAATGCAAACTTGTCACTATAACTTTTAGTGACAATTTTGTACTTTATTGTGACAATAATTATTGTCACTATAGACCTATTTTCTTGTATTAATGTTGATTTTCATTTGCCCTCTTGCTCCATTAATCTGCTTGGTGATGGTGCTATTGGTGAAACCTACTGGTTTTTCCCAGGGAAAAAATAAGCTGATGAAGAGGAAATGTGAAAGAAGGGAAAATTTGTCAATTCAATCTATAAACTTTGCATTTGAATCTAGGGTACGGTTATCATGGATGTAAGATCACTGCTTTTTACGTCTTTGAGAAAGATTCTGATAATCTGCACCATCTTTGGCCTTATTACCAAGGTGAGACACCACAAGAAGCATGTCATGGAAGGAAGCCAAATATCTCTCATTTGCGAGTTTTTAGTAACATTGCTTATACGCATGTGCCAGAAGAGAAGCGGTCCAAGCTTGATGACAAAAGTGAGAAGTATGTCTTTGTCGGTTATGACTCGAGGTCCAAAGGCTATAAGCTCTATAACCCAAGCAATGACGAGATCGTTGTTAGTAGAGATTTTATATTTGATGAAGAAAGTGCATGAGAATGGAATACTTCACAAGAAAGTTACAATACTTTTCATTTTCTTGACATGGAGGAGCAAAAAGATGATGACATGGAAAATGTCATTTCTCCTCCATCTTCTCCTCAAGTATCCACACAAGAACGAGCTTCACCTACTTTAAGTGAAAGTCCACCACGTTGCACAAGGAGCCGCAGCGACATATATGAAGAAACAGAAGAGGTAACTCAAAGAATAGGTGATTTGACTCTTTTTTTGTCTTTTTGGTGAGAGTGAACCTTTGAGCTTTGAGGAAGTGGCTAAAGAAAAGAAATGGAGAAATGTGATGGCTGAAGAAATTCAATCCATAGAGAAGAATAACACATGAGAGCTGACCACTCTTCCAAAAGACCAAAAAGCAATTGGAGTCAAATGGGTGTATAAAGCCAAGAAGAATGTCGTAGGTGAAGTAGAGAAGTACAAAGTAAGGTTGGTTGCGAAATGCTATAACCAACGACATGGCATTGACTATGATAAGGTATTCGTACCCGTTGCCCGTTTAAATACTATTAGATTAACAATTTCTTTGGCGGCACAAAATGGGTGAAAAATCCATCAAATGGACGTCAAATCGGCATTATTGAATGGCTTTTTTTTTGAAGAGGGGGTATACGTTGAGCAACCCATGGGCTTTGTGATGAAAGGGCAAGAAGACAAAGTTTTTAAGTTGAAGAAAGCATT
Organism: Escallonia rubra; assembly: GCA_033065855.1. NCBI lineage: Eukaryota > Viridiplantae > Streptophyta > Magnoliopsida > Escalloniales > Escalloniaceae > Escallonia > Escallonia rubra. The sequence continues at coordinate 59,888 of JAVXUO010001865.1, read as the reverse complement.
GTATGAGTTAAAGCAAGCACCGAGAGCTTGGAATAGTAGACTAGACAAGTATTTCCAAGCAAATGACTTTTCCAAGCGTCCTCACGAGCATGCTCTTTATGAAAAAATGAATGGTGATGGAGACATGTTACTTGTTTGCTTGTATGTAGATGACTTGATTTTTACAGGATATAACCCAAGCCTATTTAAGGAGTTCAAGAATGCAATGGCTCAAGTGTTTGGGATGACAGACATTGGCCTCATGTCCTACTACCTTGGCATTGAGGTGACGGAACAAGATGATGGCATTTTTATTTTCCAAGAAGGGTATGCAAAAGAAATTTTGAACGAGTTCAAAATGGATGATGCCAATCCCGTGAGTACCCCCGTGGAGTGTGGAGTCAAGTTATCAAAAAAAGATATTGGAGAGAAGGTAGACCCAACTTTTTTCAAGAGCCTAGTCGGAAGCTTGGGGTATTTGACATGTACAAGACCGGACATCTTGTTTGGAATTGGGCTTATCAGTCGCTATATGGAAGCTCCTACCGTGACTCATATGAAAGCGGCCAAGAGAATTCTTCGTTACCTCAAAGGTACAGTCCAGTTCGGTTTATTTTATTCTCTTTCTAACAATATTAAGCTTTCGGGTTATTGTGATAGTGATTGGGCCGGAGATTTAGACGATCGAAAGAGTGCCACCGGCTTTGTCTTCTCTATGGGAGATACGGCATTTATATGGAATTAAAAAAAAAGCAACCTATTGTGACACTTTTTACTTGTGAAGCGGAGTATATCTCCGTCACATCATGTGTTTGTCAAGCTATTTGGCTTAGATTTTTATTGAGGGAGCTTCATTTGCCACAAGAAGAGTCAACCAAGATTTTCGTTGACAATAAATCGGCAATAGCATTGGCCAAAAATCCGGTGTTCCATGATCGAAGCAAGCATATCAATGCAAGGTATCACTACATTACAAAGTGCATTACCGAAAAAGCGGTGGAGCTCAAGTATGTGAAGTCACAAGACCAAGTTGCTGGTATTTTCACCATGCCCTCAAAGTTGAGGTATTTTGCAAATTGAGAAGTTTGCCTGGAGTCAAAGATCAAGTTTAAGGGAGAGAGAGTGTTGAAATAATAATAATAATAATAATAATAATAATAAACCTTTATCTTTTTTAGTCACATGTTACTAATTAAGTTGGTGTGCTAATGGCATGTTAGTGGTCATTAGTCATGTGTTAGTGGATGTTACTAATATATTAGTAGGGTGTTAATAATATATTACTGGTGCATATGTTACAAATGGATTACTAATATGGTTATGAATATGAGTAGTGATCTAGTAATTGTGTAGATAGTGGGGGGAGTGATATGGTTATTGTAAGTTTGGGAGTTACTTTTAGACATTATATAAACACATGTACCTCAACCATTTTGATGAAGCAGAATGAAAGTATTCTCTCAAAATATCTACATTGTCTCCTCATATATTTGAGAGTGTGAGTTTGAATGCAACAAAGTGTGAGCTTGAGTGACACTTTGTCTCTAACACAACCTTCCTCACCCAACTCCTGACCTCAGTTCCTTCAAATCTGGGGCATCCAAGGGCTGGAGGTAAGGTTTCTGAATTACCTTGGTGCAGTGGAACACCGTAATTAAAAAAGGGTTTGTTTTAGGTGTTGTTGCCAGATGATCCGCTCGAGCTGGGATCTGGTAGTTATAGTTTCGATTGGGCACAAGCTAGCTAGCTATTCCAAATGGTGTAGGATTCGAACCACAAGATGAAGGTAGATGAATGACATGAAATCGTCAGTGAGTCCAGTCACCTACTATCAAGGATGAATGTGCGCGCATCTTGATTTTGTATAGCGATTTCAGGTTCTTTATTGATGACCATATTATTTTGTTGGAAGGTTTAATGCTCTCGGTGCTCTGAGACCGGATGTGGCGTGAGCTAGACTAACATTACTTTTTTTTATTTTTATAAAAGAGAACTGCATTCAGATAAAGATAGTTTTACAAACAAGACATACTACAAAGTACTATAACGGAAACCTGAGCTATTTCAAAAGACAACAGTTGTATATAATCAAAAAGCAAGCTGTGTGGCAAAAGGCCTTTTGATGCTAATGGCCATAGTCTTCTGGTGTGCCAGAGCTATTCACAAAAAGGTTGAAGCCCAAAGGCTTCTGGTGCGCCTGAGGGATCTCCGTGACTAGGATATGTACACTGGACGGGAGCTCCATTCATGGTTCCAAAGATGATCTGAACCACACGCCAGCCGAGCAAAAGAGGAAGATGTATGTAGTTGGTGTGGGCCACTGCTGTATATTACACAAAAGGGGAAAGTAGCGCCAATGTCACAAATATCATACACAAGAGGCATCATCACAGGTCATAAGTTATCCGCATCTGCCATCTGGGAATGATGGCGAGTTGTTGTATCTGGAAGGACCAATGATCTTAATTTTATTTATTTTCCCAGGTGGACCGTCTTCAGATTCCATAAGCCTTTTCAGAGAGGAAGTCGTGGATGCTGATGAAGTTGTTGAAGTGGAACGACTATCCTTGTCATGGAGTGACGGAGAGCTTGTGATGGTGATCAGCATAGTTACCGATGGCGTGGTTTCAGTAGGTAGTCCAATGTCCATGTCTTCAACGCCCCGGTTGATTGTACCAGGATCAGAGTGGATAATAGGTTCAGATATGTTGTTCATTGGCTCTTGATAATCAGGGAAGGCTTCCTCGAAAGTAGGAGCATAGAAGCGTTTACCACCAAGAGGCTGATGAGGAGTTACAGTTGGGGTAGTGATTTTTCTGAGGATAGAGGTAAGAAGATGAATCAGAGTGGGTTTATTTTTTATGATATCCAAGCCATAGTTTACGAAGGGGTCCAAATCATGCAGGGCAGTAGAAGGTACAGATGAAGGTGGGAAATAAAAGGATTGGGGTGGCGTACGACAATACATGGCACCCTGCATTAGTTTAGGTGGCTTGTTCTCTGAAGGATGAGCATTGGTAATATCTTCGGTGTGCATGGGTTCCTTCCCGGGTCGATGAGGGAATATAGTGGGATCGTGGCGAGGGGAGAAACACATAGAACTGGACCTGAGTTGGTCCCTGTGAGAGGGGGAAGAAGTTGGTCGGCTAGAGGAAGTATTATTTGAAAATTGAGGAGGGAAAGGTGGGGCCAGGGGCTATTGGTGGGTCTGTGAGTGTGAAAGGAAGGTGGGTCTTCAGGAGGAGGGTCCAGCCGAGTGTGAGGATGTGGAATGGGTTGTTGTCGCGGGTTGGTGTCAGCAGGAAGACCGACCAAATTGAAGAGTTTTTGGAGTGTTGCATGATGGGAGGCTGCCCAGGTGGATTTGACCTTGGTCACCAAGTTTAAGAATCCTGGCTCTAAGGGAGCCACAGATTGGGATGTCTGGCCATGAGAAGTGGCGTGTGATGTTGGGTAAGGTGCCCACGTGTCAGGAAGGGAAGTAAGATGGGTGTACAATTGGGGTACCACTTGGTCCCCATGGGAGATGATGTCAGGCGAGTTGACTCGCATGGGAGAGGTGTAGGGGGGACTCGTTAGTGGAGTCTACTTGGTATTCATCGGTGCCGAAATCGCCATCTGCATCGGAGGCCACGGACGGAATATCTGCAAGCGGGTGATCGAGTTCCATGGCGTTGTCCGAGTACACCGGGGTGGAGAAGGATCCATCTTCGTCACTCCTGATGTCATACATATAGTCGTCCTCGGACTCCGGCGATGATGGAATTGAGTTGGCAGGAGAGAAAGATGTGAAAATATAATGTAACTCAGGTCCATTAGGTGTATCAACAGTGCGAATGCGAGAAGTTCGGTTGAAGTCTGAGTTTGGTAACGCACGAATGGCCTCTGTGTAGATAGGTTGCCCCATTTCAAACATAGGAGGCCTTTGGTGACGTTGTTGTAATCGGTTAAGTTGGCCGCGGAAAGTCGCCCAGATGTCGGCCTCTTCTTTCCTGCAGTCATCAATTGTATGGCCTCCGCATCCACAGCGGAAGCATACACGGAAGAGTTTTTCAAAATGAAAGGGTAACCATATAGTATGTCCATTTAATAGATGAAGATAGACTCCAGACAGCAAGGGCTCAGCAACATTAAGTCGGACGAGAATGCGGAAAAAATCCTTGTTGCGTAACCGGATGATCGATCAATCTGTCCGCAATACTTGTCCGATAACAGTTCCAATGTGTTCGGCCAAAGTCATCGAGTAACAGTCACTGGGAATATGCATCACTCGGACCCACAAGTCTATAGTTGGGAAAGTTACATGGGCATAAATAATGTGGTTAGTCCATGGTTGTAGAAGGAGGAGGGTTCCTTCAAAGTTCCAGGGACTATTAAACAATACTAGGTCAGCTTCAACTGCTGAATCAAAGTGAATGAGGAATAGGTTAGGTAATTTTCCACCCTTACAGCTCCTCGCAGGTGCCAGTAATGGTTGATGAGGCGTTGGAGTCGAGATGCGCTAAACTTTTTTACATCCCAGATGGAGCCAAGCAGAAGTTTATTTTTAGAAACTCGTGCATCCGTAACAAGGGTTTCATTAACTGGAAGAACTATACTGGGTCGGGAGGGTAATTCAACGGGAGGAAAAGGTAGAACTGGTGGGTTAGGTGATGGAGGGGGATGCAAGGTAGTAGGATTAGGGGAAGAGGGAGGAGATATAGACGAATCCATGGTCAAATAAGTGTGGTAAGTGTAGCAGGTAGCAGAACAGGGCTTCAGTAATGGTGAGGGAATAAGATTTAAGGGATGGATTTGACTAAAACGAATAGGAGAGAAGAAAAGTGGCTGGATTAGACAGGATAGAAAGTAATAGAGTGTGTGTATTGAATGGAAGTGATGGTAAGTAAATGGGAGAAATGATTGTTCGCCGGAGACGATGAGAGAAGCAAAGCTGTGCTCTTGGAACTTCTCTTACTCCAAAACGAATCAATCCACTTGACTAACATTACTTGAATTAGATCTGTTTGGCAGTGGGTGACTAACAAAACAGCCATAGAAATATCTTGATAAGGACGATAGAAACCGAGAGAGAACAAAGAGAAACAGATGAGAAGGAAAGTTAGACCTCTTCTATTGCGTGAATCATGTGATGATCCTTTGCACGTGACTCCCTCCTTTTTAGTTACAGAATTTCATTTCATAGTAAACCAGAAAGTCGAACTTAAGCTATAAATCTCATAACTAGACCTAGCAAACGCGTATACCCACCGGGTACTAGTAATACCCGGTTGTGTCCGGGTAAAAACCGGTCGGGTATATTTTACTCAGTTTTTCTCAGGTGAGCTTTTTGAGAACCAGTACCCTACCCTTGCGGGTCGGGTGTTACCCATGGGTAAACTACCAGTGTCTGATTAATTATTATTTAAAATAAACAGATTTTAATTGCCTCATTTTCTAGTTACAAGCTACTAATTAGGCATATTCTAATCTCCAACAATCAAACTAATTCTAATTAGCATCCAACAATCAATACAATTTAGCATCCAACAAGAAATAGAGATTAACATCCCTTGTACTGTTAGAGAACTAAACCTAATTTACTGGAAGTACGTGATTATTGTGATTGTGATAGCTGCTAGAAACTCGAAGGGAAATATGTCAAAAGAAAATGAAAACCCAAACATGGTAACCAACCCATATCAGGCAATTGTCATGGCCAGAGATTCGTTGAAACAGAAAGAAGAAAGCATGAAGATGCAGTCAGAGATAGAGAGATTGGATGATGAAGTGAAAGAATTGAAAGAGAAGACCGAAGATGAGAAATCTTCGAGATGCCATGCACCAGTAAGACTTGTGAAATGGTTCAATGGAAAACTAAATATCTAGTATGAGAAAAAATAGAGATCTGGTTGGCTCTTGAGCGACGGCTACGGCCAAAGCAGATCTGGTCGGCGACAGAGTGACGGCGTGACCGACCGGTGACTACGGTGATGGAGGAGTGACAACGGGACTGGCGGCGGTCTTGAAGCGTGAAAAGGCTGATTGGTTGAGACGTTGAGTGACCTTGATCGATTGAGGGGGATGATAGAGTGACGTTCTGATCGCCAGATGGTCTCAACTCTGGAGTAAGATGGGCTGCAGCAGCAGATTATTTAGGGCGGCATGAGAGTGGAGAGAAATGTGAGTAAAGTGGAAAATGAAGGGTTAGGGGACTTAGGGCACAAATTACCCGACACGGGCTGACCCAAAAATTAAGGTTTGATTCTAGTATACGTCTATTTTCAACTGGTAGCATATATATGTACCCGTGCCCAAAAATTTTAACCGGGTACATGTCGACCTACGGGTACAAGCGGAAAATTGTTAGGTCTACTCATAACATGGCTTTTGACAGGAAAAACAATTATAGTCTTTTGGCACCAAATATTCACGTGATCACATGTTGGTGGCTTCCTCGCGTGACGCAACATTGCTGAGATGATGATCTGCTACCCTCTTGATCCTTAGCTCGAGTCCAAGCCCAGGTCCAGGTTAGGCTCTTACAGAATAGGTGAAGGTTGTTATCATTGAGGTGGGGGCTGGAATTGCTGATTTAGGTTTTCGGAAGTGGTGTAATTGACGGTGCTGGTGGGAGTGGTGGTGGCGTTAGATGCCGAAGGGTGATGACAGGTGATTGAAACCTGGAAAAAGGAACTGAATGATATCTACTTTTCACGTGGACCAATGAAATTTTTGGAGCTATAAAGGAAGAATGTTCAATGTCCAGTAAAATGCATTCAATGTCCACTAAAATGATTCGACGACATTGCACTTCACAGATGGTCACCACGTGAATGTCACATTTAGACGTCACCGTGTCGCTAAGCTGATTTCAAGTCAACTTTTAACTATCTCACTTGGAATTAAGTGATCAACATTAAGTAAGTTCACCATAACTTAAAATTTTAATTTATTTTTGGAAGGAATTAATTTTTTAAGTGATACAAGATTTAACATTATTAAACATACTTAATTGAAAATCATTAAAAATTTTAAGTTTTAAATTTTTGATTGCATTATCAAATACACTCTAATTGCTCTACTTTTAAAACCTTGAAGGGTTAGTTACTCAGAAAGGGACAAACTATATGTCGTTTGGTCAAAAGTAGGATGCAATGGATTTACGGATTGGATGTTATAGAGCAAATATAGATTGCTTCATGATGATCTGCTTGATTGCCATTCCAACCGAAATCAACACAATTTAAGTAACATCTGACTGCATTGGGTGGGTCCCTCGATAATTTAATCAAAACAGATGCATTTACGAGCCTAGCCTCATGTGTGCCAACAAAAATGTTTTTTTTTTTCTGTTTTCGAAAGGTTCTTTTTATTCATTCAAGTGCAAACATATACAATTTAACAATTATTTACCGATCTTGTGTTAACTGAGCACTCAATTGTGTTCATGATAGTAATGGAACCGTTACCTTTAATTTATCAAAAGCTACCATCCAAAGTTCTTTTGCAAAGGGACACTGAACAAACAAGTGGTTTTCATTTTCTGTTCCCTGATTACGTAACACACGTACAGTGATCATCTTGGATCACATTCCAAGCCTTAAGCCTCATTTCTGTCCTGAGTCCACCCTTGCGTAAAATCCATCATATGAAAGAAAATTTAGGAATGTTTCCAGAGAACCATACCATACCAGCTTCCATATTGAAATGGACACAACCCATTTCAATTCAACCACCAAAACCCCCTAATCCTCAAAGCCCAAATGGCCACCGAGGCCACACCCAATTTCCAGAATCCCGACCTCATCCCGGTCCCACACCCGTCCGATTTCCATGCCAAAATTGCCACCTCAGTGGCCCTCGACAGCCTCCACTTCTGGCAATTCATGATCGCCGGCATGGTCGAGCACATGGCCATGTTTTCAATCGACCTCATCAAAACCCGTATGCAGGCCCTTAGGCCCTCGGTGTGGGTCCCTAAATACACCTAGAGGGGGTGAATAGGTGTTTTATAACTTTGAGTATAAATTAAAAATGAGATTACAGAGTAATGACATATATAAATAAATTCAACACAAAGATTTATATTGGTTCGGCCCCACCAGCCTACGTCCAGTCCTCGAGCACTCCACACAAGGGAGACATATTCGAGCCTTTCACTAAACCAGTTAGCTTCGGGTGCTAGCTCAAACCGGAGTACAATTTCCGAAACCCTTCCAAGGTTTCCAATAGTTTACAAATAAAAAGAGATTTACAATTCGAATACAACAAACAAGCTCCTTCTTGAGCATATGTTACAATGAATAATCTAAGACTAAGCCTTCTTAGGTGGGAAGATCTATATTCTTTCAAGAACCAAACCAAGAAGCTTACAAAGAACTATCTCAAAGATGAACTCACTCAATAGAGAATTGACGAAAATAAGAGATCAAGATGAGAGAGAGTTTTTAGATGAGTTTTTAGAAAGTATTGAAAAGGATTCGCAAGAAGTGTATTAAATACTCTCAAGGACCCTTTTTTATACTAGAAATGGAAGTGAACCGTTAGGAAAGGAAAGCCCAAAAAGGGATTCGACTAAAACAAAATATTGATTCGACTAAAAGTACAAAACAGTCGACTAAAAACTTAGTAAGGAAAAATGGTTAAAAACACTGAAGAATAGAGTCGACTAAAACACATTTTCATTCGACTAAAACGTTTGGCTTCGACTAAAAGTTTTGCTTCGACTAAAAACTTTTGCTTCGACTAAAAACTTTTGCTTCGACTAAAAATTTCTGCTTCGACTAAAAAGTTTGGATTCGACTAAAAAGTTTTGCTTCGACTAAAAACTGATTTTTAAGACCGGAAGAAAGAACTGCCCAATTTAGTCTACTGCAAATAGTTTGCCTTCGACTGAAAGAATCAGTTTTGGTTCTTTACTAGAATTTCTGTGAGATCTTTTAAGAAGGACTTAGAAATGCTAACAAAGAAAAAATAGACTAAAAATAGACTTCAGGTTCTTGCATCTTCAATGTAGTCTAAGTCTTTGTAACCAACTGCAGTTCAAGAATAAAGGAGTGTAACCAAAGAACTTGAGTGCATAAACCCAGGGGCCGACCCAGAAAATCTATCTGGGTTGACCAATGAGTCATAAAAAAAGAAAGTTGATGGTTAATATAAAAAAAATTACGTCACTATTAAATACATTTAATGCAATATAGATTGTTCAATTTGAATACTAATCATATAATTTTACTGTTTATATTGATTTATTTCAGTGGATAGGGTTAGTCAATAACAAAATAATAATCTTTGCATGAAAGAAACTTAACTCTTACTGTATATATAATATATGTATAACTAACGTGAGTATAAATTGTATGAGGACAATACTTACTATAAGTTAACATATTATAAGAATCTAAACTCTAAAAAAAAAGACCTATCTTTGATCTATTGGTGTTCCTTTGTAAGTTGGAGATTCGGAGTTTGGAAGAATGAAGATATGGCAAAAGAATGAGAAAGACAACCAAAATATGATGGCTGGTTACACAAAAAATCAAAAGTAGAACAACAAAACAAGATCCTCATACGTTAATGCTACATGATAGTGACATTTTTTGTAATATATTATAAATAGGATATCGATTACCCATTGTTTAAAAAAGTTTTCATATATATATTTTTGGGGTGTAGTTCCCCCCCCCCCCCCCCCCCCCCCCACCCCCCAAAAAAAAAACAAATAACCGAAAAGATCATACAGGTAAGATCATACAGGTACAGGTAGTATTATTCTTAGTTCTGAGAGATCCAAATGTGATTTTGACATTTTGTACACTTAGTTCCGAAAACAAACCGACAACAGACCTTTGGGCTTCTTATTCCTTTTCATGATGTAACACATTGATGGTCTTAAACTTCCGCAACCCGCAACTTTAACTAAAATTTTTTGTGGTACTTGACCTATTTCTGTGATGCGAATTTGGTAGTTTAAATTTGATGTTAAATTGTTGAATTAACCAATAGATACATGTTGTGGTTTTTAAGTTCAAAGGCATATATGTTGTGTTCGACACATTCCCGCAAACACGTATCCTCAAATCACGTATCTCTTTATCCACAATTGCATTATTTTTGGATCTCTATTATACCCAAGTCTGTGTTTCTTAGCTCTTAACTTTAGGCGATTTACATTTAAACTGCTTTCACAGATTAACTACCAGAACACTTAGTTTGCTACGACGTATATAAACGGTGAAATATTTAGAAATTCTAGGTCGGGTGAAAGATACATTTGGAGTTACTATTATTGTCAAAATGCTAGGACCGAATTGATCACTAACAAATTTTTAAAAGACAACTATATAAGTGTGTTGACACTAATAGTTTGCAGCAAACAAGTTAGATGAATTACCACTTCTTAGTAGGGGTGAGCACGGTTCGGTTTGGAGGCTGAATACAAATCCGAACCGACCAATCTCGGTTTGGAAAAAAAAAAAATCGAACCGTAGTTGAACGATTCTCAACGGTTCGGTTTCTGCGGGTTGAACGGATTGAACGGTTCGGTTTGGACGCAATTTGGGCCAAACTCAATTTTGGGCAAGTTTAGGCCCAAAAATTAATAACATATACATAGTAATAAGATACAAAAAATTGATTTAATTATAATTAATAAAACTTAGTGAGAAGAAAGTGGAGAGTGAAAAATGTGTGTTACGTTAAGTAATTTAGGGTTTATCCCATTTTATATGATTACTTAGATAACTAGGGTTAGTAAAAAATAACTAGGATTAGGTAAAAATATAGATATGTTATATTATATACGGTTAATTCGGTTTATGCGGTTTCAAAAAAATTTGAATCGAACCGACCGAATGTACGGTTTAAGGAAAAAAAAACCAAGCCGATTAATTTTTAGATCAGTTTGAAAATAGGCGGATTGGTTGGTTCGATTTTTACGGTTAGATCGGTTTCAACGATTTAAATGCTCACCCCTACTTCCTAGTACTGAACCTTAAAATGGAACCTTTTTTTTTTGCCCCAAGAAAGTTGCAACTTGATAACTTTTTATCTTGTTTGTTTGAATTTATTTTGGGTTCAGCGTTGCTAATTCTAACTGGGGGATTGTGTGATGCTTTGATGGTTTTGACAAGATTGGTGTCATCTAAAGGAACTGAGAGAAGAGTAGGGTAGTGATCCTGCGATAAAGTGGGCAGAGTGATGCACACATGAAAATAGAAAAGCAATATATCTGTTGCTAGCAAGTATTCATTCTAACATTTAAAAAAGAATGATTTTTCCTAGCCTTAACTAACTAATATATGTCTTATCATAATTCAAACTTTAGATCAGGAAGTAATATTGTCTAGAATCAAATCATTTGAATATTATGACCGGATCATACTGAATAGACAAGAGACGATCTTCCACATGTACTTCACAGCACCACAGCTTACCTTGTGTGTTCGGACGACAAGTTTGCATGATGATTTTGGCAATCACACTCCCATGAAGTTCGGGTATAAATATCTTGAGGCACCTACGAATGAATTACGCTGATGATCAAAAGTCAAATCTGAAAGTGATAAGATATTGGAGGAAACTTTATAAGCATAATGATTTATTTCAGATATGGCGCGGTGACTCTTCATAAGTGAGGGGGTTCATTTTTTGCTTTCTGTCCTTGCTAAGTCCAATGTTAGGCGTTTTAATCTTGTTATCTCCTCTTCTCTTTTGGAATGTCGAAAACTAAAAACCTAATCATTAGTTCAGCCGCAGGCACTATTTAAGATGCTAGGTTGAGCTCGTCCCAAGCATCAATCCATGTAACCATAGAATATCAAAGCTTCCAATATTGAAAGCGCTATTTATGCAGAGTTCTGCATAACTTTCCGAGGGCATCAGATCAGATTTATGGGATGCTCTCTCCTTGCCATTTTATACCCATATGAATATGTTGGTGGACACAATGCTTGTCTTGGCATGCTGAACGTTTGGCACACAGTTTGTACCGTTAGACTTAGATGGTCGCAGATCTCGTGATGATTGACGCCATTAAAGTTGTGAATTGAAGTGCCTTATGTTATGCCAATGAAAGGCAAGTATTCTTTCAACATCTCATATTAGAGAACATGTTTTGTTTGCTAACTATGCGTTACACCTTGTTCCTCAGTGGTGACGGTGGTAGCCTAAGCTTGTTCCATTTGTTCCATATGTTGGAGAAGTGAGACTGCTCCATAGACTACAACCACTACGAGAAAATTGCTCAAAACAGGAAAAATTGCTCAAAATAGGAACTTTTTGACAAAGTGACGTGTCGTCACAGCACGAACATCGCCTAAATTCTCTTGTGACAGGAACGATATTGTCGCATCAAAGATTTCGAACCAAACCCGCCTGAATAGCGATCCGGAGACAACGACGGATCTGAGAGAAACTCTCAGATCTAAGAGTAGGGAAATGGGTGAGGTACCTTTGGGGCTAAAGGGGTTCCGATCTGAAGGTGGGATTGTGCCTTGAAGATGCCGGATCTACTAGATTTCGAGGATTCATACTCCTTTCGAGTTGTGGATGGCATCGATCCGGCCTTGGGAGGATCCCCCCCTCCACCTTCTATGGCTCCGATGTTGACCGCGGGAGTACTGTAAACTGTCACTCTATGCGGCCTAAGGCTCTCACCTCTGCTTCAGTGGGAGCGAGGGATCTGATGCAAATCCTTGCATCTTCCCGATCTGGCTACCCCTTAATTTGATACTCCCAAATACAGATAGTCCTTATGTTTACTTTGTTTTCCTCCAAGGTCATGTTGGCCATTTTCGAAACCCTCTGTTTGGATGCGATTGTCTCTGTATTTCCAGGAATGCTCAGGAATGCTCATTTGGGTGTTGCCTTTAGGTTGTAATGGTAAATTTTATTAATGCATCTTTGCTTAGAAAAAAAAAGATATTGTCATATCTTTATGCAATTGTCATATCTTTATGCGGGATATGAAAGGTTCGCTCGGATTAAATTTCACTTCAAAAGTTGTCTTTCCAATTGTGCCGAAATACCTTAAGCCTCAACTGTGAACCGTCCCTTCTCCGTCAATTACCACCTGATCTCTCAGGTTTCAATCTCTTACACTGTCTCTCCCCTTCAACATCTACCGCCGTAATCTTTTTAATTCAGAATTTTCACTTTCTCCATTTTGCTAATTGCGGCGTGCCATGGTCATTTTCTCAGGTTTTCGTCCTCTCTTACTCGATTTCAGTATAAATATGCTTATATATGCGTGTGCTTCCATACAATCGACCAAGTTAGGGATTTGGGGCTTCGATTTGGGGTATACTATTTCTCCAGAAATATGATTGTGTATACATAGACTAGCGAATTTTGGATATCATTGATTTCTCTATTTCATAGTCTGATGGTCATCGGCTAATAAGGGAAGAAAATCAGTCTAGGTGGTACATTAATCTTAAATGACCTTTGAGGTAGGCCATAACAAATCTGTTAAAGAACGAAATCTTATACTTAAAGAATAGCTCATGTACTATATACTTGAAATTCTAGAGCAAAGTAATACCCCAGATAGCAATATGAGCTTTCTAGAGATCGGAACTCTCCCTCTCTCTAGGGGAAATGGTTTGCCTTGGAAGCAAATATGTTCCAACTCAATAATGCGGTATTAGTTTTGATATAAAGAATTAAGATGCAAATTAATGTCAAGCAGAATTTTTTTGAAGTCAAGAGCATCTTTTCTTTTTCTTTATCAGAAGAATGGTTTGCTAGAGCTAAGAAATGATTATGCTAGAGTTACCTACGTACGAACCATTCTTTCTTGCTTCCTCTTTCCTGAGTGGGTTTTAAATGTGTTCTTGTTGAAAAAATAGCAGCAACCTTTAAATAGTGCTGTCAATGAACAATACCTTTAGCTTCCTAACCTCCAATGATCTACTAGCAGACTGCCAATATTTACCTTCTAATGATTCCTCTATAGCCATTGCAGGCTGCTGTGCCGCTCATAGACTCTGTTTCTTGTATCATGGGTTGCAAGCTAATTACGACGTTTCTTTCATTTCATTTTGTAGGCAGCTAAGAGTGAATGTGCGCCTACCCTGGTTGAGCTCTTTAAGTTAACATAATAAAATGAGAAAAAAAGACCGTGGGTCAGTAAAGATGCAAAAAAAGAGCAGGAAATATATCGGTTCTTTAGGGTCGTTCTTTTTTTTTACCTCTTTTTACTTTAGTGGAATTTGATATTGTTTTTCGCATGAAATTGCAGGAAGAGATGGAACAAGAGTTGACACAGTCTCAAGTAGAGGGTGCGTGACCAATCAAGTTATTTATGTCATCATGTTGGCTAGTTCTAGTCTTGCTTGTCCTGGTCCGATCATCAAATAGCAATGGTGTTGGAGGGAGGAGACAAAGAAAAAGGACGATCCTCAACACCGGTCTTACAAGCTGGCTAAAAATTTGCAAGAATTGTTTTACAAAGGAAGACGAACTAGCTGCTCCAATCTTTGTTGGCACAAGTGCGAAATGACAGAAACCATTCTTCCTCTTGATGGTGAGTCGAATAGGAAGTAGTAAATATTCTGTTTGATTTACTTAGGAAGCTTTACAATTTCAAAAAATTTTAAGATTATGCACCTATATGGGTTCTAGTCCTAATATAGAGATTCTACCCAATTTCGGAAGCTTCACATTATGAAAATATTAGCTCATATTTCTAGTGGTCTAGACTAGTAGCTCTAGTTCTAGTGCATTTTATAAGTCTTGACATCCTTTAAACAATTAGTAATCATCGACTATATTGAAAGAGATTATCCAAACTTAATATCAAGTATGGTTATAGTCATCTTATGTTTTAGTTTGATGATCATGCTATGTTTTGTTTGCTGTTAAAAACAATTGTTGGGATAGAGCACAAGGTATTACAGACAAAGAGGCAGCAACATCCTTACTCCTAGAGTTATTGTACTACGTGATTTCATAAATGGAATGCCTTTAGTTTATGTTATATAAGATTCAGCAGAATTCTGCAATGGAAGGTACTTTTGTAATGGATGATTTTGAATTCAATTCCATTGTGTTAAAGTTTATTCTCATTATTTGTAGAAGTGCAATATGTATGGTGCATAAGAAAATTGTAACATGTGACAAGTTAATGTTACTTGTTGCTATATGTTGCACTACTAATTTGATAGTGACGACATAAAAAATCAAAATCGCGACGACAAGAACTTCGTCCATTACTGTTCTAGTGACAATACAAAAATGACATAAATGAGAATTTTGGCAACCTCAATTTTGTCACAAATGACAATTGTGACAGCATCGAAGTCATCGCATATTAGAATTGTGATAACATTGTATTTATCACTAATGACATAGTGTGACGAGTCATTTTGTCACCAAATCTCAATCTCAAGTCTATTGTAAGGGTTCTATTGTGACAACAATGATTATGGTGAAAACATTTGATACTATTAGGTGACAACAAAGTTGTCACTACTGTTCATGCAAAAGTGACAACTTAGATGTTATCACAACGAGTTTTAGATTTAGTGACAACTTGTATACGGTTGTCACTTAAAGTTTTTAGTGATGGGCCTATAGTGACGACACTTTTGACAATGCAAACTTGTCACTATAACTTTTAGTGACAATTTTGTACTTTATTGTGACAATAATTATTGTCACTGTGGACCTATTTTCTTGTATTAATGTTGATTTTCAAGTGCCCTCTTGCTCCATTAATCTACTTGGTGATGGTGCTATTGGTGAAACCTACTGATTTTTCCCAGGGAAACAATAAGCTGATGAAGAGGAAATGTGAAAGAAGGGAAAATTTGTCAATTCAATCTATAAACTTTGCATTTGAATCTAGGGTACGGTTATCATGGATGTAAGATCACTGCTTTTTACGTCTTTGAGAAAGATTCTGATAATCTGCACCATCTTTGGCCTTATTACCAAGGTTCACCACAGGAAGCATGTCATGGAAGGAAGCCAAATCTCTCATTTGCAAGTTTTTAGTAGCATTACTTATACGCATGTACCAGATGAGAAGCGGCCCAAGCTTGATGACAAAAGTGAAAAGTATGTCTTTATCGGCTATGACTCGAGGTCCAAAGGCTATAAAGCTTTATAACTCAAGAAATGGTAAGATCATTATCAGTAGAGATGTTATATTTGATGAAGAAAGTGCATGAGAATGAAACACGTCAAAAGAAAGTTACAATACTTTCCTTTTTCTTGATGAGGTGGAGCAAGAAGACGAAGACATGGAAATGGTCATTTCTCCTCCGTCATCTCCTCAAGTATCCACGCAAGAGCAAGTTACACCTACTTCAAGTGAAAGTCCACCACGTCACACAAGGAGCCTCCGTGACATATATGAAGAAATTGGAGAGGTAACTCAAGAATTGGTGATTTGACTCTCTCTTGTCTTTTTGGTGATAGTGAACCTTAGAGCTTTGAGAAATGGCTAAAGAAAAGAAATGGATGAAAAAAATTCAATCCATAGAGAAGAACAACACATGGGAGCTGACCGCACTTCCAAAAGACCAAAGACCAATTGGAGTCAGATGGTGTATAAAGCCAAGTAGAATGCGAGAGATGAAGTAGAGAGGTACAAAGCAATGTTGGTTGCGAAAGGCTATAACAAACTATATGGTGTTGAGTATGATGAGGTATTTGCATCCGTTACCCGTTTAGAAACTATTAGATTAATAAATTCTTTGGCGGTACAAAGTGGTTAGAAAATCCATCAAATGAACGTAAAATAGGCATTCTTGAATGACTTTCTTAAAGTAGAGGTATATGTTGTGCAACCCATGTGCTTTGTCATGGAAAGGCAAGAAGACAAGTTTCTTAAGTTAAAGAAAGCATTTTACAATTTAAAGCAAGCACCAGGAGCTTGGAATAGTAGACTCGACATGTATTTCAATCAAATAACTTTTTCAAGTGTCCTCATGAGCATGCTCTTCATTTACGCAAAAGAGAATGGTGATGGAGACATGTTACTTGTTTACTTGTATGTAGATGACTTGATTTTTACAGGGAATAATCCAAGCACATTGAAGGAGTTCAAGAATGCAATCGCTCAAGTGTTTGGGATGACAGACATTGGCCTCATGTCCTACTACCTTGGCATTGAGGTGACGCAACAAGATGATGGCATTTTTATTTTCCAAGAAGGGTATGCAAAAGAAATTTTGAACAAGTTCAAGATTGATGATTCCAATCCCGTGAGTACCCCCGTGGAGTGTGGAGTCAAGTTATCAAAAAAAGATATTGGAGATAAGGTAGACCCAACTTTTTTCAAGAGCCTAGTTGGAAGCTTGAGGTACTTGACATGTACAAGACCAAACATTTAATTTGGAGTTGGGCTTATATGGAAGCTCCTGCCATGACTCATATGAAAGCGGCTAAGATAATTCTTCGTTACCTCAAAGGTACAGTCGAGTTTGGTTTATTTTATTCTCTTTCTAGCAATATCAAGCTTTCGGGTTATTGTGATAGTGATTGGGCCGGAGATTTAACGATCGAAAGAGTATCATCGGCTTTGTCTTCTAAATGGGAGATACAGCATTTACATGGAATTCAAAAAAGCAACCTATTGTGATGCTTTCTACTTGTGTAGCGGAATATGTTGCAGGCACATCATGTGTTTGTCAAGCTATTTGGCTTAGATATTTGTTGAAGGAGCTTCATTTGCCACAAGAAGAGTCAACCGAGATTTTTGTTGAGAATAAATCGGCAATAGCATTAGCAAAAATCTGATGTTCCATAATTGAAGCAAGTATATCAATACAAGGTATCATATTACCAAAAAGGAGGTGGAGCTAAAGTATGTGAAGTCACAAGACCAAGTTTCTGATATTTTCACCATGCCCCTCAAAGTTGAGGTATTTTGCAAATTGAGAAGTTTGCCTGGAGTCAAAGATCAAGTTTAAGGGAGAGTGTTGAAATAATAATAATAATAATAATAAACCTTTATCTTTTTTAGTCACATGTTACTAATTAAGTTGGTGTGCTAATGGCATGTTAGTTGTCATTCGTCATGTGTCAGTGGGTGTTATTAATATATTAGTGGGGTGTTAATAATATATTAGTGGTGCATATGTTACAAATGGATTACTAAATGGTGTAGGATTCGAACCACAAGATGGAGGTAGATGAATGACATGAAATCGTCAGTGAGTCCAGTCACCTACTATCAAGGATGAATGTGCGCGCATCTTGATCTTGTATAGCGATTTCAGGTTCCTTATTGATGACCATATTATTTTGTTGGAAGGTTAATGCTCTCGGTGCTCTGAGACCAGATGTGGCGTGAGCTAGACTAACATTACTTGAATTAGCTCTGTTTGGCAGTGGGTGACTAACAAAACAGCCATAGAAATATCTTGATAAGGACGATAGAAACCGAGCGAGAACAAAGAGAAACAGATGAGAAAGAAAGTTAGACCTCTTCTATTGCGTGAATCCTGTGATGATCCTTTGCATGTGACTCCCTCCCTTTTAGTTACAGAATTGCATTTCATATTAAAACAGAAAGTCAAACTTAAGCTATAAATCTCATAACTAGACCTAGCAAACGCGTATACCCACCGGGTACTAGTAATACCCGGTTGTGTCCGGGTAAAACGGGTCGGGTATATTTTACTTGGTTTTTCTCAGGTGAGCTTTTTGAGAACCCGTACCCTACCCTTGCGGGTCGGGTGTTACCCATGGGTAAACTACGGGTTTTTGATTAATTATTATTTAAAATAAACAGATTTTAATTGCCTCATTTTCTAGTTACTAGCTACTAATTAGGCCTATTCTAATCTCCAACAATCAAACTAATTCTAATTAGCATCCAACAATCAATACAATTTAGCATCCAACAATAAATAGAGATTAACATCCCTTGTACTGTTAGTAAACTAAACCTAATTTACTGGAAGTACGTGATTATTGTGATTGTGATAGCTGCTAGAAACTCGAAGGGAAATATGTCAAAAGAAAATGAAAACCCAAACATGCATGGTAACCAACCCATATCAGGCAATTGTCATGGCCAGAGATTCGTTGAAACAGAGAGAAGAAAGCGTGAAGATGCAGTCAGAGATAGAGAGATTGGATGACGAAGTGAAAGAATTGAAAGAGAAGACCGAAGAGGAGAAATCTTCGAGATGCCATGCACAAGTAAAACTTGTGAAATGGTTCAATGGAAAACTAAATATCTAGTATGAGAAAAAATAGAGATCTGGTTGGCTCTTGAGCGACGGCCACGGCCAAAGCAGATCTGGTCGGCGACAGAGTGATGGCGTGACCGACCAGTGACTACGGTGACGGAGGAGTGACGACGGGACTGGCGGCGGTCTTGAAGCGTGAAAAGGCTGATTGGTTAAGACGTTGAGTGGCCTTGATCGACTGAGGGGGCTGATAGAGTGACGATCTGATCGCCAGAGGGTCTCAACTCTCGACTAAGATGGGCTGCAGCAGCAGATTGGTTAGGGCGGCATGAGAGTAGAGAGAAATGTGTGAGTAAAGTGGAAAATGAAGGGTTAGGGGACTTAGGGCACAAATTACCCGACACGGGCTGACCCAAAAATTAAAGTTTGGTTCTGGTATATGTCTATTTTCAACTGGTAGCATATATATGTACCCGTGCCCGGAATTTTTAACCGGGTACCTGTCAACCTACGGGTACGGGCGGAAAATTGTTAGGTCTACTCATAACATGACTTTTGACAAGAAAAACAATAAGGGTGTGTTTGGATATAGGATTTGAACTGGGAATTTGACTTTGGTAGGGTATTTGTAAATCATTTAAACAAAATATCTTGTTTAGATAGTTCAAAAGGGAATTTTTGAAATTTCGGAGTTATTTAAACGTAGGATTTGGGGTCACCAAATTCACAGTTCAAATCACTAGTTTGAACTAATTATTTGTCAAATCCACTCCGATTAGTAATTTACAAACCCACAATAACTAGTTCCCACTTTTTTAAGAATCTTGCCTCCCACTTTTTTTAACAACCTTTTGCTTCCTTTTTTCCAAACAAGATATTTCAAAATGATAGAATTTGTAAATCAAGGAATTTCAAAATGAGGGCATTTAAAAATACCCAGTATTTGAAAATCTCATATCCAAACACATCCTTATAGTCTTTTGGCACCAAATATTCACGTGATCACATGTTGGTGGCTCCCTCACGTGACGCAACATTGCTGAGATGATGATCTGTTACCCTCTTGATCCTTAGCTCGAGTCCAAGCCCAGGTCCAGGTTAGGCTCTTACAGAATAGGTGAAGGTTGTTATCATTGAGGTGGGGGCTGGAATTGCTGATTTAGGTTTTTGGAAGTGGTGTAATTGGACGGTGCTGGTGGGAGAAGTGGTGGCGTTAGATGCCGAATGGTGATGACAGGTGATTGAAACCTGGAAAAAGGAACTGAATGATATATCAACTTTTCACGTGGACCAATGAAATGTTTAGAGCTATAAAGGAAGAATGTTCAATGTCCAGTAAAATGCATTCAATGTCCATTAAAATGATTCGACGACATTGCACTTCACAGACGGTCACGTGAATGTCACATTTAGACGTCACCGTGTCGCTAAGCTGATTTTAAGTCAACTTTTAACCATCTCACTTAGAATTAAGTGATCAACATTAAGTAAGTTCACAATAACTTAAAATTTTAATTTATTTTTGGTAGGAATTAATTTTTTAAGTGATACAAGATTTAACATTAATAAACGTACTTAATTAAAAATCATTACAAATTTAAGTTTTAAGTATTTGATTGCATTATCAAATACACCATAATTGCTCTACTTTTAAAACCTTGAAGGGTTAGTTACTCGGAAAGGGACAAACTATATGTCGTTTGGTCAAAAGTAGGATATAATGGATTTACGGATTGGATGTTATAGAGCAGATATAGATTGCTTCATGATGATCTGCTTGATTGCCATTCCAACCGAAATCAACTCAATTTAAGTAACATCTGACTGCATTGGGTGGGTCCCTCGATAATTTAATCTAAACAGATGCATTTACCAGCCTAGCCTCATGTGTGCCAACAATTTGTTTTATTTTTTTTTTTCCAAAAAGGTTCTTTTTTATTCATTCAAGTGCAAACATATACAATTCAACAATTATTTACCGATCTTGTGCTAACTGAGCACTCAATTGTGTTCATGATAGTAATGAAACTATTACCTTTAATCTATCAAAAGCTACCATCCAAAGTTCTTTTGCAAAGGGACACTGAACAAACAAGTGGTTTTCATTTTCTGCTCCCTGATTACCTAACACACGTATAGTGATCATTTTGTTTCACATTCCAAACCTTAAGCCTCATTTCTGTCCTGAGTCCGCCCTTGCGTAAAATCCATCATATGAAAGAAAATTTAGGAATGTTTCCAGAGAACCATACCATACCAGCTTCCATACTGTATCTTCATTTGCTCTAGTACTCCTGATTCCTTCCCATGCACTTTTTATAGTGAATTGACTAGAAGGATGCAAGGTCTAAATGATTTTATCAGGAATATCAATGCCCAACAATGTTTCAGCCTCATGTAATCAATCCAAGTCATGTATGCTTACCTAGTAAAAAATTGAATCATCATAGTGGTAGAAATTTAAGGAGTTGAAGGAGATTAGTGTGAATTTTGCCAGGTATATAT
This sequence comes from Escallonia rubra, assembly GCA_033065855.1. Taxonomy (NCBI): domain Eukaryota; kingdom Viridiplantae; phylum Streptophyta; class Magnoliopsida; order Escalloniales; family Escalloniaceae; genus Escallonia; species Escallonia rubra. Next base: position 38,274 of record JAVXUO010001865.1, on the reverse strand, counting down.
TATTAGATTGGCGACAGATATGCATACCAAACCATAGAGACGGCCTATTTTGGCATTACAAACAAAGACCCAAACATTTTTCTATAATGTTCTTAATCATTTTTCTTTTTCAAGTGGAGTGAATGAGACATCATTTACAATAATTCTGCAGCAATTGCTAATTAATCAGAAAATACCAAACATGTTGTGTCGTGCTTAGGAATATTATTTCTTTGTTAATTAAGAGCTTGGTCACTGGGACAAGGATTCCTTAATCATTGCGATGATTCCTGTATTGAAGAACTAATTATTGGACGTCAATAACCCTGCGTTTTTCAGCAAGTCCAAAATTCGTACCATCATGGTTCACATTGGAACAGCAGAAGCACTCTTAGTAATCATAATACTTTTCTAAAGGCGATCCTCTTTGGAACTTAGGAGGGTCTTGCATGAATTTGAACAAAGTCTTCATATCTGGAGGAGTCTAACTTATATCAAAACAGCCTACTTCACCCAAAAAAAAAAAATATTGGCAAACAAAAGGCCTAGTTAGTGAACACAGATATGCATGTAACCATGGAAGACAAGTAACTGGTCCTCTTCGAGTTGGAAACAAGTTTGTAAGGTTTCTAATATGAAATCATTTTGCATAAAACTTGATTTAATGATTTCACAAATATGAAAATACCCTTAACTTAGGAAAAGAAGGTCACGGGCTGTGGCAGTTATCTTTGACAGGTATGTAAACCTTGTCATTATCGCGTCAGCTACTAGTTTTTGCCGAATTTGATGCTTGGAAGTTACAAATCTCCCCTTTAATTGGCTAAAATCCACCACCATGCTAACTCAAACGTAATGTTCCTATATATCCCGGCCCTTGGATACTTGTGACAACACACACAAACACACAATACGGGTGGGAAGGATCGATAAAATGTCTAGGAGTTTGCACTTTTCCGTTCTACTAGTTGTTTTCTTGTGCATCGCTAGCTTGGATGTTGAAGCACAGATATGTGAGCCAAGCGGCACAATTAAGGGTACCAAACCGCCTAAAGAATGCAGCAAAAGAAACTTGTCGACTTGCTGTGTAGAAGGCCAAGTATACACAACATACGATTGCTCGCCACCCGTGACCAGCCATACCACAGCGCAACTCACTCTTAGAACCTTTGGCAATCACCCATGTCAATGCGATGGCCTATACCGTTCCGATGACTTACTAATCGTAGCACTGTCGACCGGGTGGTTCGAGGATTATGATAGGTGCTTGAGGAAAATCACCATAAGTGCAAACGGGAAGAACGTGACGGCTGAGGTGTTAGATGAGTGCGATTCTAGTAAGGGATGTGACAAGGACCATGCCTATCAACCTCCATGTGCTAACAACGTTGTTGGGGCTTCGTCAGCTGTGTGGAAAGCTTTGGGAGTGTCTCGCGATAAATGGGGTGGCGGCCTGAATGCAACGTGGTCTGATGCTTAGTTATAATCGTTCCATTCAGCCTGTGATTCTAATAGGCCATCCACTTGTTTCAAATATTAGTATACGGTTCGATTTCATGTACTCTCGGATTTCATGTACTAGGTAGATTGTTGTAAATTGACATACAGATAAAGCTTTCAACTTGAATTAGAGATAAAAGGTATTGCTACATATAGTTTTGCATATTTTCCTCCTTTTTTTTTTTTTTGGCGGGGGGGGGGGGGGGGGGAGGTTCTTGTTATCTCATTTTAAGCACAATCAATTAGCATCCTAACAGGAAATCCCACTTATCTAACTACATTATACAGTAGAGGAACGCCCCGAGCGAGGATCAATTTTCAGATGTTGCAACTTCTTTGCAACTTTCTCCAGCCGAGAGTTCTAAACTTGATCCACTGTTAATCGACAGTCTTGTACACATGTCCAAACACATCATGCTTCGCCGCCAAATCCCGTAATCATTTACAGCAAAGTTAGTTTGCAGTGTCTTGCTCTGACGCTTTTACCCCAAAATTGAGCACATGCTAACTGTAAGACTTGGTGATCGAGTAGAAAATCCATCCGAGATCACAAGTCTATGCAGAATTTTGGTGCAAATAGAACTAGTAAAATAGCAAGTCATGATAAGTTGATTAACTGCCTCCTGTTGTGAGCACACAGGAGATGTATCAGCAGTAACAATGTTCCAGACCTCAACCAATCCTTACTTCTTAAACACCCTTTGCATAACATCCCAAAGGATAGCAACTGCTTTGGTATGGTACGTGTTGTGGCCAAAAATTGACCGGTACCGAACGAGCATCGATTGGGACCAAACAAGCACGCGAGCAGACCTGCAAAGCACAACACGAGCAAACGGTGACGCGCCGGGACCCCCGGAGGGGGCTCCGGCGGGGAGTCTCCGATGCTTAAGTTAGTAAGCAATTTTGAGGGAATATCTGAAAATATTAGATAGTCAGAACTTATCCTTTTCTCCCTTTTTTCACTTCTATTTTATAAGAATGTCTTAAATGGCCCCTCAATTAATGGGAGTTTCTAGCTTTTATGGGGAGTTAACAAAATTCATGGGTGATTATTGCCCATAATGGGAGAGTGGGTAAATGCCACTTCCAACCTCTCCAAGAGTCATGGGGCGGTTTCGAAACTCTCTGGTGCGACACGTGTCGCTCTCCCACGGGTGTATATTTTTACCCATATCATTTGCCCCCCATTCCATGTTTTTTTTTAGAAAGAATGTGGAAGCAGGATAATTGAATTAGCACCGAATTTCAGACTTTATTAAGGGATGCTCCGCGTTAGGAATTTAAACCAAAAGTGATATATCTCTCTCATTGGTAGAGTGCAGAAACTTTTGGTTTGGCAAAGGCGGGCTTGTCTTCCCGGCCTGCCGAATACAGGCTTAGAAGGGCTCGCCTACTCGATTGGCAGCGTAAAGGCCTTAAACGTGCTCGCCTACTCGGCTAGCTGAGTAGAGAGCATGGATGTAGTCTTCTGCTTAGCTGGTCGAGTAGAGTCTTCAAGGAGCTTATCTGCTGGGCTGCGCGAGCAGAGAGACAGACTAATGTGCTGGTCGCCTCGGCCTAGCGAGCAGAGGCTTAGGAGACTCTGAAGGCGCTCGTCTGCTCGGCTTGGCGAGATGACTCTAATGTGTTCGTCTGCTCAGCCTAGCGAGCAGAGGCTTAGAGATTCTAAAGGCGCTCGTCTGTTCAGATTCGCGAGCACAGAGACTGACCTCTGAGGGAGCTTGTATACTCGACTGGGCGAGTATAGGCAGATCGGTCTAATGTGCTCATCGCCTCGGCCAAGCGAGCAGAGGCTTAAGAGACTCTGAAGGAGCTCGTTTGCTCGGTTTGGCGAGATGACTCTAATGTGTTCGTCTGGTTGGCTAGAGTAGATGCATGGTGCATGGGTCTAATGCGCTCGTCTACTCAGCTAGAGTAGAAGCATGGGTCTGTGCGCTCGTCTGCTCGGCAGAGGCTAAGACCAAAGGTGCTCGTCTACTCGGCTAGAGCAGAGGCATGGGTCTGTGCGCTCGTCTGCTCGGCAGAGGCTAAGACCAAAGATGCTCGTCTCCTCGGCTAGAGCAGAGGCATGGGTCCGTGCGCTCGTCTGCTCGGCAGAGGCTAAGACCAAAGGCGCTCGTCTACTCAGCTAGAGTAGAGGCATGGGTCTGTGCACTCGTATGCTCGGCAGAGGCTAAAACCAAATACGCTCGTCTACTCGGCTAGAGCAGAGGCATGGGTCTGTGCGCTCGTCTGCTTGGCAGAGGCTAAGACCAAAGGCGCTCGTCTACTCCGCTAGAGTAGAGGTATGGGTCTGTGCGTTCGTCTGCTCGGCAGAGGCTAAGACCAAAAGAGCTCGTATACTTGACTAGAGTAGAGGTATGGGTCTGTGCGCTTGTCTGCTCGGTAGAGGCTAAGACCAAATGCACTCGTCTACTCAGCTAGAGTATAGGTGTGGGTCTGTGCGTTCATCTGATCGGTAGAGGCTAAGACCAAAAGAGCTCGTCTACTCGACTAGAGTAGAGGTATGGGTCTGTACGCTTGTCTGCTCGGCAGAGGCTAAGACCAAATGCGATTGTCTACTCAGTTAGAGTAGAAGCAGGGGTCTGTGTGCTCGTCTGCTCGGCAGAGGCTAAGACCAAAGGCGCTCGTCTACTCAGCTAGGTGAGTAAAGGCAGAGGGGTCTAATGTGCTCAGTTTTACGAGCGGAGGTTAAGACCAAATGAGCTCGTCTACTCGGCTACACGAGTAGAGGCATTAAGGGTCCAATATGCTCGTCTGCTCGGCAGAGGCTAAGACCAAAGGCGCTCGTCTACTTGGTAGAGTAGAGGCATGGGTTTAACGCGCTCGTCTGATCGGCAGAGGCTAAGACTAAAGGCGCTCGTCTACTCGGCTAGAGTAGAGGCATGGGTCTAACGCGCTTATGTACTCGATAGAGGCTAAGACCAAAGGCGCTCGTCTACTCGGCTACACGAGTAGAGGCATGGGTCCAATGCTCTCGTCTGATCGACAGAGGCTAGGACCAAAGTAGCTCATCTACTCGGTTAGAGTAGAGGCATGGGGTCCAATGCACTCGTCTGCTCAGCTTGGCGAGTAGAGGCAAAGGGGTCTAATGTGCTCGTCTGCTCGGCTTTGCACACGGAGGCTTAGACCTCGATTGTAACTCATCTACTTGGCTGGGCGAATAGAGGTAGAGGCTTTATAGAGGATTCAAGTGAAGTAGCATGTCCACTCGATTTTGTCAATTTCTATCAAGGGATACAAGGGTAAACTTACCCCCTGTTATGCTGATTGATTGTCACCACGTCTTGGTTGTCTCAACGGTCGTGAGATCTTGACTATTGGATTATAATAATATCTCTATATAAAGAGAACTCGTTTCATTTCTCTTCACTTTATTTTTGAGCAGGAGAGACTTCAAGAGGCCTAAAAGAGCTCGTATGCTCGGTCTAGCAAAGTAGGAGTCCATCGGAGTTCTTCTACTCAGTTCGGCGAGTAGTGAGTTAGGAATTCGAAGGGTCTCTGCTATGTGAGGCTTATGCGACTCCTTGAGAAAAGAATATGACTAAGTTGGGCCAAGGTTTAGGTGGCTCTTTATAGAGATGAACACGGTTTGCCAGGCTAGACCAACACAAATGTCCTTAGTGAAGGTGTGCCGAATGATAACTGGCGCTCTGATGCTAAGCTTCTCAAAGTGTTGGTCCTGAAAGTGGCTAGAGCACGGTTGAGGCACTAATGAGTGAGCTTCGTAATATCTCTTATTAGGCCGTTTATTCCTGGAATAACGACGCTCCTCGTCATTTTAGGTAAAAGTGATGTGGCTATTGCAACGGTTTTGGTCATTCTCGTGATGCACAAGGCGGTATTATTATCGAATTCGCCTTTCGGGTGACTTTGGATGTTAGGTGCAAAAGCTCTCAGCGTGATGATGAGGAGGTTAGGTGAGGCATCATTTTATCGGTGTCTCGTTAACAAGTGGTGATTTGTAGTGCTTGACATATCCGGGAGGGACGATTGACCAAGGCTTGAAACTACTTGATAGATTCTTGTATGGCATGAGTGGTGACGACCAAGTCGTGAAGCTCAACCATCGTATGAGAGGGAGTGTAGGCTCCGTGCGAGAGTGGTCGTAGTATTATATACATGTAGCCCCCCTGACTAAGAAGGCATAGATGCAATGATGGATTCTTAGTCATTGTGTTGGGCATGTTCGTAAAAAGAACCATTAGTTGCCGGCTTGTTAAGACAACTAGATATAGCTAGGGAGTGCGAAGTGCAGTGTATCTGGTCAGCTAGATGAGCAGATAAAGTTAGAGGACCATGTCCATTCAAGTAAGTATCACGCGTGGAGTCCGTTAATAGATGCCACTAGATGACTAATAAAGACGTTGCAGCATTTGCTGATACGCTGTGTAGCGATGTGCAACAATGTGGCAAGTGAGAATACGGGCACGAGATCTCACATTCGCCAGGCGTACTGGCAAAGCTATAATCATAGACTGTGACGCTCTCATGGTTATTAGATTAGTGGTAACGTGTGCGTCTCCATTTCACAAGTCAACATGTGGCGCTTAGCAGGCAGGATGATGCCTTTGGAGTTCTTAGTGTAACTAAAGCAACAGGGACAATGAGCTTATTTTTTTCAGTTATGAAGTGGTTTGCATGCATGCCATTGTTGGAAGTCTGGGGATGCAGTATAAACCTTCGTAACAGGAAAACATGTTACGAGAAAGTATAGCAAGAGACCATATGAGCTTATTAAGGCAACTATATTTTAACGCTAAAAGAAGACTAATAATCATGCTCTGTGACGCCATTACTCCCCTGCTGGTTTAGTTAGGATGTGTTATATTGCGTGACGCAAGCGATACGTAATAGAAATTTATGAGCTTGCACTCAGATGGCCTGAAGGCGCTTTACCAATTAAAGCAATTGGGCGGCGCTAGACCAAAAAATTAATAGGTTTTGGCTAAAATATTTAAGCAATACAGAGGTGTATGCTAAAAGTGTCATGCTTTAAATCATAGTCGTTGCGTATTATGCCGTGTACAAACAACTCTATGTATACATGCTTTAATGATGAATGTGGTTGTTCATGTGTAGGCTTTAAGACACACGTTGCGTATATCAAATAAACAGAACTTTGTGGGTTCTAAGTTAAATATGCAAATTTATGGGGTAAAAACTTAAATCCTTAAAAAGGAAAGTGTGCACCTGATTTATTCGATTGGTGGCTCAAGCTTTTCTTCTTGAGGCCATCAAAGCACATGTGAAGCGCCGTCGCCACAGCTCAATTCCGCCTGGCGTTGTTCGGTGCAGACCCAAGGCAATGGAGTGTCCGGTGAGACTGTGGTAGCCCATTTTTTGGAAATCACAGCAATTGGACGCGACAACAACCACCAATGGTGGCGCAAGGCTACGGCGGAGCTGCTATCGGGCGTGACGGCAGGGAGCTGGCCTGAGAAGTTACTGTAGTGGCCGGGAGCTGGCTTGAGAAGTTGCGACATTGGCCAGCTTAAACGAATCCATGGCTGATGCGCTGCCGATGAAAAGAGCGGTCGCCGGTCAGTGGCGAAGGACTTTGTGCGATGGCCGAATGGAACCTTCATGGTGAGTGGACCTGTGGCTATTCTGGAGCAGCAACTCTGGCCGATTGGTCCATTGCTGGGTAGTAGCGGTCGACTGACGGCGTTAGGGTGGCGATTGATTGAGGAGCGAAGACCGATGGTGGTGGTCACTTAATGGTTGCGACGGCGCTGCCCTCTATTGCGATGGAGTTGACATGTTCTCTCCCGATGGTGGCTGATGAATTGTTGGGCTTGTGATTGGCGAGGCGTTGATTGATTTTGCCTCCGACGATCGTGCGGTGGAGTTGGCGGTTATGACGTTGGTCTGGTGTTGCCGTTGTAAACATTGGTCGCTTGAACCAGCGACGATCGTAAGTCTCATCCGGGTATGAAACAACGATACGGTTGCGGTGGCTATTGTTATGGCATCTGCCGGCTGCGGCTGGTTGTGATGTATTTAATTGTGTCGCAGGTGACACCGGCTGGTCGTGGCGGTGGTTGATCTTCTTTGTGATTGGCGTGGCCAATTTATAGATCTGCTGTGACTCTTCTTCTTGGCGTTGAAGGTGTGTATGTTTGGCATTTGGTCACGGCACTGTAATTGGATGCGACAGCGGCCAGTAGTGGTGGCGTATGGCTGTGGTGGAACTGCTACCGGGCGCGACGGCAACAAGTTGCCAAAGCAATGGCAGAAGCACGCCGCTCGGAGGCTACGATGCACGATTGTCATTGATCGCGATTTGTAGTAAGTCCGCGGTTGGCGTGGCGAGCTGTGGTGTTGACTGGTTCTGCCGTCGGTGGTCTCGCAGTAGAGCCAGCAATTGTGATGGCGCGGTTATGGACTCTGAGTAGAACGGTGGCAGTGGTATTGCCCTTGGTCGCGGTGGAGTAGATCTTGACTCTCGCGATGGCGTTAGCTCCTGGAGTCCTGGACAACAAGGTAATAGCCATTCTTGTGCGGTTCCAACGACATCAATATTGCCGGTCGAATACACTGATCCCGGCGCGACGCATGGTAGACTATGGCATACGGTGGCGCATCTTGGTTATTGGTTGTTGCTACGGCAGCTCCATGATAACTATGTGAGCGGAGGAAATGCCCACCGATGACCGTTGTGGGTTGAGGCGTCAATTGAGGCAATGACGACAAGAGAAGAACGCGTCGCCTGTGGCAGCTCCTTGGTTGTGATTTTTTCAGCACTGTTGATGTTGTTGCCTGTGGATGATCGTGCACAGGCATTGGATGATGGCAGTTGAGGCTACTTCTCGGCATCGATGGTAGCTTCGTAGGTGCGTCGGTGGGTGGTAACGCCCGTTCAAGCCTACCGATGGTATCCTAACAATCCGGAGTACTACTGGTGCTGTTGGTTGGAAGGGGAGTTATCGACATTGTGGTTGGCGACAATGACCACCGATGGTGGCGTACAGTCCCAGTGCTTCTCTGTCTTCTGTGTTCTTTTTCTGTGTGATTATGCGGTAATCGACGGATTGGTTAATTGTTGTGCGGCTGATGGTGCAAGGCACTTAGCATCGATGGTTGGTAATGCCATTGATGGCCACCGATTGTGTGCTGACCATCATGAGCGCCGCTGGTGCTGCCTTACGGCGTCCTGAACTCCCATGTTTTTCTTTGCTGACGTGTTTGCTTCCAAATCTGCCTTGCTAGTTGGGTCCCACGGATGGCGCCAAAATGTTGTGGCCAAAAATTGACCGGTACCGAACGAGCGTCGGTTGGGACCAAACAAGCACGCGAGCAGACCTGCAAAGCACAACACGAGCAAACGGTGACGCGCCGGGTCCCCCGAAGGGGGCTCCGGCGGGGAGTCTCCGTTGCTTAAGTTAGTAAGCAATTTTGAGGGAATATCTGAAAATATTAGATAGTCAGAACTTATCCTTTTCTCCCCTTTTTCACTTCCATTTTATAGGAATGTCTTAAAAGGCCCCTCACTTAATGGGGAGTTTCTAACTTTTATGGGGAGTTAACAAAATTCATGGGTGATTATTGCCCATAATGGGAGAGTGGGTAAATGCCACTTCCCACCTCTCCAAGAGTCATGGGGCGGTTTCGAAACTCTCTGGTGCGACACGTGTCGCTCTCCCACGGGTGTATATTTTTACCCATATCAGTACGTACCATCAAACCAAACCCCTTCCAGCATGGGACCACTTGTTTATGAAGCCTAATGACATTCCTTGTAAAATTGATAGCAAATTTTATATTGAGAGTTAAAAGAACCCCACAGAAATCGAAATGCCAACCCAAAAGATTGTGGGATCAGTGATGTCTAATGCGGAGGACTTTGTAAATAGTCTTAGACCCTGCCAAGGAACTCATGGGTACCTACTTGGTTAGTCTTTTTTAAGGAGACAATGTCCTATGGTGGGACTGTGTATTTGAGTCGCAACAGATGTTATTAGACCAAACTCTTGAATGTTTCAGGCTGAACTATCTAGTCAGGCTTTCGAGTATTGGAACACGAAGGAAGCCTTAAATCAAACTCAAGTGGTTGGACTGCTGGTACTATCCAACAACGGCTAGAGAGACGTAGGACGTGAAAGACTTTGTAAATGTCCTTATAAGACCTTTCGAAGAAACTTAAAAGCACCTACTTTGACTAGTCCTTTTGAGGGAGTCGTCGTCCCACTCTAGAGACATCGACTAGGTCGGGATACCACACACATTGGATGTGAGGGACTTTGTAAACTTAGAAGTACTTGCATTGGCTAACCATTTTAAGGGAGGTATTTCCTTGTGGTAGGCAGTGGTCCGGGTAGTTACAAAAATGTGATATCCCATTCCGGATGTGCGAGACTTCGTAAATAGCCTTATAAGACCGTGCCAAGGAACATAGAAGTACCTACTTTGGCTACCTTTCTAAGGGAGGTATTGCCCTTTGGTGAGGGCAAGGACTAGATTGTTAAGATGGTATCAGAAACGACTCTCAAAAGATGGGGCTAGGTTATCTAACTGGGTTGGTGGAAGCTTGGACACGAAGGCATAGTTGAATAGGTTGATCCAATTAGACTGGCAACATTATCGGACAATGGCCAATAATGAAGATTTTAGGCTATGTGTGACTAAGGTTAAGACTTGGCATTAGCACGGGCACTAATAAATAAGGAGGAAAGATTAGGATGTTGATCTAAAGCGGATAAGGGTAATTTGTGACCTTATAATACATTGTTAATGAACTTATAAGTACCTATTTGGTTAGCGCTTTTGAGGGAGTTATTACCCTGTGCTGGGGCCCTAAAGCTAACTCTCGAAAGCTCAGCCTGAGCTATCCAGTCACATTGCTGAAGGTTGGACAAAAAGGCAGACTTTAATTAAGCTTTTCCGGTTGGGCTGCTGGTGTTGTCCAAAAATTTCTTGAGAAAAAGATTATGGGGTTATGTTTGAACAAGGTTGAGTTTGGGCCTATCGAGGACGTTAAGCCATATAATGAGGGGAGAATGCTATATCACATGTCGAATGTGAGAGAGACTTTCTAAATGCCCTTGTAAGACCTTCCTAGGGAATGCATGAGTACCTACATGACTAGCCATTTGGAGAAAGTCATTGTCTAGCTTGTAGTGAGACCATAGATTTGAATCGGTATATGATCTTCGGTCTAAGAATATACGACGAGCTGATCATGGTGCAACACCTCAGAGACTTTAGAACTATTTATGCTTGTAGCACAATAAAAAACTTTGTAGCAAACATTTTCGATTTGAGGACTGTAAGGCATCTAATTATCAGGCAAAAAGCATGCATCCCCACCATCAATTACCTACTTTATCTCCACACAATACTGAAATTTTCCATTCATTTTGATTGGCTAGTATCATCATAAACAATTCTTAGGTTTCACACTAAAGGAAATTCAACTCGTAAGATCATGGATTTATCCTTGAAGTTTTTGGTTCGAGTTTTATCGACGCCAATTCGAAAAGGAATTAATTCCTTGCAAATTTCCTAGGCCAGGCATGAGTGGCCCGCTGTTGACCAGCATGAGGAGGTCGACTTGCTACACCAGCACTTGGACACGGATCCCCTACTGTAACCCATGGTTACAGCAGAGGTGCTGTGACTAATCCTAGCCGTCCAAAGCAAATCCAACGCACCACCTTTTGCCACGTTACCGCATCTTAACCCATGGGTTACATCCCTATCTCTCTCTTCCCAGCTGGAATCTCTCTCTCTCTCTCTCTCTCTCTCTCTCTCTCTCTCTTAACACAGCACCCTTACTGTAACCATGGGTTACAGCAGGGGATCTGTGTTCCCAGCACGTACAAGCTAGCCAATAATAACGCATCACTGCTACACTGAAGAACAAAAGAATTCTTAGTTTTGTGTGTGTGTTACTTTATGCATGTTTTTAGAGTCTCGAGATATCTAAAATTGATCATAGGGATCAAAACCTAACACACCCGAGGATAGAATACTGAATAGAGATACTGTAACTTGACCCGTGAAAATACACGGGAGTTATTTAAGATGTTGAGGCTAAAGTATAACGTAAACAATACAATAAAATGATTAAAGTTTGTACCCTAAATTATAGCAAAAACTTTTTCAAGTAACACAAATTTGGTGAATTGAAAATTTGAATTTAGAGTAATATATTATTGATAAAAATTAACGTAAGGTTTACAAAAGATGAAGTTTGAATCTCCAATATTATCACACATAAAGAACATGTTTAATTTAGGAAGAGCCAGTACACGCAATAATATGTTAGAATTGAATACTTTCATACCATGGTCCACGTGTCCATGTTTTCCAATTTTTTTAGTGACAAATAAATATAAAAAAATAAAGTATAACATAGTGTGAAAATAGATGTTCTTTTAGTTTAAGAGGATGTACCGTGAAAATTATACAGCAACCGGTACAGATATGGACAAACCAAATGAAACAGAGAAAAGAATAAATAAGGAGGGTAGCGCAGGCTCAATTGGCCTAACACACCTGCATAAGAAAGATAAAAGGAAGGAAGAAAAATAGATTGGAAATTACAAAATCATGAAACGTCCTCATGCTCCAAAGCAGGTCCTCACTGCCTTTTGGGCCGCCCTTCTGCCTCCCCTTCCATCGCCTTCTCCGCCAACCTCGAATGCCGACCGGGAGTTTCTTTGGTCGGGTACATTGCAGAGCTCGGAAAGCTTCCTTTCACCCCAAACCAGCACGAGAATTCCAGCTCCCCTCTCGAACTTTTAGCGCCCTTCCGCACTTGCACGATCTTGGTTTCGCTTCCATCGTGTTCGTTCTCAGCATCGAAAAGCTCGCTGATCCACACGTTCGCCTCGCCAATGTACTTGCTGCCACCCGTCCAGGCGGAGCCTTCCGAGTGCAACTCGATGTGCAGCCTGGTGCGGCGGCTCTGCAAACTTTCCTCCAGTATGGGGAATGTCATGTGGTGGGTGAACGTTGGATTCGCTCCGCCATTCCTGTTGGTCGGAGTCCGCATTACTTGACAAGGATTGTCCGAGATTGAGACCTTTGCGTAAACTTTCATTTTGAGAAACTCAAAACACCCAACATGTTCGAGGCCCCTTGCTTCAACAAGGGTCAGGTGAAAGCGTCTTCCTTCTACCATATTCTCTTCCTCCATCTAGAGGGAAGAATCAAAACCTGAAAGAGGCACGAAATTTTGTTGGGTTAGCTACAGCGTATGAAAGGAAAGCACAGGTACTATATAAGCACCTGGTAGAGGATGTGCGAGCTACCCACGACGTGGAATGTGGTCTTTGATAGTTACTGTACATGAAAGTCGCAGTAGCAGGGATGCACGTCGGAACCAGAGAACCGACAGAATTTGTTCTTGGATTTTTTATGCATTCCACTTAAAGAATGAAAAGAATGAATTTAATTATTTTTTTTTTCCAAATTTTTTGCATGTAAAAAAACACCCTTACTCTTAATCTTTTACGGAAAAATCATTTAGAGAAGGGCACTTTAAGGAAAGAAAAGATTAGCCATTTAAGCACATATGTGCTTATATATATATATATATATATATATATATATAGCTGATCCGTTGACCGCGCGGGGCAACTTGGGTTAAGTTGCCCGCATGATCTGGCTGTCCACACGAAATCTGTGGACGGTCTATATCTTTTTTTTTACCTTTTTTTAAAGCTACATAATGTAGCGTATGACTTTTTGACAAAATTGCCCCTGACCCCGGACGCAAAGAAGCAAAAAAAGGTGTGCAATACTTCGTCCGCTACATTATGTAATGGACGAAGTATTGCACAGAGGGGGCAACACTGCAAGAGAACCTTTTGCTCGATCAACCATGTTTCCAGCTCTCATCTCCAAATCCACCATCTTCCCAGACCAAAAATCAACCGCTGGAGACCTGAAGCTCTCCGTTTCCGACCTCCCCATGCTCTCCTGTCACTACATTCAAAACGACGGCCTCTTTACCTGCCCATCACCGAACTCATCACCCTCCTCAAGCGCGGCCTATCTCAGACTCTATCCCATTACCCATATGTTTTTGCATTCAATTGGTTGATTTCAGCCTTGGCATTTAATGGGCACTGCAGAGATGTAATTGGACACTTCTCTTTGATGTAAGGATCAAGAAATAGTCCCAATAGTTATATGTTTTCTTTTGTTTTGAGAGCTTTTGTTGGCTTGATGGATTTGAATAAGGGAAAAAAATGTTCATAGTATGATAAAACAAGTTGGGTTTTGAATTAGATGTATCCTTGGGGAATGCTTTGGTTGACATGTATTGCAAATGTGGGTGCATGATTTATGCTCGTCAAGTGTTTGATAGACTGCCTCCATCTGCATCCGCTTCAATGGGCTCATTATGGATTGACCATCATTGAGGTCATACGCGACACGTCTTTGGGTTCGGACCGCGTTACGAACGTCTGTTGTGTTCAAGTTTAGATTTTGAATTCTCCCAACCTGTTCAGCAAGAACATTAACAATGTCGGTAGGTCTTATCGGTGCATTATTCATTGTGTGAATCATGCTCCTTGCGACATTACCCATATTCTTGTGTTGATGCATCTGACTCACCTTAGAATGGGTTACTAACGGGTGATTGTGTGTCAATTACAAGCCAGTAATAAGCCAATGATCTTGCTTGGGTTTATGGCTTACGAACATCTTGACCTGAGAATTCGTGCGCACAAAGTAGTCACGTCTTCTCCGCACATATCCTATTTTGTCGTCACTGTCATCATTACCGACGTGTGTCTCATTTTGCAGTAGGTGTCTGCTCCTATGACACTCGTATAAGCGATAGCATATTTTTTTTTATGTTGCTTATTCTTGTAGTCTTTATTCTAATGTCAAATCCAACCCTCAACGAATACGCTCGAAAACATCATTCAGCTTCCTCCAATGTTTAAAGCGTTCGTCCTAGATACGAATCACTAGCATCTATTGGGGTGTTGGAGCTTAGAATCAAATCGGACATTGTGAAACAAAACCTATGTAGAAATAGATTACACTTAACTATGAAATGGCATTTCTTAAACATATCAAATCAAAATTACCTTAACGAATTGACCAATAAAGCATGACAAATATACCAAACATAATCTCAAAAGTATCTCCAATTTAACAATTATTAATTTCTCAAACATAACAAATTAAAACTACTAAGATGAATAGACAAATTTAGCATGCCAAAATACAACAAACATAATCTCAAAAAATTCGAATTTAACTATAATAAATTTTTTGAAGTTAACAAATTTATTTCTTGAATAGATTGATAAATACTACAAATATAAACCCAAAACAAATCTATATATACATAAAAAAAAGAAAACTTCACCATTCACAAACTTACCTTGCTCGAGTGAAGCTTGAAGCAAGTGTTACTTGAAGCTTGAAGGGAGCTGAAAATGGAAGCAAATGGATCTCAAGTAGATGAGAAAGGAAAAAGAGATGGGAATTAAGGCATTTTTGGAGTATATCTGCCAAGTAATCTGACACACTGAGTAGCGGACGATTAGCGTGGGGACAAGATGTGACAACTATCAGGAGGGATGTGGACTGACATGACAACCGTCAGGCAAAAAGTCATCCGCTACACAGTGTAGCGGACTACTTTTTGCCTAACGGTTGTCGGGGTCAAAAAGTCGTACGCCAGACTGTGTAGCGGAAGACGTGGGAGGGGTAAATTGGTAAAAAATCTCATCCGCTGCACAGTGTCGCAGACGGCTGACAAACTTTTTAAAAAAAGATATGGGTCATCCATCCTTTCAGGATGGACGGCCAGATCGCGTTGGCAACTTCTCTTATTTTGCCCGCGCTATCAACGGATCAGCTATATATATATATATATATATATATTGAAAATTCTAGATTGCATTGTCATTCTGAAAGGTGTTTGAACGACTCTAATAGTAGTTTACTTTTATATAGTATGGCACAAACTCGAAGATAT
This sequence comes from Escallonia rubra, assembly GCA_033065855.1. Classification (NCBI taxonomy): domain Eukaryota; kingdom Viridiplantae; phylum Streptophyta; class Magnoliopsida; order Escalloniales; family Escalloniaceae; genus Escallonia; species Escallonia rubra. The sequence goes on along the minus strand of JAVXUO010001865.1, from coordinate 22,841 downwards.
AGCACTAGGGATTCAGGAGGCCCAGCAACCAAGGGCCGAGGGTCGTACTGGAGGCCATATTAGAGGCCATACAGGGGGCCGTACTTGAGGCCAGGAGGTCCCAGTTAGAAGGATGCCTCATGTAGATCAACAATAGCAAATCCCAGAACCCTTGGTTGCAGCTCTGGGCATTTATGGCCCAATATTTGATTAATTAAAAAATAGAGTATACAAAATCCTACTTGGCCCCAGCCACAGACTCAGGAGGGGAGTACCCTGAACGAGTTTAATAAGCAAAATGCAGCGAACATCAGTGGGTCAGTGGACCCTACCAAGGCAGAGGCTTGGATTGCGAAGGTGAAAAAGATCTTTCGGGCCATAGAATGTACCGAGAAACAGAAGGTCAATTTTGCAGTGTATAAGCTGAGGGGTGAGGCTGATCAGTGGTGGAGGATGGTAGAGACTGGTATGACTCCTCAGCAAAAGGCTGAGATGACTTGAGAACGGTTGAAGGAACAGTTTGACAATCGGTATTTTTCTCTGAGCTACCGTGAACAAATGTTGAGCGAACTCACCAATGTGACCAGGCGGATTGAGAGACGATGGATGAGTTTGGGGTATCGTTCTCGCGTCTAGCGAGGGACTAGGATGTTACCTGTTGAGATAAACATAGAAATGTCAAAAGGGCCCTAAATAGGCCCGGGCTGGCCCGCCCATAAAGATGAATAGTGTTGGCCCTAACCCTTAGGGCCTTAGGCCAGGGCTAGGGCCAGGCCTAATATTTTCCAAATTTGGCCGGGCCAGGCCCGGTTCTGGCCCTCTTTTCGGCCCTATTTTGGCCCAGCCCTTTGGCCCTAAACCATTTTGAGTTTTTTTTTCTTCTTTCCCCTTCTTTCTCACGCCTCATTCTCTCCCTACCTCATATTTTTCTCTTTTTACTTAACTTTTTAGACACACACATTTCTTTTCAGCTCATGATGATGATTCCTACTTCTTTGTCTACTTTTACTTGCAAGGCTCCTCTGTATTAGTTTCATGGAATTATGAAGAGAAAAAAATATGTTTGTTTGTCTAGGAACTAGAAACAAAACAATTTAGGCAATGGAAATGGGGAACATAACTCCAGAAAGCACAAAAAAATTCATGGTAAAAGTGGTCTAATGATGCATGTTTCTAATGAGATACCTAATACTATGTAAAATGCAAAGCTAGAGGTATGTTTGAGTGAAATTTTTTAGAGATATCATTGGAAAAAGTTTTGTTGGTATCCATTATTGAGTTTAGATAACAAAAAACTTCATGACTAAAAGTTATATTTTCTCTTGTGAAAAGATTGTCTTTTTGCGAACAAAATTACTCTTTATTGCTAATCAATATTCTCAAATATAATAAAAGTAAAGCTCTAAGGCACTTCATTAGCCACGAGAGAGATATTGAATGGTTTAGGGTACTATCAATTGCATTTCTTTCGTGAATTAATATTTTTGCAACACAAAAAAGAAAATTAAACAAAAAAAGGGGGGGCCTGGGCTTGGGCCTAAGGCTTGGGCCTGGACAGGGCCTCAGTTTCCTAGATTTGGGCCCAGCCCAATTTCCAAGGTTCGAAGCCCTAAATGGCCCGACCTTTTTTTTGGCTCTATGGGCCTGGGCTGGGCCGGCCCAAGCCCGGCCCTTTGACACTTCTAGGTAAACAGATGCTGGAAGTTCGAGTTGGGACTTAAGCCGGGAATGGGGTGATTTCTACATGTTTATCGATCTATTTGAGAATATCCAAGACCTTTAAGATGCAAAATGTATCCTTGTAATTCTACAAAACTAACTATAAACAAGTTCATTTCTACATAGGGCCCTCACGATTAATAAAAAGACTTCTTTATTTATATTTAATTAAATTTTCAAGAAAACAAGACTAATTAGTAAATCATAGACAAGTTATAAGCATTAAATCTTGATTCTAATTATCTTGCAATTGATTGTAACTATGAGTCGTGATTACTATGTGAATTCAATAGCGAGTGGTTGATTAACGTTTGCCCTATAATATTAGCCTAATATAATACTCCGTAATATTGGTATCATTTCTAAGCTCATTATAGTTATAGGTATAACCTGACATATTTTGGTATATAAAGGTTATATCATGTTGAGAAAAAAACAAGTATCATTCATAAGAAATTATCATTAAATATACTTAGCAGGTATAAGATCTATAACTTGGCAACAAATAGTAGTCATAGAAAATGTGAAAAATAATTTCAACACTCCGAAATAAAGCTAGACACGTCATCTTAATCAATTGAACATTCTCATTCGTAGCAGCTTACAAGAATTAAAGAAAAAATATATATATGAAAATATTGAATATTATGTGGTCGTGCTGTTAAATTTATTTTATAAAAAGTAATGATTTATTTGAAAGTTATAAGGTGTATGCATAAGTCCTCTTAAATTTGAAATGCAACTTTATTTCTTCTAATTTTTTACTTAATCGTTATTATAACCTCAAGAACATGTATATATATAACACCTTAAAAACTCCCTGAAGCTGAAAAGGATAAGTATAACGTAACCATCTTTAGTTACAACTACAATAGCATTTTTTATTTAACTCTAAACGGCATGAGTATGACTATTCTTCTACTTGAAGTGTTAAGTCAATATTCATTTAAAATATTACTTTACAACTTAAAACAAAAATTGAAAAAGGCAAGTAAACAAACATGTATATTTAAATATCTCATACTAATTGCATGCAGCCTAATCAAACAAAAAATGTTATTTAATAAACAAAAGTTAAGAGTAATGCAAGTGAATTCATTGTTTAATATTTTACTTAAGTTAGTCGGGATTAATTTAGGTACTATAATTATTATTTATAACCAAATAAGATATTTTTTTTAAGGTTAATATATTTTTCGTGTCACGATATGTGCTACGTATTAATGCATTTTTTTAAAACATTATGATATACAATATATTTTTTTTTAAAGTTGCAACTGCCACTCTTTCAAGCGGTTGCAAAAATTGACAAAAATATCCCGTAAAGTTGAAAAAAACTCAACGTTGAGGACCCACGAATTTCCTCCCAACCGCTACAAAACAGGGGGCACACCCAACCGCTACACTTTGTAGCGGTTGCATTGACGGATTCCAACCTCCACTCTTTGTAGAGGTTGGTAATCATGACACTTTTTTTTTTCTTTTGCACCACCCAACCACTACACTTAGTAGAAGTTGGAATCCGTTGTGGCCCCACTTTTTCATTAAAAAAAAATTTCATTAAAAAATCTTAAGTGGCCCAACTTTTTCATTAAAAAAATCTTAAAAAAAGTACAGTGCAACCGCTACAAAGTGTAGCGGTTGGGTGTGCTCCCAATTGCTACCCGTTGTGGCGGTTGGGAGGAAATTCGTGGGGCCCCAACCGCTAGTCTTTCTTGCGGTTGGAGTTTTTTTCAGTTTTACGGGGCATTTTTGTCAATTTTTGCAACCGCTTGAAAGAGTGACGGTTGCAACTTTAAAAAAAAAAATAGATCTGAGCCATCCACGAGTACACGTGGACGGCTAGATTTGTGGTGGAGAAATTTATTTCTCCACCGGTGGATGTGGATCGGCTCCCTATATATATATATATATATATGTATATATATATATATATATATATATATATATATATATAGACGAGCTGGTTTTCCCACGGGCTTGTAGAAATCTTTACCCATGTCCTGCTCATATTTTTTACGGGCTCAAACACGTCCACCACGGTCACTACAAAAGTAAGTTCATACCCATATTTTTGTTGGCTGGCACGGGTTGCCCAACCCAAATTGCACCCCTATTGATTTGCCATGACCGGTTAGTTAGGGGATGCTTCAGCATTGTATCCAACAACAAAAGAGCCCAACAAGAGGGAAAAAATTTGGCTGCTATCCTGGTTAGAGGAATCTTCCTCCTACCCCTTATATAGTGACAATCAATTGTCTCTAAATATCTCTAGTGACATTTATTTAGTGACTCTAAAAAAGTGCTGTTAATAATTGTCGCTGAAAGTATTATAAGAAAAGCCACTAGAAATATTTAGTGACTATTAATTGTCACTATACACGGGGTTGGAGGAAGATTCCTACAACCGGGGTAGGAGCCAAAATTTGTTCCAACAAGAGTGCTAATTTTAACTAATTTAGGACTATTAATATAATCTTGTACATTCCAATTGACGGGAGTACATCTAATGTCGACTAGAAAATCGCAAATCGCTTCAGTAAACTATGAAAACTGTTTCAATTTGATTCCTCTGTATTCTCGACTTAGTCCTAAGATGGCCAAAGACTTTAAACGCACAATATTTTTCCAAAATATGACGCATGGGTGCATCATTTTGGTCAATGTAACAACACAGAGCCCATATCGAGTGTGGGTGCGGCTAGGTGGGCACCAGTGCATGTCAAAGTTATTTTATCTTTTAATTCAAAATCTTGAAATTCGAGTGTGGCAGGCACATGGTTGCGATAAGTATCTAGTGCTCCAAGGGTAGAAGTATTTTTTGGAAGAGTTTCTGGGAGGTCCAAATGTGATTTTTATTTTTTGTATACTTCGTTACCGAAAAGGAAAAAAAAAAGGGACTAAAGAATGCAAATGGCATACGCAAATAGTTCTGGGCTTTTTATTCCTTTCATGATGTAACGCATTGATTGTCTTAAACTTTGCTACTCTAGAAAACTTTCGTTGTTCCTGACTTATTTCTGTCCTCCTGAATTTAGTATCCTCCTCGTTGTTCACTTTAACAGGAACCAAGACAAGTGTTTGATCGGGTTAATAGGTGTTCACCTCTTGTCATGTGCAACTGACAATTTTTTGAACTTGATAATCGTAAACCAATGAGTTTTAGGATTTACGACATCTTCCACATAGAACACCTGTGTAGCTTGACGAGCATTTAAAGTATTCGATGTATTCTTGTCGAACCAACATCGTATTCTCTTGAAAAATCATGCATCCCCGTATTCACACTTGTGCTGTATGTGCACCGATACCTAATCAGTGGTTCTTATTCCCCCGCTTTCATCATGTATTTATGTTAGAACCACTTTTACTGATTAGCTACCAAAACACTTAAATTACAAAGGGCTGCTACGTATTTAGGAATTCTATGTCAGCTGAAAGATCCATTTGGAGTTGCTACTCTTGTCAACATACTAGGACCGAAATTTGAATGTCTAACAACCTAAGACAACTATATAAAAGTGTTAGACATGTACACTAATAGCTTGTTAGCTCAAGCTGAATCCCAAGGGGGAGGTGGGGACTCCGATTCCAACAATTAAAATACTTTTGGATGATGGAAGCGCGGCATGTGACTTGGAGTGTGCGCTCTGAGTTGATCGGATTGATAGCGTTGAACTTTAATTGTTAAATATTTGTTGACGTGTCGCGAGAGTGAGACTCAAAAGCTGTCAAATGTGTGTAACCATGAGCTAGCAACGCATATTTATTCCGGGAACTATAATTCAAGTTATTTACTCATAGTCATGAGGGAAGATTTTTTCTTTTTGCGGAGCCGGCAAAGATTAGACAAATCTGGGATATTCCAATCACAGAGATGAAAATGTTGGGATTTAAACTCCTAAAACAAGTACAACTAGTACAAGAGGAAAAAGACAAGATATAAATATGTGATACACAAAAATATGGATACAGATATTTAACGTGATTCAGCATCTTGCTTACGTCCATAGGAACACAGCGAGAATGTTGTACTATAAAGTGAAGAAGTAATTACAAGGAAAGTTTTACTCAGTCACTCAGGCCTAATTCCCGAACACACCCAAAAAACTCACCTCATTATTTTTATATCAGTGAATAAAATTTTCTGTGATTTTTCTCATTAATTAGTGCTATTACAAAAGCACTTAAACACTCTAACATTTGAGCTACAATCATAAGCTCTAAATGCCCAACACTCTTTTTAGCTCTCAGTGGCTAACTCATGGTGTATCACTACATTTAGCTCTCAATGGCTAAATGCTTCTAAGTGTTGGTGATTTTTTTTTTTTTTTTTTGGAAAAACCTTTGGCAAACTTCTCATTTTATAGGAGAAGAAATTTCATCCGAATCAATCATTCCATCGTGTGAAACCACAGAGTCATTAAAAGAATAGTGAACTAGGAAAGAGTTTGTCACCACATAAACTAGATAGGGTAGAAATTGTCAACCACCTCCCTCCATTGCATGGGATTGATTTCCCACCATGTGAAACAAATCCCCCTTGAATTCTTTGGTCAAAATTGTTACCTATCTCCACATGTGAGATTTGAAAGACAATGTCCAACAGAAAAATCATGATGAATAGAGGGGAGTCACCCAATTTCATGTCATTATGAACTTAGGACTCCTCATATTGATATTAGCACTTGAGAATCAATAGAGATTACAAACTTCCCGCAAGTTCATCTTAACAAAGGGCAGCAAATACAGATCGGAAACTTCCCACAAACACCATAATAAAGAGCAGCGAAAGAATTATCCGCACCTAGTAGAAACGAAGCAGAAAAACAAGCATCACAGAGAGCAATTGAAGAAAAACCTAACCTTAACAGAAATTCATAAACAATTTTCTTTGTCCTATGGGAGGGTCCTAGTCTCTGGATTAAACAATAGGAAATAGCCCTCCCACCCCCCTTCCTTACCCCACCCCCCATGAGACTTGAACTCATGAGACTCGTACCTGTGACCTTTAACAAGAAAGGTAAAAGCCCTCACCACTCTGGTATGGAATCAATGAGCGCCGATTTGAAATCACAAACATAAATGAGTAAGGAGAAGCAGCCCATCACACATACAAAAATTGCAAGAGCTAGTGCATGCGCTAACACAGCGAATATGCCAGTAATGAATGCAAGAACCATTGCTACTATGGCAATGAGAATGAGGAGGCTCGCCAAGGTAAGGTGCCTATGAACCGTATGTGCGTCCATTAGTTCTGCTGCAATCAAGTGAACAAATACTGCACAACCAGAGCACAGCATGGCTATGGTATCAGTCACAATAAATGCTTTAAACGCTGCTTTTTTTGTAAGAACTGCGAGCCCTTTATTTGGTACATCGTTGCTTTCATAGCCACCAGGTAACGTGAAACCAGCAGCAAAGGTCACGGTTGCTACGAGAGTGGCCACTATCAAATGCGTTTGAGCTACTCTTCTTATGAAATCGAGTTCCTTTCCATGCTTAACCCAGTCTCTTTTTCTTTGTGTTGTCTCATCTCTGCTTATCAAGTCCCTCTGACCCAGAGCACCGGCTTTCTTCAAATTTTTTCTGATGATATCCTGCAGTGTGAGTGAACTTATAGAAAAGAAAATATCTGAATAATCCAAGTCTATGTGACTTCTGAAAGCGAAAACTAGACCCTTTTGGAGACTAATGTGCATTTACTTTATGATCTTTCAAGAAGGAACACTGTGCTGATAGTTTATAGTGAATCCTCAATATCGTTAAAAATTTTCAAGATCTCGAATGGCTGATACATATAGATTTTGGCATGATAGATCCTCAAACTCATTTGAGCATTAGCTACGTTATGCTGGAGAAAACTCAAGGCAATTGGAGATAGCGTCCTTTCGCTGTGTTATCGTACCTTGCAACTAAGGTGATTAATTTGAAAAACTCGGTGTCACTTCACTTTGCAAGACAGGTTAAGAAAGTGAACTGCCATCCCTCAGCAAAATTAAGTTGTGCGCTTTCATGTGAATCACAGCGCATATTCATAAGCATATGAATGGAGCCTAAAACATTACTTGTACAAGGAGATTTGGGTGCATTTTTTACCACCTCGTTTGCATCTATCGCAATGGCCAAGAAGAAGATGAAGTGCTATGCTTTCTCTCTAGTATATGAGTCACGTTATGTAAATCGTTAACATGCAGGAGATTAAGGCAGAACACTTACCCAAGTGGATTGATATTTGTCGCTGCATGCTATGTCCAAAGGGGTCAAATTTTCCTTGTTAAAGGCCATCTTCTCTACTCCCGGATGGTTTACTAAACCCGACGAGAAGACGTTACTGGAAGCAGCTAGTAGATGGAGAGGGGTGTTTCCGTCATTATCTTTCTGGTTTATAAGGCTGCTTAATAGAGGATGTTCCAGGACAAACGTGATCACATCCTCTTGCATATCCTTAACTGCAATATGAAGAATATTCTGGCCTCTACTTGTGACCATCTCAGCACAATCTGGGGAGCAGGCGAAAAGAAACTTCACTATTTTTACGTGACCATGACTAGCTGCTAAGTGAAGAGCTGTCTTCTTTTCATCTCCATCTGCAGCAAGGTATCCCATTTCTTTGGATCTTTCGTCACTTGAGCAGATCTGCCTAACCCTTTTCTCATGGCCAAGGCGTGCTGCATAATGAATTGGCGTCCATCCATGCTCGTCTGCGGCCTTAGATAGTCGACCTCCACTCCAGTTCAACAGTTCTCTCGTGTTTGCTGATTTGCAGCCAAGTGTGTGTACACAAATTATAGAGAAAATTAATCTGTTATCAGTTCTCTATGACTGTACATCTATATGGAATTTGTAACTAACATCTAAGTTTCTATGCGGTGGGAATTAAAGCTACGGAAGCTACAACATCTTGGCACATTGAAATCATTAAACGCTTTGCTTTGGTATCAATTCGAGTTTCTTTACTGTACCCCATGAAAGCACACTAGAACATGTTGAGTGGTTACTATAATTGAACAAGGAGGAACTAAGTTTAGTACCTTCAGAATCAAAGATTACTGCCGCATGCAGTGCTGTTCTACCACCCGGGCCTCCATAAGATGGTGCTCTGCAAGTGTTCAAGATTCCAAACACACATTCATCAAGTCCTTTTTCGGTTGCCAAATACAGCGGGGTTTCCTGAGAAGTATTTGGAGGGTGTGAAAAGTCGGGATCTTCTTCTATCAACACTCTAGCCACATCAAGATGACGATACTGCACGGCCTCGTGGAGGGCAGTGTCTCCGTCCCCGTTCACCATCCTCAGCATCTCCTTGAGTGTACCGATTCCTTGACCGAGCCCTTGATCAGGTGGTCGTGACCTCGCGCTTTCAATAAGCGCCTGGACTACCTTGCAGTGTCCTTCCCTTGCTGATAGGTGTAGTGCTGTGTTCCCTTTGACATTCACTCGACATAACAGCGATGGTCTGTTAGCTAAAACCCGTTTCACAGACCGTTTGTGGCCAAATGTGGCTGCAATATGGAGAACAGTGTTGTTGTTTGGGGTCATTTGGAGCTCAAGTTGGTCTCCGAATTCCAGGAGGTCATCAACCCTCCCTTCTGCGGCAGCGTTGTACAACTTGGGATGCATTTGGTGATACTTTTACCGCGTGGAATTGTAAAGGATTGCTAGGCTAGTTAAGTCCGTCTGACCTTTAGACCTCTTGTATGGTATCTCCACTGAAGTTCAATCATATATCCTGGTCAAGTACAAACTAGTGAACAAAAAGAAGCTTTAAAATTGCCTTAAACTATGTTACTCCTCCCTTCGTCCCACATAATTTGATTAATTTTTATTTTTATACCGTCTTACAAAAATTATTCATTTCTAAATTAAGAAAGATTTTGTAAGTACTTTTATAAATTTACCCTTTTTATACTTTTTTTTTAATTTTAATTTTTTCATCACATTTAAATCCCCATACACTTTTTTATTCTCTCCTGACTCACTTTCTTACACTTTTTTATTCATTTCCTTCTCCACATTTAACTCTCCATTATGCCATTTTCTTTATCCCGACACACTTTCATACTCTCCTTTTTCTAAAGGGCAAAATGGGAAACACAGAATCTATCACTTAAATTCTTAATCTGCGTGCAAAAAAAGTTGATTGAATTATGTGGGATCGAGGGAATACTATTTAAACCCAAAAAAGAGTATAACAAAATTGCCTCAAGCTTCTGTGAAATGCCATGGCCTAAGGGCCATCTCGACCATATCATGTGGCAATTGAGTTTGTAAGTGAGAGAAATCCCGTAACAGATTTTGGGTAATAAATTAAGCTTATATATATGTTCGCATTCTAATTAAAGTATTGATTGACGTTTAATGTGGATTAATATGACCCAATAATTTACGATACTAGATAATAAACCTGTACAGGTACATGCACGAGGATAACGTTCAAAATGACCCTTTCATATGGTACGGTCAAAGCACAAGAAGCCATGAAAATAAATTAGTTTTACTTCAAACTCCGAACAAAGAACTTTTAAATCATGTCGAAATGATGAAATGTCTAGTAATTCTTCGACAATAATTCAAAAGGGGAAAAAGTAAATACTTCACTTGTCTTTTTTGCTTTTTTTTTTTATAACCTTCTTCTCCTTTATTTTTTCTTGCTAGACTTTTTTGAAAATCATCAACCACTCCATCTTCAACACATGCTTAGTTCTTTTTGGGTGCCTTTCTTGTACTTCTTTGGTGTGTTACATACACGAACTACCATTATTGTCTCCACAAACCTGACTCAAATTAGTAAACATAAATGTGCCACTGATAAATGATATAGCATGTTTTCAGCCCATACGAAAACAATAGATCTCAATATCTCCCAGTTCCCTAGCATCGATGCCATGTCTCTTCCTCTACCGATGACCATTTCCGATGGCCACTACCATTTGTTGTATTTGTTAACAAATTACAAGTGTTTCAAAATCAAAAATCAAATATTTTCATTCTTGAGTTTAGCCTCAAATTTGCTTGCTTGAACTTGCATATGTTGCGCAAAACTCGTAATCTCTCATTGGAGAGATTAGAAAAAGAGATTAGAATAGTCACATAGGTTTATAAGTCTCTAGGCATGTTGGACTTAGTAATAAGCTATTAAAAGTTGACTCTTACAGGTACGTGAGCCAGACTTAGGCTCAAGTCATTTCAAGGTCAATATTAAAATTCCACCACAAAACTAGCTAGTTAACCGGGCGCATCATGTGTTACTCGCATGCAGGGGTTGCCAATCCAGGCCCAACTATTACTAGCATGTGAGAGTCAACTTTTACTAGCTTGTGACAACAAGCCAATAAGAATATTTAGAGACTTTTAATTATAGCTATACAAAGGATTGTAGGAATCTTTCTCAACCCGGTAGCAATAATTTTTTTTCCATTTAACTGCGTTTGTATATAATCATGGACAACATAAACCCGTCAAACTCTTAATGAATAAAAAAAGCAGTCATTTTGTCAAGGCATATTCCACAAATGCTTCAAGTCTTCGATTTTCCGAGACATGTTTTTAGCCCACAAACATGCAACTACCCTTTACCACATGTCAAGAATTATTTGCTCATACCAACCTTCCATACAGAGTTCCCAGCTCATGTACAAAACTATAATTTGTGCTTTTACCAACGAAAACGTGTTCATTCCTTTATATGATTTTTTGCCCTCCTTTATATGCTAAACATGATGTTTGGTAAATCGCTAGCGAGAAATAAGGGGTGATACAAGCTATATAAAAAGGTTGACATTAGAGTCTCCCTCTGATAAGATGGTCTTAGTATAACAATCAAAAGAGTTAGACACGACATCCATATCAGACGTTGCTATGCCTCGACTCTTAAACCCTGTAAATGCATGACAAGTTCTTTAAAATTTCAATGCCATACCAAAATTATGCTATGCGACTGTTGTGGCATCACGTATATAAATTGCTAGATGTGGAGTTTGGGGATAATTTTGAAGGCTGGCTGCATGTGTTCCTTGTCCCTAGCTATGGCTCATCGAGTGCTTATACATGCAGAACTTCTCAAAGAGGCGGCTAGACATGGAGACTGAGGATGCAAACCTGCTTCGGGACGTCGTTGAGCTGTTCTGGTTCTTAGTTGCTGTCAGACTTTTTGATGTTGTTGATGTTTTGGTTGCAAGCTATTACAACTCCGAATAAGTGGCAGATCCTTCAGACCTGAAATAATTATAGCGAATGCAACATTATTGTCGAAATAAGTGGCAGATTCTTGGAGACAAGACAGTTAGTCCCAATCCCTCTGGGCGGCCTGCATATATTGTCCTAGAGAGATTCTTAATTTCTTTGACAGGCTATGGTGAAACGTCACAAATTGAACGAAAAATGTGACTTACCTCTAGCATTATCCTACTTAGTGGTGAAGGAGGCAGCGTAAAAGCAGAGAGAAACTGGAAAACGGATTTGAGCTAGTCGTATGTTCTGAGAGTGAAAGAGAAGCCAATAGAAAACTCCAAAATCCTGAGAGTTCATGATTTAGTAGGAGGGAACCTAAAAAGCTTACAGGTACTCACATCACCATTAGCTTTTTTACGTGTATCACAGTTCTTTTACTTTTGGTTGTTGTTAACTAAAGAGTCCAACTTGGGTGGGCCATTTACACAGATAAAGCTTTTACCTTTATGTTTTTGTTTCGGTTAGTATAGTTTCTAATGAAAGACTCCAGTTAGTTCGGGAACTTGTTCGGGAACTCTGACATAGTAAGTTGAAGCTCATATGACATAAGGAGAATGTTCATAAAATCTTACGTGTCGCAATGGAAAGCTACAAAAAAAAAAAAAAAAACTTGTGTCGCAATTTTGAGAGTTTTTAAAAATCATACTTGTCGCAATTTTAAGAACATGCTTCAACTATATGTACATGTAAATGTATATACATACATACAAACACAAACGCGCGTTTTTATGTGTTTTTGTGTGAATTTTGTTAATCTAGCTGATGCACGCGTGCAATGCATGGGATGGGATGCGATTTTATTTTACGGTCAATTAAATACTTTAGCATGTGGTGTAACAGGTTCTAAATACTTTAGCATTCTTTAGCATATGTTGTATTCTTTATACTTTAGCATATAGTGATCTTGAAGTAAAGTGAGTAGAGTGATGCATGCATGAAAAGAAAAGAGCAAGCCAATTATTGCTGGCATAAGATAACGATACTTCCCAGCACTAATTAACCAATTAATATATGTCTTATAACTAGTCATACCTTGCATCAGGGAGTACTGTTTTGTTGATCAATTGATTTGATTATCATGATTAGATCATAATGAATAGACATGCAAGAAGTGATCTTTCCATATACTTCAAAAAAGACTGCCTACTTTGTGTGTACGACTTCCAATATTGCAAGACGATTTTCGAATAAGTCTCTTGAGGCATCTACAAATGATCGAACTACGAACTACGTGGATGGTTAAAATCGACATTAGAAAATGATAAAGGTATTGAAGGAAACTTAACGAGCTTAATAATTTATTTCGGGTATGATAAGGGGAGGAGGTACTTCAGCAGTCACGGGGTTCATTTTTTGCTTTTGGTCTTTGCTAAGTCAGATGTTGGGACTTCTAAAGTCATTCCCTCCTCCTTTTTTCCTTCGAAATATTGGAACGAAAACTGAATTGTGGGTTCAACTGCAGGCGCTGCTTGTTATGCTGTGTTGAGCTCGTCCCAAGCATCAATCCTCCTAACTATTAGCATCTCAAAACTTTCACACTATAACGTTTGCAGCCTACTAACTATCTCAAGCAAAATGTCTGGAAAGGTTCACCGGCTTAAGGTGTCTTGAAAGCTTGGCGATAATGGACTTCTAACAAAATATCAGCAGTTTTATCAACAATTTTTTGTAGTGTATTCTTATCACATCATGGCAACTTATTATTCATGTTATCAGGAATAATATTGAAGCTACACAGGGTAGCTTTCTCGTTCCAGCATTTACATTAATGTTTTACCCATCCAATAAGGTTGATTACTTGATTAGATACCACAGGAATCTAAGATCGCCGCAAGGATTCCTTAATTTTAAGCCAACAAGCAACGACTCCTTGGATACAACCTTTGTTTTGTTTACTTGATCAGTTGGTTGGGTGTAATACACATTACAGGTTTACTACCAAAGGCCACCGAAGATGCCAAAATTCACTCAAAAAAGAGCCTGTGATAATTATGAGGCTGAGACGAAGCTAGGATTCCCGGATCCTAACATCCAATTGAGGCTTCAATTAATTTCCAACTATATTAACCACAAGTGGTTTCCTTACGGACCTTACCAAGATGAGATAAGTGGACGAACTATACAAAACAGTAGTCCTACTTACAAAAATTAGATGTTTATCATAAGAACAGTTGGACTGTCGCTATATCTATGGCTAACTAAAGGTACTATCATGTAACTCTAGCCTAAGATAAGATCACCTAACCTTCAACAAAGTATTCTTAATGTTAGAGAGTATCTCTCTTTTCTAGATGTGTTCTCCAAGGATGCAAACTTCACAAGTGACGTGCAACAACTGAAGGTCGCATATGCTTCAACGGCCAAGAAAGAAGTATAAGAAATGCAAGTGATGAGTCTGAAAATGTTGTGTATTTCATTCTTTACAGTATGTATAAGTAAGGTGTTCATGTACATTGATATCAGCGATAATTAGAGAAAATCATGGCGTGTGTTTTCAATCAAATAAGGAGAGAATAATAGGACGTGTTCCCATTCAAATGTGTAGCAGACCAGCAGTTATGTGCAGCTATTGGAGAGAATCGTGGGATGTGTTCTCATTCAAATGTGCAGCAAGTCAGTCATGTGAATCTACCGAATCATGAGGATGATGTGGTCTTGCCATGCACGGGTGACTCCGATCTTGGAGCAAAGGTGAAGAAATGGTGGAAGGCCAAGAGCTTTTGCAAGAACATCCGCTAGTTGGTCCTTGGTATTAATATGGTGGACGGCGTAGAGAGCCAGCCGTGACGCATTCCTGAACCAAGTGATAATCCAAGGCAATGTGCTTCATGCATCAATGGAAGACCGGATTTGCACAGAGATACGTGGCACCTGTGTTGTCACAAAGAGTGCCGGAGATTTTTTAAGGGTAATGTCGAGTTCCTGAAGAAGGCTATTAACCCAAAGATTTCAGCAGTGGAGTTGGCAATGGCCTTGTATTCAGCTTCAGAGGAGGATCGAAACACGGATATTTGTCGAGTTGACTTCTAGGCTAAATGATGTCACCTATTGTAGAATGACCATTATCAGGATCGCCACCCCTGTAAGAGTCACTAAAGGCCTAGTGCCTGAAGAGTAAGGGGGTGGTGCGGTGGAGATATAGGCTGGCCATGATGAATTATATGGCCTTCAATAACGAAGAACGCATTTAAGTGTTGTCCAGTGTAATTATGTAGGTGAATGTATGAACTACGAGAGTCGATTAAGTGCAAAACATATGTCAGGCTGAGTAAGAGAGATATTGCAGAGCACCGGCCAATTTACGATAGGGTATTTGATCAACGTGCGAGGAGCCATCGTGAAGCATGAGGGCGGTTGTTTTACACATAAGGGTGTTAACTTCTTTGGCTCCAGTCATTGAAAACGTGTAGTAAGTCATCGTGGTGATGACTTCCACACCCAAAAATTCACCACAAGAAAATTCACTTTTAGCGACGGAATTTTTCGTCGCTAAAAGTGGGTAATCCGTCGGTAAAGACTTTTAGCAACGGACTCTCTGTCGCTAAAAGTCCGTTACTTATAACCCGTTACTAAAAGTTTTGCGACGGAATTTGGCGATCTGTCGGCAAATTTTTTTACTTTTACTGACAGAAATAATTACTTTTAGCAACGGAAAATTCCATCGCTAAAGGTATTTTTCTATATTTGTTCTAATTTTTGAGTTTCTCAAAAATCTTTTAGCGACAGAATTTCCGTCGCAAAAGTCTTTGGCGACATTAATTCCGTCACTAAACGTCTCTCTAAATCATTTACCAACAGATTTTTAACGACACAATTACGTTGCTAAAAGTCTGTCTCTAAAAATATTTACCATTTTGTTGAAGGACTTTTAGCGACGGAATTCAGTCGCTAAAACCCAAAAGGCTGTTTTTTTATTAATCTTTAAAATGCCAAATCTGTTTTAGACAATTAATTCTTATCAACTAATTTAATCCATTAATTATTTAAACTAGCATTCATCTTTACCAAATTTCAAGTAAAACAAATAAGATTAAAGTTAGATGTTCACTGAATATAATGTATAATATATTACATCGTACAATCTCAATATATATATATATATATATATATATATATATATATATATATATATACATACATACACAAGTTGCATTGAAACTAAAAAAATTATAAACCAAGGATTTGCTCCAAAAGCCTGCACAAGAAGAAAAAAAAAATACAAGTTACTTGACAACAATTTGACTGCAATTAGTTATTATCTTACTTTCATCTAAGCTCAGTAAAATCACATGCAGTGATATTTCCTATCAAGAGATGAAGGAAAGATAATAATCGTGTAATATAGCTAATGACAATTTTCATAAAAGAGATGAGCTGCTATAATTTATATGGGTAATTTTTTAAAGTCACATTGTTGTACTCCTTCCAAAGAATGAGGTTTAGAACCATATCGGAATTGCTGCCGAGGGATTCATGTCATAAAAATTCCAATAGACACTAAACCCTACAATAATTCCCAATCATGATATCAGAAAGACAAATACAAATAACAAGAACATTGGGCACCATCCCAAAGACTATTACTTGAGCATTCAACAACAAATTAATGTAATTGAATTCAGATATCCACACATTATAAAGGTTAACAGTACTTCCGAGATTACCTCAAATGGAAAAGGCTCACCTCATGTGAAATCTGCCTCACAAAACCAAATGTCCAAACATCCAATAAAGCAATATAATGCTCAACGCACATCTTTGTTACTCCGGCAGGACGTGCCTAGTTGCTGGCACGCGGCGGGGCTGTGGTGGTGGGGGTGGCATGGGGGTGTGGCAGTGGGGGCTGTAGAAAGAAGAGAAAGAGGCAGAGAGAAAATTGGAAGACAGGATTTTATCTATATATTCATTTGAACTAAAAAGAATGATTTTCAAGAAAATCAAAAGACTAATACCTACTCCGAAATAATACCAAATTCAATTTACAAAAATGATAAGAGATTATACGACCAAGTAAGCTATGATACTACAAAACAATACCTAATTCAGATTACAAAATTATTCAAAAAACCTAATTCATATCTCAAAGAATGCTACCAAGTACGCTATAAAATATCTAACTTAAACATGTCGCAGAAATAGACATTCCCGATTTTTAAGGAACCTGGAGAATGATGTGCATCCTTATCTCAAACATGCCATAAATAAGGCTCATTAAATATGGTTTGGTCCCTCCAATACCATTCATTTCTTTTCCTTAAACTTGAGTTTACCATTCATGACATTTTGGCAGCAGAATGAATTCCTACTTATTTACTAGAAAGACAAGTTCAATGGAGTTCTAGTTCTGAATCCTAACACCATGATCATGACCAACTGATTCTGAAAATAGTAGCAATCTAACTAATTGTAATATCCTTTAAGAAAATCATAAATCAAGGCCACCTAACTAATTGTTATAGCACAATACTCTCGCATATAAAATAGTCAATAGTTAATGCTCAATTGTGAGGTTAACAGGTACCCCTGAAACACATGTTAGCATGAGTTTATATCTAAGATTAGAAGCACTGAAGCAAAAGGAATGAATTGCAATGTTAAAAGCTTGTATGGAATAGCGGCCAGAACATTTGCAGAAGAACTAGAAACTAAATGCAAGAAAAGATGCCACAAGCTGCTTTCCAGTTCTGTCTTAGCTAACCTTGGGGGCAAACAATGTTATACGAGATAAAAATTAGAAAGACACATGCATATGATACATGCCCTAGTTAGAAGCAAAAGAAATTGGAATTCTTAGCGCAGTAGCTGCTAACCGGAGAAAAAATACGTAGTATTCCAAGTAATCTCCATTGTTCAAAGCCACATCATCTTTTCCATAGGATATAAATGTAAAATTGCAGAAGAAGTTCCTCACAGAAGCAATTGTTCCAGGAGTTGCAAATAAAACCACTACTGGTCAGTTACCATCCACGTTCAAGCTGCTTTCCAGTTCTGTCTTAGCTAACCTTGGATTCGGGATTTGAAAGCATGAAGCAGAAATTAAGCATGTGATAAGATGAATTTAGCTAACCTTGGAATCAGGATTTGTATAAGGAGAGAAAAAGGCAGCGGTGCCGGCGTAGCCTTCGGCAAAGGCGTCGATGGCTTATGGCCGTGCGGTGGAGGCGTCGATAGCTTGTGGTCGTGCAGTGGAAAGTGGGCAGAGTCGGTAGTTGTCGACTGAGTCAGAGAGAAGGATGGAATCTAGGGTTTGGGAGAAAAGAACATATATATAGTTTAGGATGGACGGCTAAGACAAGATCAACAAATGTATTAGGGTAAGTACTTTTACCGACGGAAAAAATCCATCGCTAAAAGCAATTAAAATTTTTTTTTTTAAAAAAATTTTTTCAAAAAAAGATGAGTTTCACAAATTCAAATTAGCGACGGATTTACCGTCGGTAAATGTCCGTTGGTAAATGTCAGTCCCTAAAGATATTTACCTACTGAAAATTCCGTTGGTAAATTGCTTTAGCGAAGGACATTTACCGACGAACATATCCATCGCTAAAGTGCTTTTTAGCGACGGAAATTGTTCCGTCGCTAAAAATGAGTTGCTAAAAACTATTTTTCTTGTAGTGATTGATGGAGAAGGCCAAAATCTTTGATTGAAAAATGATGATCAAGATTGTTGACAAAGTCAAGGAAGGTGGGATTGTTGCTGGTGATAATGATGTCATCAACATAAACCAGAAAGTTGGCAATAACATCATCCTTATTGTAGATAACACGAGAGAGGCATTAACCATGAACTTAATGAAGCCGACTTGAAGAAGATAACTCTTGAATTATTGATACCATGCACGTAGGGTTTGCTTTAGACCATATATTGCTTTATGAAGCTTGCATATATGATGAGGCATGGTGGAGTGGGGACGACACGGAGTAGAAATCATTTACTTTCTCTCCATAAAGAAGTGACCCCTCGCATGCAAGACTGGGCCACATAGGCCAAGATAGAATGACTCGTTTGGCTAGAGAAGGCCTTTTGGGCCCACTCGCAAGGGTCAATCTACAAACATGTAAGGCTTGTTTGGCCGGTAAAGCATGCATGAAGCCTTTTGGAAAGGCTGTGAGAGTAACTCAGCCACTTGAGCTAGTTCACTCTGATATATGTGGACCTATGAGTGTTAAGGCACGCCATGGCGCCTCTTATTTCCTTACACTGATAGACGATTATATGCGATATGGTTACGCGTATCTGATATCTCACTGCTATGAAGCTTTGGACTGTTTCAGACGCTTTGTAGCAGATGTTGAGAAACAGAAAGAGAAGAGTTTAAAAACTCTTTGCACTGACCGGGACGCGAATATTTGTCAGATCACTTCAAGAAGTTTTGTGAGGGAAAAGGGATACGCAGGCAACTCAATGTCGTTACTTTAGCATGTACCCTTGGATCATGGATGATGCGGTCTCGCGGGGCATGTCTAGGAAAGCCGTTGGATCTCTTTGGAATGACATGAGGGCTTTGGGAAAAAAGTTCAATATGACTTGAGTCATGAATACATAACATATGAGAGGTTTAACACTGCTCATTATGAGGGATTTGAGAATGTTTAATCTGCTGTAGTTGAACTATTTGGGGTACATTGGAGTGATCTATTGTGGTAGTTTGGTGATAACTTAATACGTACAATACTCCTCAATTGGACATCCGTCGCACGTTCCATTTCCTGTATGAGGAGATGAGTAAGCAATAGATAAGGAGGGACTGCACGATTAATTTGCCCTGTGTGTGGGCTAGTGGGAGCTGTTAATAAATTGGGTCAGTGGACCCATTATCTATCCACTAACAGATAATGTACATTTGTTAGTCTGAATAATTACAGTGAATTAGAGGATATTTATCTCCTAAGTGGTTGAGATAAATACAATATTTATCTCTTAGGTGTTTGAGATAATAAATACATCTTTATCTCCTAAGTGTTTGAGGTAAAACAGTCTCTAATTCTATCTCTATATAAAGGCTAGAGATATCCCAAGAAATAATAAGTCATAGACAATAAGTCACAGACAATAAGTCTCTCTCTCTATTGCATTCTTTCTAAAGCATCACCGAGTTCTAAGATTTGGTTCGTGAACGTAGAACTCAACTCTAGTAGCCGTTTTCATACCTGCGATAAAGATCAAGCGTGTTGGAGGCTCGTAACAACAAGGATCCTTCGTCGGAAAATTCGAAAACTTCATACGGTATGTTGCCGAATCCACTACATTATGTGGTAAGCGATAATCATTTCAACAGGATATATCTTGGTCCGATGCTTGATTTTAACCATTTTAAGGATGCAATAAAGGAAGCCAGTACGGAGTATTTGTCTTGTGCTTGTGGCATAAATGCTTCTTATGTTGGTTACTGCGCAAGGATGATGGGTTATGTCTCCTTGTGCTGGAGTTCCATGTTCTTATTTTTTTGCTTTGCAGTGGTGACATTATTTTGATCGAATAAAGAGTATACACCTCCTGGAAAAGATGGCTGGACTGGTGATCATTAATTACCAGAGGAATGTCATTAGACTGAATGACATTATTTTGATCGAATAAAGAGTATACACCTCCTGGAAAAGATGGCCGCGCTTATCACTAACTATATGGCGCCTCAATCATGATGCACCCCCATTTTCTCAATAAAGAATCCATGAACTTTGAAGAGCATATGACGAAAAGAAAGTGCATCTACTCTTTGCTAAAACGTAACATCATTGTCATTTGTGGCCTCTTCAAGTGAAGAAGCGCAGGGGTGTGGAGTAGTATCCTCTTGGAAAATCCAAATGCCATTTATGACTAGCTCCAAATATTCCAACATGGGAGTTATTCAACATAGACAAGAAGGAAAATAATAAGGATATTTGCTGACATTGAAGGCTTTACACCAACCTTAAACAAAGATAAACAATCTCTGCATTTAATACTCTTAAGGCAATAATATTGTGTTTTTGTAGTCTATTGCGACCTAACGTAAACATACTTAAAGGACCTATGGCAAGCCCCAGAGGTTAGTCTAGAGAAGGTGGTAAGGCTGATTATGCGATGCAAATACAAAGACTGCTATATGCAACCTTGAATTCCGTAAGAGACCATGACCGTCGAATATTGTAGTTTCATTCTAAACAATCCAACTGAGAATGTTGCAGAGAAGAAGACCGAAAATCCTAGCAAAATTACGTACATTATTTATGCTGAGTTCTATTGTCTACTGAAATTACGGTTGGATTTTTCTTTTTCTTTACTTAAGGATAAAAAGAATTGAATCATCGCTATCATGTGACGTCACTTAGAAAACTAAAACTACCACACAATGGAAGATATCAACATTTTCACTAAATTTAAAGAAAGTTTCGAATAAAGGTGATCATGAATATTTATCATTAATCTTATAGCAATAGGAATATATGAATACATGCACCCCTAAGGAAAACCCGATTTCATTGAATATGAAAGCAGAAATCACCTTAGATTTATGTACTATTAAACTGTGCTGGGAAACGAATATAAGAATCCTTGAGAATACCCCTAGTACATATGTACATGAAAATAGCAACCAAATAAGCCAAAAGCTTAATTAATACCTACTATATTCACATGAATTGGGTAGACCTATGCCAAGTACTGAAAAGCAAGAAACCAAAAGCCTTGTCTATTCATACAGTGTTAATATTATTGTAAGGTTACACTGTTATTTTCACTAATCTAGAATATTCTTTAGGGTTTCCTAGTCCTTGTAGGATACTACATTCATGCTTATATAAAGGCTCTATTGTACATATTATAAGACACAAGAATAATATGATCTTCTCTTTTATCATACAGGAAGCCCCATTAAAAATATCTAAGCGAAGCAAACAATCATTGTAGTGCTTCATTGCTTCGCCCATGTTGACGGCCATGATTTTATTTCCTCTTCGAACCCTTTCATCATCGGATCAAAATCAAATGTACCTTCATTCCCAAAATCAAGTGTACCCACCGAGTTTGAACCACAAACCTCTGGAGTTTCCTCCCTTGTATAATCTGTAGATATCATGCCTTCGTCCAAATAATCCGAGACATTCAGATCACACTTATCACCAACTATGGCATCGAAATCGTAATCATTGCCTTCTTTTACTTTTGAAGTCTGCGAAGAATAGTTACAAGTAGCTTGCATGTTGTTATCACCCTCGAGCACTGCAGTTTTGTTAAGGTCGTGACCAAGACTATCTTGAATGTTATCCGTCGGAATACAGGTTAAATAATCATACCTTGTGGAATCCATGACAGAGTTCTCTCTGGTATACTCGGAACAAATCATGGATTCATCCAAATAATCCATGACATCGAAATTATACTCATCACCAACCATGGCAGAGAAATCGTAATTATCACCTTCCTTCTCTTTTGAGGCCTGATGAAATGACTCAAACCTAGCTTGCATATTATCACCATCTTTGCACAAAACATTCTCGTTATGATCACGACCAAGAGTATTTTCACTATATTCAGTCAAAACAGAGGTTGAATGATCACACCTTGCGGTATCCAGGTCAAATTTCCGGTTTGCAACGCCATCTTTCACCTTCTTCAACGCATTTATCATGATTTCGAGGTCCTCCATCGACTTGCATTCTTCAGGCTCTGCATGCTTCCACCAAAATACGTCTTTTCTCTTCTTTCGCAGTTTTGCTTTCTCTGTGGCAATTTCTCCCTCCAAGTCCTTGATTTCGCGATACCGCAAAGATATTGCTTCCTTGGTGGCATCCTCTGTAATGGGTGAAGAATCCGTAAGAGCCGCATCAATTACTGCATCCACCGAAGGGTATGAAAACGTGTAGTACTTTGGGTCGGCACCGGGCGAGGACATGATGATGGCCAGTTGAGCATCGAAGCGCATGCAAAG
>JAVXUO010001424.1:217500-225170 GCA_033065855.1 Escallonia rubra | reverse complement strand
ATATACTTGGAATCACATGTCACGGCAGACCCGTTACTCTGAGCGTGCCGTCTGCATCCGTAGCGAATATGGCTAGGCATTATTTTCCGGGAATTCCAAGGGCAGCTATTACAACAAACGGCGTCAAGCTTAAATGGCTGAGAGAGCAGTATGGCGTGCTACCGGATGAATACACTCGTCAGGATTTCGCCAGGTATATACGAGGACATACCTTCTGCATATTATTCGAGCCATATTACTTCCGACGCACTCGAAAAACACGGTGCATCCGAAGTATATGGCGATAGTGGAGGATCCGGACCAGGCATACCCGTATTCGTCGGGGTCAGCTGTCCTTTCGGACCTCTATCGAGCATGCATAAGGCTACGAGATACGGTGCCAAGTCCATTGCCGCCTGCCTGACTCTATTACAGGTATGAGCATTTATTTTCTTATCCGGATCCTTAGTCAATATATTCGGGATTCATTACTAATTCCATATAATGTTTGCGTTCACAGGTTTGGTCTTACGAGAGGCTACCCACGGGTTGTCCACAACCGTTGGTAGATTCCGATGAGACGTGGCCTAGGGTGTGGGCCTGGGGGCCTCCGACCAACCGGAGGAGGAGACGGGTAGACCCTCACAACCATCTACAGTTCTATCGGGGGGAACTAGAGATGCTGGATGCATACCAGGTGGCGTGGCAGCCATATGAGAAGGTGATGCATCTGTTGGATGAGTTGTGTTGGCAACTTCCGGTGTCGTACGTGCTTGCAGGTTTGGTTCGGGTGCCGCTCATTCACTTCGAAGAATGTGAGTTTCAGATGCCCGATCGAGCTATGAAGCAAGCTGGCTGTCCACAAGGGATTCCGAAACCCGCTGTAGACATGCGGCCATACAGGGGTGGTCGAGGGCCGAACTCCGCGGGGGTGAATGCCTTGACTGTGTTGGGTGACGAGGTGCAACAATGGAATACCTGGCAGGAAACGTATGACAGCCTTGTATCGATGAAGCACGACGGCATCAGTACTGAGGACTACTTACAGTGGTTTCTCAGGGTGACGCGCACGAGGGTGACTCGCCCTGCCCAAGTGAGGACCAAATCGTATGCGCCACGTGAGGTCTATGACCAGTTCTGGGCATTGGCCATTGTAAGTCATGCTAGTGTTGTTTGATAATTTATTTGCGCACGCGTATCGACCATCAAATGAAATGATTAGCCATATTTTCTATGCATGTTTTTTAGGTTGACCAGGCCACTGACGTGTTCAAGCAGCTGGAGTCGTTTGACTGGTTTGTCGCGCAGGCTCCTGACAATATCAAGAGGTCCATTGAGAGGTACAAGACTGATGTTCAAAACTTTAGTCTTGCGTACCGGCTTTATCAAGGGGAGCCGTCTAGTCGCCCTCCTCCTGACGCTACGACTATCAGCCCCAGAGTCAGGTGTGGGAGCCGTCTAGTCGCCCTCCTCCTGACGCGTACGACTACCGAACTTCGAGTCAGGTGTGGGAGCCGTCTAGTCGCCCTCCTCCTGACGCGTACGACTACGGAACTTCGAGTCAGGTGTGGGAGCCGTATAGTCGCCCTCCTCCTGACGCATACGACTCTCAGTGCCAGAGTCAGGTTCCCCAAGTAGGAATCCATGCCTCGCGCCCAAGATTCCGGTCGAACAAAGGACAAGCGACGAAGCCATTGAGGCCGGAGAAGATGGGTTGGATCGACCGGCACTACTTCGGGCATGAGCCTGTCAATTCAACAGACTTTCCTCTTGGGACACACCTAGGTCATTCGGATATCAGAATGTTGGCGCCGGAGACAGATCTTTCAAATTTTGTCATCAACGCTTACATAGATCTGCTCCGGATTAGAGAGCATCAATTTAACCGTTCTGAATACTGTAAGCTTAACATGTATCCCACTCATTTTGTGGAATTAGCGATCCGGGAATTCCATCAATGGAGGCAAGGGGGCAACAGGAGTAATTGGAAACCAGGTCGAAACGTGTTATCCATGATGAACGCAGAGTATCAATGTCCCGCTGCTGATGCGAACCTTATCATGATACCTTGTCTTCATGGGCACCACTGGTTCCTATTAGTTCTCCATCCAGCGTTCAGAACGGTTCACATATACGATAGCCTAAGGGAGGACGAGCCTGGACAGCTGCTGGCACAGATGTACAACGACTACATCACTTTAGTGGTTAGTTTTTATTTTTTGACCTTGGCTCATAGTATATTGTTGTTGTTTCATAGGCTTGATTCTCGATTTTATTGTTGGATGCAGACTACTGTCCTCTCGATAGCGTGCGGACGGCCACGGGGGGAGCCTTGGACGGTCGTGATGATAAAGGACCGACCAAAGCAATTTAACGGTAACGATTGCGGGATTTACGTCCTCAAGTACATGGACTACATTGCTCGCTCGGAAGTGCTCAAACACTCCTCGTGGACTAGGAAGGATGCCTTGACGTTTAGGTATAGGATAGCCTGGGAACTGAAAAAGAATGAAGCCAGACGACTTCATTACCATTATCCTGACGTGCGTGGCTAGCTGCTGTGATGTTACAAAACATTGTGCCAAAATGATAAGTACATAAGTGTTCGCATGCTATTTTCTTCGCGTCAAACTGTGCGCGATTCTACAGTTCATATGACGCATTCGAAAAAATAACGTGTCTCGTTTTTTGCCGAAATACATAACAATGGGCTAACTAGCGCACCTCATGTGCAATGAGCGAAAAAAAAGTCACAAAAAAATTTACAAGATTTTTCGAACGTTATGAATTGGCCCCTAAAGTGTGCCCGAATAGGCCCTTCATAGGAAAACCGAAAAAATAACCTGTCTCGTTTTTCGCCGAAATACATAAGAATGGGCTAACTAGCGCGCCTCATGTGCAATGAGCAAAAAAAAAGTGACAAAAAAATTTACAAGATTTTTCGAACGTTATGAATTGGCCCCTAAAGCGTGCCTAAAGTGCAATGAACAAAACAAATTACAAGATTTTTCAGGAAGCTATGAATTGGGCGCTAAAGCGTGCGCGAATATGCCATTCAAAAAATTTCAATAATCCACAAACCAAATCACAAATTAAAGATTCAATAAATCAAATCACAAATTAAAGATTCAACAAATCAAATCACAAATTTAAACATTATAAAAGTTATTCGTTATACAACTGAAACATTAACCCTAACACTCTTCCTCCTCATCGTCCTCCTCGACCATACTGCCAGGTGCGAGACCTAACACTTTATAATGGTTTCTCTTGTCATGATCAGTCATCTTATTACACAACGCACACTTTCGCAATTTTTTTTGACCCGTTGCTTTTTCAATCGGATTCTTCATGCGCATTTCTCGTTTTCGCCCTTTTGTTTGAGAAATAATTGGATCAAAAACCTTGTCGTCCTCCTCACCTTGCATGCTAGTGCCGTCAATGACTGGCTGTTTGGCTCGATTGAATCTACCGGCTGGAGTCGGTCGAGGGTCCCGGCTTTCTGGTAATGCCATCCTAAACTGTGCATGCTTAGCATGATCCCGTGCGGCTGCTTCAACTTGATAAGTGTACCCATCAAATGTTGATGCTGCATCCATTGATAAACCGTGCATGATGTTACAAAGATGATTATATCGCAGCGCCTCAGATTGCCTGAAATCTGATGAAACACTGGGCACGTAAGGAATGTGACCGTGGACTCTATTGGCTTCCTTCGTCCACCGTTCCAAGATATACTGTGGAGGGATTTGAGTTGCATTCTTGGCGCTCAAAACCCTCAACGCATGTCGACAAAGTATACCTTTATGCTCAAACAGTTGACAGTTGCAATTTACCAACCCGGTGTCCATACATTTAGCTACGGTAAAATGTCTTCTGTTCCTCGGAGCCGACGAAGAGCACGGATTGGCATAATTCGTCACATTTTTCAAAGCATAAACCTTGAGATCTCTGGTGGAAAACTCGTGCAACTTTGTCATGCTATATTGATTCGACTTTAATAGTTCCTCTTGAAACTGTCGAAACATTTCCTTCGTATAGACTTGAGCCGCATGAGCCTCCAAAGGTGAACAAAGTAGTATGGCTCTTTCTTGGCAAAGTGTAGCCGCGTCGGCTTCTCTCTCACGGTACAATTGCCTCTCAAGGACTTTCTGCATCTCTAGTACAAACTCCGCTATACTTGAAGACTGGCCTACGTACCCATCAAAGAATGAATTCATAGCTTCGCTTCTCGATGTCGTAGTCATTCCGGCTGCAAAAAACTTCTTGGTGTAGGCACCGACCCACTGTGTCTTGAGCTCATACAACGATTGTAACCATCCATGATTGTGCAAACCGTAGTCATCCATTAATGTGGCCCACCTCTCCTCGAACACGTCTACCGTCAACGATTTCTTCACACATGTATTAAAGTCAGTCCTGAATGACGGATGGTTTGCATATACATTGTGAAGCCGTTCGGGATATTTGTTGCTTATGTGCCATGTGCACAGGCCATGGTGAGTATCTGGAAGGACCTTAGCGATTGCATTTTTCATTGCCAGATCTTGGTCGGTGATGATGGTCTTTGGAGGAATATGGTACATTGCTTTAAGCCACATTTCAAATAACCACGTAAATGACTCCTCCGTCTCATCCCTAAGCAGGGCAAAGCCAAATGAGATTGACTGATAGTGGTGGTTCACCCCGGTGAACGGAGCAAAAGGCATAGAGTACTTATTGGTGCGGTATGTGGTGTCAAACGTCACAACATCCCCAAAATTTTGGTAAGCAGCTCTAGAACGGGGGTCCGCCCAAAATATAGTACTAATGCGGTCCTCATCATCCACTTGGAGACTGTAGAAAAATCCAGAATTCTCACTCTGAAGGCACCTGAAGATATCAAGTGTAGCTTGAGAATCGATCTGACCGAAAGACTCTCTCCTCTGGGCGCGGAGTTCATTTCGAAGGTCAGCGTCCTTGAAAGTCAACTTGTCAATCCCCCCAGCCCGGCTTGAGAAAACCCCCATCATCTTAGAAGGTGGAATTTTAGCGCCGGCGATTGTTGAGAGCAGTTGCCTGTGTGCCGCGCTTATTTCTCGGTGTTGATGAATTTGACCAATCATACTAGGGGTGCAAAACTGATGATTATGGCTCAACTCCACACCTGTCACAACCCAATGGTTTTCAATTTTCCGGTGTACTGCATACACATGGGCTTTGCAGCCGGTACCCGGAAATGTGTCCCGTTTTCTTTGTCTTGTTGTCCCTTCGTCACTGATCTGAACGACCAGGGGTACATACGGTGCTCCTCTATGACACTCAAATAACCTTGCACCAATTTGATCGGTATTCACCCGTTTTCTAGTCGTCTTAGTTCTAATACCGAAACCCATCGTTTTCGAATATGCTCTGTAGTATGCTTCGACTTCGTCCAGTGTTTGAAAAACTTGACCCAAGTAAGGTGGATCAGAACCTTCACAAAAAATATTTCCTCCAGTTGCATCCATATTTATACTGAAATCTAAAAAATAAAAACCAATACGATTATCAACAAGTCATAGAATTAAATAAAAGAAGAATAAAAATTATTTACACGTAATTGATGGAAAAAATCGTATAATGTAAAATTATCAAAATAGCCCCCGACGAGCGGCAAATTAGCAAAATGCCCCCGGGGAGTTCATTATCACCCTAACGTCCCAAATCAGCTTGAAAACAACCTTTCAGGTGCTTTGCTTACATTTCTGGACTAAGAAGTCCTTTAAAAAACTTAACGCTGCAAAATTACGAAAATACCCCCCTCGGGGCTACGAATTACCAAAAAATGCCCCCTGGCATCAAAATAAGCTTCCTGAATTCATCTGGGACAAAATAAGTTTTCGGGTGTCTGACACCCTTTGCTGAACTAAAAGTTATTTTAAGGTATGGCCCTTTAAGCTGGATCCTTCCTAACAAAATAGCCCCCGATGAGCGGCAAATTACCGAAATGCCCCAGGGGGTTCACTATCAGGTTATAATATTTACATTCCAAAACTACATTCCTGGATCTTTAACGTAGCTTACCAACACATTAGCAATAGTCATTATTTCAATGTATTAAAACAAATCCTCACTTCCCACCAATCGGTGAACGCTTAATTACGCTAGTTCTCACTGTATTTCACGCCAACGTGGTTATATAGCAATATACCCCCCGATGGCCCCTACACCCCTAAGACCTCAAAACCGCTTTGAAGTCGAGTTTTTAAATGTATTACGTCAAATATATACCAAATATATCAGGAAAAAATTTAAAGGGGGAAAGTTACCAAAACACCCGCTAGCGTATGCAAAATACCCCCTGGCAGTCATCGCCGGTGCGTCACAAGTTCCTAAATTCACCCGGTACAATAAAAGTTTTCGAGTGTCGGACACCCTTTGCTGAACTAAAAGTTATTTTAAGGTATGGCCCTTCAAGCTGGATCCTTCCTTGCAAAATAGCCCCCGATGAGCGGCAAATTACCGAAATGCCCCCGGGGGCTCACTATCACCCCAACGCCCCCGAACCAGCTTCAAAACAACATTTCAGGTTCTGTGATTACATTCCTGGACTAAAAATGTGTAATTAAAAACTCGGCGCGAGAAAATTACCGAAACACCCCTCGCGGGGTGGCAAATTACCGAAATGCCCCTGGCATCAGGAAAAATCTCAAAGGTGCCTCGAAATGCTACTTTACGCTTCGTGAGTTCATCATTGGCCTAAAAAGTACTTTATGGATTTTTCGCGCAAAAATCGCGAACCGGTGTCCGGATTGAGCGCTGAAAGGGCCGTTCGGGCAAAGAATTAGCTAACGGCTCCGGAATGGCGCGAAATCCTGGGGAATGGAACTTCCCAACATCCTAGGGTTCTCGTAAAAGTTTCGCGTGAAATCGCGCTAGCTTGGTATTTTAAATTAGACTGCGAAGGTACACGGTTCCCCGTATCAGTTAGCCCCTTTACAGTCTTTGGAAAAATCTGAAATTTTTACCTGATACAGATCCTTTCAGAATAACTAGGGTCCCTGTTTCGCACTTTGGCCAAATCACGCTCTAGCTATTTTTTATAAATCCGTGAAAAAGCTGTCTAATTAAAGGGCGAGCGCTGAAAGGGCCGTTCGGCCAAAGAAATAGCTAACGGCTCCGGAATGGCGCGAGGTACTGGGGAATGGAACTTCCCAACATCCTAGGGTTCTCGTAAAAGTTTCGCGCGAAATCGCGCTAGCTTGGTATTTTAAATTAGACTGCGAAGGTACACGGTTCCCCGTATCAGTTAGCCCCTTTACAGTCTTTGGAAAAATCTGAAATTTTTACCTGATACAGATCCTTTCAGAATAACTAGGGTCCCTGTTTCACACTTTGGCCAAATCACGCTCTAGCTATTTTTTATAAATCTGTGAAAAAGCTGTCTAATTAAAGGGCGAGCGCTGAAAGGGCCGTTCGGGCAAAAAAATAGCTAACGGTTTCGGAATGGCGCGAAATCCTGGGGAATGGAACTTCCCAACATCCTAGGGTTCTCATAAAAGTTTCGCGCGAAATCGCGCTAGCTTGGTATTTTAAATTAGACTGCGAAGGTACACGGTTCCCCGTACCAGTTAGCCCCTTTACAGTCTTTGGAAAAATCTGAAATTTTTACCTGATACAGATCCTTTCAGAATAACTAGGGTCCCTGTTTGGCCAAATCACGCTCTAGC
>JAVXUO010001424.1:37500-202500 GCA_033065855.1 Escallonia rubra | reverse complement strand
GATTTGAAATTTTTTCTACTGTTAAAATTTTGTTTAATTGTCATGTTCTGGATTTTTTTTAGGTGATTATATTGGTTTAATGCACTAGTATCTATTTATTTTTATTTTGTGCCTTACTTCGAAAAAGCGTGCGCCTATGCTTTGCACCTAGGCTCTAAGGACCCTTTGTCCTTTAGGTGTGCATGCCCCTTTAATTACTATGGGCTGGATACACAACCATTTTGGTTAGATTCATACTATTTTGTCACTAAAATATGCATTAATAAGGTTTTAACCTCTTTAGCGACAAAATATTTAAGTTTAGCCACAAATGTTACAATTTAGCCTCATCCTTTTTTGCCACTATAAGATACATTAGTGAACTTCTAACCTCTCTAGCAATAAAATGTTTAATTTAGCACAAAAATATTGTAATCTACCTTCGCCTTTAAAAAAGTCAAAAGCTCCCTTAATTTTTTTAGACATTTAAAATTTAAAAAGGATGTTTTTTGAAAAAATAGTGTTTAGCCATTTAACCCTTTGGGATCATTGTTATATGGTGGGGCTGAATACCCACTTCTTTGGTTAAAGTCCTAGTTTTTGTTATGAAAGGATGCATTAATGAACTTTTAACCTCTTTACTAACAAAATATTTAAGTTTAACAAAAAATATTGTAATTTAGCCTCGCCCTTCTAAAAGTTAAAGAAACCCTTAATTTTTAGAAACCTTTGAAATTTGAAAAGGGTATTTTAAGGAACAAAAAATGTTTGGCTGTTTTACCTCTTCCGTATCAAAACTTTAGAGTTTTCAATCATGAAAAAAATACTTAATCGAGCTCAAATAAATTAGGTTTCAACTAAAATAAATTGGTGCCTTTATTAATTAGGTTTCAGCTAATCCTATCACCCATGAGAGTGAAATATATAAACACAATAATCATATGAAGAACATGTTTATCATACAAATATATGTGGTATTTTGGACTATAGTGAACATACAAAGATAATAACCGTGAGATGAAACATCTTACCACACAAATAAGGATATCCTAACAACTCTACTACGAACTTAGGATTGTTTATTAGTCGAGAATTCAAATTATAATTAGAAGCAGGATGGTTCAATCTAGTGATTCTTAAAAGTCCTGATTATATATGCATTTAAGAAAACCTAAATAACTCTAGTCTTACGATACTACCAATTAACATGCCTATATTCAAATTTGATGGAGAAGACGCAGTTCCTATAGCGTAGTATACTTTTAACGTGAATGGATGTATATTTTCATAGCTTTTTTCAGTTGTTCAGAGAGTAGTGCAACAGTAATTCAAGAGTGATTTCATAGGTTTTTATAGGATTTCTTTTTGTTCTTCAGTAAAAATTAAAATAACCCTTAACTCTGACAAAAGCATATATTGCAATAAGGTAATTTAGGAAAAAACTTTGATATCCTATGAATAGTAAAAAAAATAACCTTAATTTTAATCATACTCTAGTGCAAAATGGGTGTTTTTTTTTTCTTCAGATTTTTCTCTTTGTTCTAATGAGAAGTCAAAAAATACCCTAAATTTTTAATAACACTCTAATGTCATAAGGGCATTTTGATGAAAAAAGATTAGACATTTAATCTCGTCCGTTCTTTTATGTATGTATAGATAGATACTGATATGTTCAAAGGAGGAGAGAGATATGTTCAGTTCATAACCCGAAGTATGTAGTGGAATGTGCATGTTAGCATGATTGTAATATTCGTGTGTAAGTTAGCACGACATAGAACTTGCAAGGTGTTCAGCGGAAACGGTTTCCACCGTCTGCACCAATTATTGCGGCAGATTACAAATGCCCATAAGTCTCAGAATTCTAGTTTTCTGTAGAAATTTAATTTTCCGTTTGTAGCAATCTTGCAATCTGCCCACAAGTCTCAGAATTGAGTTCCGCTGTAAAATTTAGATTTTTTTGTTCTTTGACGCCATCAAGAACACCCCGACACCGATCGATAGCCTTACTGTGTGAAAAAACTTAGCACGTCACATTTCTATATGCTCATGTGAATTAAGTAGACTCTTCTGTTTTGGCAGGAGAACTACCAAAAACAATCCTCAATGTTTCATCGTTATTGAGACTTGATTTCTCAAGAAATGCAATTACTGGTAGCCTCCCAAAGGATTTGTGCTACTCAATTCCAGGGCTTGAACTTCTCAGCCTTTCTTGGAATCTATTCAACGGAGAGATCCCCCATAGTATATCGCACTGCAAGTCACTGCTCGTACTCTCTCTATCGTTCAATCATTTCATAGGAAGCATACCCAGAGACATTGGCAACTTGTCACTGCTTCAAAAATTCTATCTTGGCAAAAACAACTTGAAAGGTACCATTCACTCCTCCCCCGTTTTGTAATATTCCAGTGTTGGAGACATTTTACGTACAAGAAAGAGCAATGCCTGTGGGAATATATAAGTAAGCATTTAAGGCGTTAACAAGAATTTCATTTTCAGAATTTTGACTCGGCATTTTATTTTATTTTTCCTCTGTGGTTTCTACTGCAGGAGAATTAACAAGGGCAGTCTTTAACATTTCTTCATTAGTGCGCTTTGATATCTCATACAATGGAATTGCTGGTAGCCTACCAGCTGATTTGTGCTACTTACTTCCGATGCTTGAAGCCATTAACGTTGGCGTGAATCAATTCACCGGAGAAATTCCCTCAAGTCTGCCACGTTGTGAATCACTTCAATCCATCAGTTTATCAGCCAATAAATTCACAGGAATCATACCGAAAGACATCGGGAATCTGTCAATGCTTCATACACTATATCTTGATGGCAACCAACTCAGTGGAACAATCCCTAACTCAATCTCCAATTCTTCCAAAATTACTTATCTAGATTTGGGTTCCAACATGCTAACTGGCAATGTACCCACGTTTTTAGGTGAACTTACACTCCTCCAAAGTCTCAGACTTGGACAAAACCTTTTGACAAATGAACCGTCCCTGGGACTAAGTTTTCTTACTTCACTAACAAATTGTAGGTCCCTGAGACAATTGCAAATAAATTCAAATAGACTGCATGGAGTTCTTCCAAATACCGTCGGGAATCTGTCCACTTCTCTGGAATTGCTTGACGCGACTGGCTGCCATATTAACGGCATGATTCCAGGTGAAATTGGTAATCTGAGTAACTTGGTGGCTTTGGCTCTCGGAGATAATGATTTGACAGGATCAATCCCTGAAACAATAGGAAATCTGCAGAAAATCCAACAGCTGCAAGTATATGACACTGAGATACAGGGGTTGATACCCGACAATATCTGCAAGTTAACAAACTTGGGCAAGCTGAATTTGATGAATACCAAGCTCTATGGATCGATACCAAGCTGTTTGGGGAACCTTACTTCATTGCGAACACTTCAGTTAGGCTCCAACGCACTCACATCTCATATGCCATCAACTTTGGGAAGCCTGAAAGATATCCTCCTCCTCGATTTATCCTCCAATTTTCTAATTGGTCCTCTGCCTCAAGAAATTGGCAGCATGAAGTCCATTGTACAATTGCAATTATCAGGGAATCAGTTCTCAGGTTATATACCAACTTCTATTGGAGAGCTACAAAATTTGGTTAACCTCTCCTTGTCAAGAAACAGATTACAAGGCCCTATACCTGAATCATTTGCTGATATGGTAAGTTTGGAGTCCTTGGACCTATCCCTAAACAATCTTTCTGGCACGATCCCTAAGTCATTGGAGAAACTTCTATATTTAGGCTATCTAAACGTTTCTTTCAATGAATTAAGTGGTGAAATTCCAAATGGAGGAACCTTTAACAACTTTACAGCTGGATCATTCATTGGAAACGAGGAATTATGTGGAGCACCTCAGTTCCATGTCAAGGCATGTAAGGACCCAAATAAACGTACAAGATTCAGCAAGACCAAAATTTTCTTGGTCTATATCTTGCCATCGATCGCGTTGATAATTATTGCAGCTGCTATTGCAATTTGGTTGCTTAGACGACGAGCCAGCAATACACATCTTCTGGTTCAGGAAAATTCACTGCTTTATCCTTTCAATAAAAGGATTTCCTACTACGAGATTCTTCAAGCAACAAACAACTTTAGCGAGGACAATTTAATTGGGAGGGGAAGTATTGGCCTGGTGTACAAGGGGATATTCAACAATGGGATGGTTGCTGCCGTAAAGGTTTTCAATCTACAACTCCAAGCAGCGTTCAAGAGTTTTGAGGCGGAGTGTGAAGCAATGCGCAACATTCGCCACCGGAACCTTGTTAAGGTAATTAGCAGTTGTTCCAACCCTGATTTCAGAGCCCTGGTGTTAGAATATATGCCTAATGGGAATCTCGAGAAGTGGCTCTACACTCAAGACTATTTCCTAGATATTGACCAAAGAATAGGCATCATGATAGATGTTGCAGCTGCACTAGAATATTTGCATGATGGTTATTCATCCCCTGTGGTGCACTGTGATTTGAAACCAAGCAATATCCTTTTAGATGAAGATATGGTCGCCCGTGTAAGTGACTTTGGCATAGCAAAGCTCTTAACTGAAGACATGCCAATGACACAAACGAAGACCCTCGGTACTATTGGGTATATGGCACCAGGTACGCATTGTCTAATGATATTTCTACAGCAACTCGTGAAATACATGCTCAGTTCCGGTATGTCAATAACATCATGCGAAAAAGAAAAAAAAATGCCGCAATTTGTTATCATGGTTAATGGGTAGAGAATAAAATCTATATTGCACCATATTTCTAGTCCCTGAAGTTAACTAAAGTATGAACATTACATATACTAGCTAAGGGACCCGTGCAATGCACGGGACATTCTCTAATTTCTCATAATATTGTTTAAAATTAATTTCTCGTGAGTAAGTTTACAACTGTTAATTTCGCTAATTTTCTCAAAATTTTGTTTAAAATGCGCTTTATAGGTTGCCTCTGAATACAACTTTTGGAAAAAGTAGAATGCATCATTTAGTATGAGTAGTTGGAGCATCATATATTTAGTCGCATCTCTAATGCCTTTAGTATGATATATTTAGTCGCATCATTTAGTATGAGTAGTTGGAGCATCTCTAATGCCTTTTCACATGATAAACTCTAGACGTTTCATTACAACATATGACGACAATCTCGTATTACTATCGAACTGTAAATTTTAAAATTTTAGCTTAATAGTTGGAGCATCATATATTTAGTCGCTAGCTATTACCAATCTTATATCCACAACTAATATGAGGGGAAAAATTCATCAAGTTTTGATGATGCTTTAGTTATTTGTACCCTCAAGTCCTATTTTTTACTAGTCTAATCTAGTAGAGGGTGTTACAACTTATCTATTGGTCATATATATGAATCTCAACCTCCCTGTAAGCATAAACATTCTTTTTTCGTGGCCAGGAAACTCTTTGTGTGTGTTGTTTGTCCGGTGCATAATGAAAAGGAAAAGTAGCATTCAAAATATGTCTGTACAAAAATTACTAAAGTTTTGCTAAAATGATTTGACGAAATTGCCATTGAAATTTATTTAGATTACTATATTTCGGGGCTACAAATGGGTTAACCTCGAAGACAATATCTTGACTAATTACTGAAACTTTAAAGAATCAAAATATGGAACCAAAATCATAGTTAGAAGATAAAAGTCGTTTGGGAGAAACTTTTTGCAGTTTAGTCTTGGATAGAACTTATGTACCTTCAAGTTGCTGATCGAACCAACCCAAAATCACTACGTTATTTTTTTTTCTTCAGGTCCATCGCTTGTCCGCTACAGATTCTCAGCACAATTTGCCCGCCAATATCACACTAATACTACCTCCAAATACCTTAACATTATTATTGCCACTACCACTACAATTGCGGTCACCATAGCCATTACTTCTGCCTATCATTGTATTGCCATCATACCATAGTGAGCCTATGACACACCTCACTTGTTGCTAGTAATGTGTAAAAATGAAAAAAGAATATGCATAGCGAAGACAATTTCTAACGAGCGACAAAAATCTTGTTTAAGTACATATACGTTATAACTTATATGTTGTATATAATCACACGCATTCTCTTTAGCAATTACAATAAGTCAATCGCCTAGGACCAAGAAAAATCTCTTGTTATTTTGTCATAATTTTTTCACAAGTAAAGCAACGGCGATTACCTAATGGTACGCAAACTGAAAGGAAAGTACATATTCATTTTTGGAAATGAAGTGGAAAAAGAATATTAGCTTTCAGAAAATGCGTAGCTACTTTTTTATGTAAAAGTGCAATGTAACTTAAGCTTCAGGCACGAATTCAAAGTTCCCTTTTCATTAAGCATGTGAAATTCTGCATGTAGTCATTTTGACCTAAATATATTTAGTTGTATAATTATGTTGACCTTGTGACAAGATCTCATAGAACTTACTTCTTTAGGAAAAATCTCTTTACAAAAACTTTTACCTCTTTTATTATACAAAGAGTTGCATTGTTGGGGGGGGGAGACGAGAGATGGTAGATGTACAGGTAAATTGATAAAAAGTGGAAAGAACCTTGGCATGAAATTTCCAAAGACCCTAGTTATAGATCTGACATGACAGAATATTCTGAACCGAAACTAATGAGCTATTGGCTCTTAGTTGTTTTTATTTTTATGACCGAACTCTAAATGAAGACGTGATCACGATATTCAATTGAGAGCTTTGTCTTGTTAATCATAGACATCGAGTTACATTTGATGCTTCGTCTATAAATTCAATTCAGTTTCATCTAAACAATGAAGGTTCATAGTCATAAAAGCAACTCAGTTACTTAGTTTAATTAGCAAATCAAGGGAGTAAACTGAGGAAGACTGACCTCTAGCATTACTCTTGCTTGGTGGTCAAAGAAGGAGGGTGGTGTAAGGAATAATTAAGTATCGTGAAGGGTGACACTATACACTCATAACACCTAGGGATTTAGCAGTTGAGATTTGTTCTTGAAGAGTCCAAATGAATCGAAAGACTCTAATAATGGAAGTTGGAGCTTATTTGACATAATGAAAATGCTCCAAAAATTGTACGTGAGACAAATAGGACTAAGAGTGCCTTCTCCAAGTAAGTTTCAAGCTAATGGTCGCATTTAACACCTAATGCACATGTATGAACCTCAACTCCTCGTCAAGCCCATTAAACCTAAATATTATACAAAAAACAAAATATACCAACTAAATAATATAATATACCAACTAAGGCGACTCTTACACTACTTTTAGTATTTGTTTTTAATCTTCTTATATCCACAACTTCAGATGTACCCAAAAATAATATTTTCCAAGTTTTTGGTAGAAGTGGTTGGTCAAAAAGAAGTTTCATTAAAAAATTTCTATTACCAATTAGTTGTATTCTACATGCGAGACTTTATCATGAATTGAAAAGCATTGTGAACTTTTTACCTAAAGTTAATTAAAAGCTTCAAAGTAACTAACATAAGCTTGTTAAACTGAACTATATATGACTTTAGATTGAAAAAAAAAATTGTGACAAAGAGTGTCATCTCCATTGTTATTTTAAAAAAATTGCGTAAAAATACTAGATTTAAGGACGTATAACTCATAATTGTGACAAAGAGCGTCTTACCCAAATGGGTATCTCAAAGTCTGGCTTGTTCTCGAGCTTCATGAGCATTTAACGCCTACTGATACATGTATGAACTTCAACATCTTGTCAGCCTTATAAGACTTAAAATGCTGCTTACATGAAAATAGTTGAAAAAGAAAAAAGCATATAAGAAAGGTTCATCATCAAAATTCACTTACTAAATACCCTTATTTAGATACATAATTGAAACCACCACTTTACACACACGCAAAAAAAAAAAAATTTTGAAATGGCGACGCTATCACTACCCATTATTTTGTCGCTAAAAGTGTCTATAGCGAGGATTTCAGATTTAGCAATCCAAATTTTTTGAAAGTTTGCAAATAAATAGTAGAAGTGTGTCTTCCCCGAAAATGTATCTCTAGCTCATCCGTGGTCAAGTTTCCAGAGCATTTCACGCTAGTGATGGATGAAAGTTTAAAACATTATAAAACAAATTAAAAGGCAGTAAAAAAGTCAAAAGAAACTTAAACCATGACCGGAAAAAAAATAACCACTGTATAGTGGAATTAGATTCACAATTGCACTTCAGAGCGCTTATTTCAAGTTTTCAACCAATATACCAATGACATTCACACAAGGAAAATTTACCCTACATTCTAAGGCAAAATTAAATAAAGTAATAATGAAAAAGGTACACTTAGGTGTCACAATGCTTTTTCTCCAACGATTGTACTCTAGTGAAAAGGCAAACCTCATAAGCATACTTGCAATTTCGAAAAGCCAAAGTATCATCTGTCAAAGAAAAAAAAAAAGATGATTAAGTTGACAAAATTAAGCCAATGGATTACATAGGTAAAGATACCCATAATCGGGAGACCACTTATCACATTATTGTAACTAATTTCAATTCCTATCCGTCTGAATTAAACCTGTAATCAGAAGAAAAGGAGAATTGGCGAACAAGAAGAGAAGAAACTTGTGCGCTTGCGTCCGAGATTGAAGAGTTAGCGACCAAGTCTAGAAGCTGTGTTTGTTATTGTAATTGAATATATAGGACACTAAATGATAGAAATTAGCTTCAAAACATATGCCTACTTGTTAAATGAAGAGTCCAATCCAGTTGGGACGAAAGATGTTGCTGATTTGGCACAAGAGGAGAACTCTGATGTCTCACAGTGAAAGCTGGATCCTAATTGGCATGTAGAGAGGAGCTTCAGAAATCTGATGTGGCGTAAAAATAAGAGCTATTGAATCCTAATTCTAAGCGAAGGCTTTTTCCGTTTTTAATATACGAGCTACCGTGCGCATGCTGCGATACTGTCACTTTTTACGCAATATTTACTAATCACGTGTGCCGCAAATGCGTAAATATTTGTGTAACAAAAAAAAAAAAAAAAAATGTAGCACTCATTCCCTCTCGGTCCCATGTTCATGGTAAACTCATAAGCACTCATTACCTCGACTTTAATGAAAAAATACAGAGATTCGAGGGAGAAGGGGAAGTGCAAAGAGTGAATACTTGTAACTGATGGATTGTGGGCGGCTCATTGTAACGGCTGGTTTGTGGAGATCGAAGAGTAACACCAAAAGGATATTATACCAAAAAATGACTTTTCATTATAAGTAGTATTAATAGATAGATAGATAATAATAATAATAACATATATAGATATAGATGAACTCAGTAAAAATTCAAAAAATCTTAAATGGACTTGCTTGTACATGCTAAGGTGATCTGTACTGATGTTCAACACTCAAGCATGAATCATTCTTCTCTAGTTGATTCAGTAATATTGAATGTGTACCATTATTGCAGAATACGGGACGGCAGGCATAGTGACCCCTATGGGGGATGTTTACAGCTATGGGATTCTGTTGATGGAAACATTCACAAGAAAGAAGCCCACAGATGATCTGTTTGTGGGAGAACTCACCATGAAAAAATGGGTATCCGAGTCATTCTCTCAAGCAGTACTCAGCATTGTGGACGCCAATTTGCTGGTACGAGAAGAGAAAGATTTTAGTGAGAATGGAAGTTGCCTGTCAATGATCATGGAAGTAGCACTAAACTGCACAGAAGATTCACCGGACGAGAGGATTAACATGAGAGACGTCGTAGGTAGGCTTACGAAGATCAGACAGCGCTTTAAGGGATTGTGATGGGAAGATTGAACTAAGGCTTTAATGTTGTCTCAAACTGCTTCATCTGTCTAGTATTCTAAAACATATTGACGTGGCATGGGTGAATGTCTCATAATAATCATGATAAGTGACTACAAACAAGCTGTTTATGGACGGTTACTATTAGTTCCGAAAGTTTTTTCTTGTAGCTTAGCCAGATACTTCAATTATTGTGCAGGTAAGGTGCTGATGGCTGGGCAGGAAAACGTAAACATAGCCTATCAAAATTTAGTATTGATTTCGGAATGGTCAAATATAATTAAATTGAACTGAATTAGATTGTTAGGTGTCTGGTAAATATTAAAAACTGATTAACTTGGCTTTTAGAAACTAAAAATTTATTGAATCTTAATTCAAGAAAACAAAGATTATGAATTAATTACTTTGTCATAGTCACGTTTGACCAAGTAAAGTAACATACTATCCCATTAATTGCAGTCTTTCAACACGTTTTAGTCAAGCTCTAAGTTTTTGTCGGGTATTGCTTTTAGTACTTTTTCTCTATACATCATTCACATATTAAAGCCGATTTTGCTAAAAAAAATATTAAAGCTAATTTTGAAAGTTGATTGGAATTTGATTTAAAATTTGCTTTTGAAAATCAACACTAAACAGACTCACATACCTTGAAGAACTTAAACATGCATATATTGACTGTTTGGAAATATGTTAACAGTAAGAATAAGTCCTTTGATTTTTTAGACGGCCTGACATATGTCATTGTAGTATGACAAAGTAAGATTAACCACATCTGGCACCCTATTGTGACAACAAGATCATGTTATATAATATTAATGAACCCGTTGTAGTCAGGGAGTAATAACAGTCAATCCCAGTGACTTTTAAAAAAGCTTTGTGATAATTATCAAAAACATATACCATCGAAAAATAAACTTGACTAACATCCCGAGCCATTGGGATTACATAGTCATACAATGCTTATAATGGATGACAACATCATCCGGTAGGTAGCACCAAAAGGAAAGAGAAATAAACCACAAAATTAAAGAAATAACAACTATGTTCCTTTTTTTTTGTGGGGTGACTAACTAGCTAAAATAAATAGGCATAAACAAGATAAATCCTAACTAAATCAGATAACTAGAAACTAAAAAGCTAAAAACAAAATCAAACCAACTAAAGCAATAAAGATAAGAACAAAAACTATGATAAGAACAACAAAACACAACACATCCACCTAAAATAGGATAAAGATTAAAGGAAAAAATTTGGTTGTTACCCCGGTTGGAGGAATCTTCCTCCTACCCCCTATATAGCCACAATCAATCGTCTCTAAATATTTCTAGTGGCTTTTATATAGTGACACTAAAAAGGTGCTGCTAAAAATTGTCGCTAAAAGTGTTAGAAGAAAAGCCACTAGAAACATTTAGCGACTATTAATTGTCACTACATACGGGGTTGGAGGAAGATTCCTACAACCCGGGTAGGAGCCAAAGTTTGTTCAAGATTAAATTAAACTAGATAAAGCAAAAAGCACAATCAATCACCCACCACCAGCCGTGCCA
Source organism: Escallonia rubra (assembly GCA_033065855.1). Lineage (NCBI taxonomy): Eukaryota > Viridiplantae > Streptophyta > Magnoliopsida > Escalloniales > Escalloniaceae > Escallonia > Escallonia rubra. The sequence continues at coordinate 191,234 of JAVXUO010001424.1, read as the reverse complement.
ACAGTAACCCGAATTCCACATGCCTCGATTCCGTGCATCCACGTCGCCGTCGAAAAGCCCATCGTCTCCGACCAACCGTCGGTAAGCAGCTCAACAAAAGCCACCCAAGCCGCGCACCTGCAGAAGCCCAATCAGAATCAGCAAACCGGAGCCTCAACAGAAGCCCCTCACAACCATCACACTACCAGACAAAGACCCAATACCTCAAACGACCACGAACAACCACCGACTGAACCACCGCAGCGCTAAATCAAACTAACCTATAATCAGCAGAAACAAAGCAACAATAGGCAACTGCACACCACATGACCTTTCTAGATCAAGGGAAAAAGGAAGCTAGTAGAGGGAGAGGGGGAAATTAAGCCCTAGTAGGATAAAACCTTGACTGAGACACACCACACTCTCTCAACCCAAGGTCGCACTGTACCCACAGCCCCGTCGGTGAAACACCCTTACCCAACAACCACCAAATAACAAACATGGATCCATGGATCCACCAAGGACCCGCCAGCTTACCCCTTAACCTAACACGATCCAAAGAACCGGCACCAGAAACCATGGAGAGCACATCAGACCAGAGGCGAACCGATGACCGACGCAATTACTAAGGCCGTCCAACTCTCCGAAACAACCTAAAACCCGAACCAAAAAACCCCTAACAACCAGAGATCTTGCCTAAGCTACCTCGTCATCACCCACTGGGAAAGCCCGCGGCGGTGACAGAGACAAAATTTAAACAGCGAGAGGGTGTACACGAAAATCGCAAAAGTTGCCTCTCTCTCTCTCTCTCGGAAAAAGATCTTGATCCCTTACTTTTTAAATGTTATGACACACCAAAATCTTAAAGATTCGTAATACATCTACTCTCATGTTATAACAATGTTTGTATTGCTACACATTTTTTTACTTATGACAGCATACTATATTTTAAAGATGCCAGTACAGTGCTTTATAACCTTCTTTCGCCACTATCTGCCTTCTGCCTTTGGTATTGCCGCAACACCGCCATGTGCCACTGTCACCTCATATCCAATGCAAATTCATTCTAAGTCAAAACCTAATTAAATCTCGTGCGTATGTGTACATGCAAAGCCAACTCTCTCCCTCCCTCCTTCCCTCCCTCTCTCCCCACCCCCTTCCCCCCCCCACCCCGTATTTCTTACATTCTTCTGCAAACCTCCACGGCACCACCCACTACTAGTACTGGCATTGTCACATGTCCTACCCTCCCCCACCAGCATCGCACCCTCCCATCTCCAGTTCACTTCCTTTCCACATTCCTGCACCCTCAGAACCCATCGCAGGCACCAGAAGCGTGTGTGAACTTGGTTGTAATTCAATCAGAGAGTATGTGTGGGTGCATGGGCCTAGTTCAATCAGAATGAGTGAGTGAGTGTGTGTGTGTGTGATTGAGTCTATATGTGCACGCGCGCGCGGGGGCAAGTGTGCACCAATTGGTGGTGGCAGTGTCATGGTTGTGCTTGGTTGTTCATGGTGGTGTTGCAGTTGTGCTTGGTGGTTGGTAGTAACGCCGTGGTAGTTGTTGGAGCTGGTGTTTGACTTTAAGGGAGAAGACCAAGACAGGGGTGGGGGTGTTTTGTTAGAATGGAATAAAAAAAAGAAAAAAAAAGGAGATGGTGGGTAGCACATGAAAGACAAATTCAATACATACAAAAAGGCAGAGTCGTCTTTTTATCAAAAACGTTAATGCCATCTATATTTTGTCCAGTCAAAAGACATATCTGATATTTCCCATAATAAATAGACAATAACATAGTTATCACATAATCTTAAAAAATTCAATGAAATTATCCCTTATGAGAAAGTACCATATGCAGTAGGACTTGGGTGGGAGTTTGTGGAAAGCGAGTGCCATTTGCAAATATGTACACATGTTTTGTACTTTTGCAATAGTATTAGTATCCATTGAAAACTTTAAGTTGCGACATTGGAATATCATAGGAAGACAGAAGAGTTAGTGACTAGCTAGGTGATGCAAAAGCACTACAAGAAACTAGGCTTTTAGCGACGGACGACCAGTCGCTAAAAGCGCTAAATTCGTCGCTAAAGACTTTTAGCGACTTCATATAGGCTATATCGAGTTTCAAGACATCTTCTACATTCTTGTGTCAAAATAGCGTCTGAATTTGTGAACATATTTGTTAATTTACATTTAGTGAGCCGAGCTCAAAACATGTACAAACTAAGATGGCTTGATCATGACTTAAATTCTTGTACATGTTACAACCACCACCATGCATAAACGTACCTGCCATTATCTCTCCCTGTTATAGTGTATGATAAATGAATATTGTATTCATCATTAATCAGATTGTTGTACATGTATTCATTTTATATATTGCCTAGCTACATTTGAATTATATATAAAAGATAAAAGAATAACTACACATTTGAAATGTCAGGTGGTTGAGAGTGTGAGTGACCTCACGAGAGTGTGAAGAGGAACCATTATGGTGTTTCAGAGTGGATGGAGATGAGTAAGGATGTGGCTGTGAATTGACGACAACATTGGCTTGCGGAAGAAAGCTTTCACGATTCTGTTAACGATCCAGGTGAGATTCGTGAGTGAGAAGCATGGAATATAGAGAATCCAGATATATACACTCAGACCGAGTGGTAATGGAAGTAACAAACGACTGATATTCTGAGCCAAGGCCAATCAATATGGCATTAATAAGATCATCATCTGACTTGGGCTGACTAATAGCAGCCAAAGTATCACGGATGCGCTTTCATTTATGAAAGTACTCGTGCATGGACATATCACCTTTGTTTAGCTGGTGTAGATCAGAACGAAGATTGAAAATCTTTGCCTTGGATTATGACGCAAACATGCGATCAGAGACCGCCATACGACAAAGGAGGTGTGAAGACCAAGTACTTGAGCCAGAATGGGCTTTGTGAAAGATGACAATAGCCAGCTTAGTAAAAGTTGGTCCTAATTATGCCATAAAACATAAATTCTTGATGAGCTTCATTTGACAGAGTGGGATGAAGCATAAAAGGTTTAGAGGGTGAAGAGGGAATAGTAGTTTCAGAGGGTGTAATGTATTTCGGTGGTGGAACAGTAGTGCCATCAACAAAACTCAACATATCATAACCACGCAAAAGAGGAAGAAATTGACTCTTCCACAAGAGGTAGTTTTCAGTGTTGAGTTTCACAGAAAATAGGTGTTTAACATGAGCAAGAGGGAAGGGAAGATTGAAGGATGAGGAGGGGTTGGAGGCAGTAGTCATGATGTACGAATTAAGGAGGCAGAGAGAGAAAAAAAAGGATTAGGCTCTTGATAGCATGTTATAGTGTATGAGAAATGAATATTGTATTCATCATTAACCAGACTAGTTCAGTAACCCGGGCAAAGCCCGAGTGAGTTCTATTTAAATGCTATGGGTATGTTTGAGTTTTAACATATTTTGATAGAGTTAAGGTTGGATATTTAAGCATCATGTCGATGATTTTGAAGATTATGATTTATTTGTATTCGCTTGAAGTGAACCATCGAATTCAAAACATTTCACATTCATGCATTTCATATATAAGCAGTATCATAATCAAGAGAAATTCAATGAAAGTATAATCTCAAAATTATTTCATAATAGTAAAGCATGTTATAGTACATAAAAATTAGTAAGATTCAGAAATTTAAAATAAAGTATTCAAAAAGTGAAGCATACAATAAGTAATCAATTATTTCACATCAAATAGAATGCTCTTTGCTCTTTAGTATTGTAGGTACTAATTTTGTTTTTTTACGAAAAAGTTAAATTTCAAGAATTTATACGCAAAATTATTTTTACTCTATTCATTGAGCTTACCATATCCATATAAGTGTGAGACATTTTTTAGTTTTCCACGTTATGTTTTTATCATAGATCAATAGTTTTATTTTAGGGGTAATTAGCTAATGACTCCCTGTACTATACACGTTATGCGATTTGCCTCCCTTCACTTCAAACTTAAGCATTGAACCCCTCACAATTATGAAAATTGGGCACAGTTGACGGAAAACATCAATTTTAACACCGCATGGTCAACAATTGCATTGACAAACGATTTTCTTTTTTAAAAAAGACATTTTTGCCCTTCTTCTACATGTTCTTCATTCACTTCCCCTTCCCCGTAGTTATGCTTGTGATTGTGATTGGAGGCGTTTGGGTGTCTGGTGACAGGGCTTGGGAGTCGTGGTGGCCGGCGGTGGTGATTGGGAGTCGTGGGTGGTCGGCGGTGGTGATTGGGTTTGATGATTGATTGGGGTTTTGAAGATAGGGTTCAACTAAAGGTATGGTTTTGGGTGGTCGATTGGTGGCCCACGACGTGCGACATGAGTGGTGGTTTTGCGGCCATGCTGATGGAGTTAGAAGCGGAGCGGATGGATCAGCGGTGGTGATTGGGTTTGATGATCGATTGGGGTTTAGGATTAAGTATGGTTTTGGATAGCCGATTGGTGGCCCACGGCCTGCGACATGATTGGTGGTTGTGCAGCAGTGTGCGTGGATGCCTGGTGGAGCGACTACTCTGACATCGACCGTGGGTGGGCCAATCGATTGGTGGTCGTAGCATGGTTGGTCGATTGGGAACGAGTAGAAGTCTGAGGCGGACATATGGGGACTCGGGTGTGCGGTGGTGGAGATAGTGACCGAAGCTCCAGCGTGGAGGGAGTTTGACATTGACGGACTGTTAGGAGGTGCCGGAGATTTGGATAGGTGCCGAAGGTTGGACTGTTAGGAGGTGCCGGAGATTTGGGTAGGTGCTAGAATTCAGTTGGAAGAATGACATTTAGCTAAAATAGGGTAATGAGATATGGGTATTTTGGTCAGTTCATGCAGTTCATAACAGATCTGTCTAATGTGTCCAATTTTCATAAGTGTGGGGGGTTTAGTAATTAAATTTGAAGTAGAGGTAGGCAAAACGCATAGTGTGTATAATACAGGGGATCATTAGCTAATTACCCATTTATTTAATAAGTAATTCTGATAGAACTCCTTACCATATATTAAATTAGACATCTACTACAGTCCTCTACAATGAAATTTAAAGTTCATAAAGAAAGCACAAAAAAGGCACAAACAATATTTTTAGTAAATTATTGTCTAGACTGAATAAACCTACTAAAAAACATGCCATGTTTTACAGCAAAAATGGAAGTAAGTGGAGCTATTTTACTTCCTCTCAGACAACTAACCTTTAAAAATGTAGAAATAACCCTGAAAAGAGAAACTATAGTGTTATAGTGGCAATATCTATATTCTAATTACTTTACGTCATAGTGATGTTCGACGCTTTTTTGACCATCTATTTAATTTTGAATATTTTTTAAGACAATTAATTTGAAAATACATGTTCATTGTACAGTTAATTATTGTCTGATTTATCATAAAAATGTAATAACATTTTACAATTTTTTTTTAATGTTTGAGGCTAAACAATTATATAGTGGTGAATATTCGTACAGTTGTCTAGACTGTGATAGATGGGGATGTAATTGCGCAAGGTTACAAAATTCTTATACTTTATCTTTGGTTTTTAGATTGTTTATTAAGTTATAAGGTTATCGTACATTCAGGTGATTATAAAAGTTTGTGAAGTTAGAATATCACATATTTTAACATTATTTATTTGTAGATTACCCTATATATACACATGAATTAAAACATAATGAATTAAAAATCATTCGCAGTCATTTGTATTGAAAAAGAAAAATCTTAAAAAAGGTGCACGAACTATACAATTAGTAATTTACTGTGTAGACATAAATATACAACTAAAAATAGACATTGGAACTGAAATGGAAGCACGTGGAGTAATTATAATTCATTTCAGATAATGAATTATTTTTACCTACCGCCCATGAAAATCCCTACAACCCTCTATACAAAACAGTTAATGATCGATAAATATGCTTAGTGTCATTTTTGTTGACACCATAACTGGCAATTTTTAAAAGTACATTTTTAAAGTCACTAAAAGTACCACTAAAAGTATACATCGACCATTGAGTTTCACTATATAGGAAGTTGTAGGCATCTTCCTATGACCTGGGTAGAGGTCAATTTCTTAGATAACCATCATTTTAAATACGGTGACAATCCTTATGTTTAATTGTTTCACTTCAAGATCATGGTCAACAAATTTTAAAGGTGCCGTTTTGATCTGGTTTTGAAGATTTTGTAAAGTAATCAATTTAAAAATGCGTTATATTTGATTCTTTGTTTTTGGCATTCAAAGAGTATATGATTTTTACTTTAGACTTTGGGTTATTATATTAAAATTAATTTGTAAAGTAAACTGCAATTTTGGCATTTCAAAAATATCTAAAAATGAAGTCATATTCGTTTTGTATATTACTTATATGAAAAGTTATTAAGTATTAATCTTTATTTTTGACACATGGTCTTCGTACTTTATATTTGTGAGATTCTATTTTGTTATTTTAAAGTGCCTTTAAGGTATTAACAGTCAAAATTAAGGCCTAATATGTAAGTATATTCATTAAGTAGTGTTTTAAAAACTTTGGAGTTAGTTTCCTAGTTTTAAAAGGTTTACGAAGATTGGGCCAATAATATCCATAATTTTTTTAATAATACATAGTTAATAAGTTGGAGTGAAAAAAAATGACCAAAACAAATAGGATGACGTGTCGCATAAGTAAGAGGGGTAAAAAGAAAAAAAAACACTAAAAAGGCCAATGTAATTGAAAGCTCGATGTTATGTAATTAAAATTTTAGAATTGTTTTTTTAGTTTAAAAGGTTCACAACAATTGGAGCAATAATGTTCACAAATATTTTAATAATGAATTTTAGTAAAGAGTTATAAGCTGTGTAAAAAAAAGAAAAGGACATTAAAATAAATAGGATGATATGACGCATAATTAGTAAGAGGGGTATGAAACAAAAAGAACACTTAGAAAAGCTTATGTGTTTTAAATTTCAATGTTATACAATTAGAATTAATTGATGAAGTAAAATCTCATATTGGCTTTTTTTAAATTATTTACAACAACTAACTCATTCTTTTTGCATGTTGCTACTGTATAAAGAAAAGAAAGCTTTTAATTTGTGACCTACAATTTTTTTCCATAAGTGACTTATGTTTTCTTTATGTTTCAGTGTTTATGTTGTTATTTAAAGTGTTTTTGATGTGCTAATAGTCAAAATCAAGTTCCAATATGTTGATACATTGACTATGTAGACTTTTAAAAGATGTAGAATTGATTTTTTACTCGTATAAGGTCAACTAAATTATTTATGATAATAATAATTTATCCGAATTTTTCAATAATAAGTTACAAGAAAGAGTCATGATGCATGTGTGACTATAATAAGTAGAGGTAGAAGAAGAATGAAACACCAACGTAAACATGATGACGTGTAATTTATGTAAGGGGTGCTTCATGGTGGCAACAACCATGATGCGCCACGATTGCAATAATTGTGGGCGACAACCATGATGAAATGATTTGGGCAACATCTGTGGTTGTAGTGATTTATGGTCGCAATAGTAGTGGCACGTTATGGTGGTGGTGGAGATGTGGGGAGGTGGTGGTAAGTGACGCGGCCGTGGGTGGGAGGATGGAGATGACAGGCAAATCAGCATTGGGTGGGATTTTAGGTTTGGGGGTATTATGGGTTGTGGGCTTGTTTTTATGTGCGGAGAAGTTGAGGACCTCCACCGGAGAAAAACGTAGCAGCTGGCAGCAGTCGCCCTGTGTTCAATGTTTGGGAGCGTTAAATGAGAGAGCAGAAAGAAAAGTGTTCTTACGTACTCATTTGGTAATGAAATAAATCTTAGGTAGTCGTTTGGTACATGTTTGGATTTTTTGGTTTCATTTTAGGTGCCTTTTTGCAATATTTCATGTTTGCCCCTGCTTTTTCTAAAGAGTGTTTGCCATCAATAGATGGCGGACTCAAGTGGTATATGAAAATACAATTGGGTGCTGATTTGATACAATTAAAATGTTGGATACTCGAGCTAAATTTGGTATATACTTTAAAATATAATTTTGGGATTGGCCCTAAAAACTTTTTGGTCGATTATCTACTTTGAGGGAGAAGGCAAGTTTTAACGTCAACGAATGTTTTATGGGTTCTTTTTCATTATTAGTGAAAAACGTCTCAAACTCTTAAATTCCAGAAAGGGTTTTCAATGCCATGTTAAAAGTCAAGAAGCGTGCCTAAATTGAAAAGGACTGATTTAAGGGGAGAGGCTTAATATCATATTAAAAGCAGCACATACACACCTTTTTTTTTTTTTTTGGTTGAACAAAATGGGATAGATTTTTTTATTTAAGCAACAGTTTGAGTCACACATCGTGGGGTGACCCTCCTACTAGCATCATTTTGCAGTAGGTTTAACAGAAAGATCGGTGCATGGTTCCACAAATAGAATGCATGTCGCTGATCACCTGCCTGCTTAGTCATTTGGTCCGCGCAAAAGTTTGTTTCTCTATAAGCATGGGAAACCTGTACCCAGCCAAGTACGTCTAAGTATAGCCCTGCAATCAAGAATTAATATGTCAAATAATGGGGTGGCGGAAATATCATGTAATAGATAATGGACCACACATGCCGTCGACCTCGAGAAGAATTTTTCGATGATTATTAGTCTAGGCTAGAGATGGCCCACCATTCAGCGATAGGGCTATGATTGATGTGAAGTTTTCTAGGGCATCCTATTATCCATTGACTTGAGGAGTCTCGTATGAGGGCAGCCACACCCACTCTTCCATGGCGCTTGTTGACACTTCTATTCGTATTAATTTTCACCCATCCTTCCGGAGGGGGCATCCATTTAATGTCATTGATCAAGAAGTGACGAGTAGGAGAGTTCGTGCGGTTAACATAAAACAAAAATTCATTTCAGTGTTTCCAAACTATGGATATGAGAAAATCGAAGAAAGTGGGCCAATGAATATTTTGAGGGCCAGTCGCAGATTGGAGATTGGCGAGGGTTTTACACCACAGGCGGAAAGAGAGGTTCCGACATTTGAAGTGGGCATTATTAGGTGAGACGTCGTGCCAGATATCTTGAATGGTTTGACACCAATGAAGGGCATGGTCCATTATCTCCAGTTTATCGCAGTTATGGGGACAAAGTTTATTTTGGATCCACGGGAGTTTGGAACGGACAAGGATACCATTGTGGCTACATTTCCAAAAGAAGTGTTTAATACAAGGAGGAATAGGAAGCTTCCAAATCCAAGCTCAGTCATAAGGATGAGCGTGGCCAGTTTTTAGAGTTGTTTGGTAGGCGGAGGTGACCAAGGACTCATCTTTATCAAAAGTCCATAAAATGGCATCCGGAGGGTCGTGATGAAGAGGGATAAGAATTTCCAAGATCTGGTTTATGATATGGGAGGGCGCAAGTAATTCAAGAATGTGCTTATCCCAGGTCCGGTCCTTGATGACATTCAAAAGTTTTAAGGTTTCAGTGTGGCGAGGAAGAGGGTCTATCAATTGGGATCGGATGGTTCCAGTAGGAAGCCATTTATGATTCCAAAAGGAAATGTCCATACCATTTCTTACACGCCAATAGATGGTGTCAGCCATACTATCTCTAGCCCGGACAATATGTTTCCCAAAAGTAGAACTTCTCTGCTTTTATTTGGCCGTCCAGATAGAATCTTACGGGAAGTATTTAGCTTTTAGAACTTTTCCCCAAAGAGAATCAAGTTTACTCCACAGGCGCCACACAAGGTTCATAAACATAGCTTGGTTCATTTTACTTGTTTACCGGATACCTAGACCTCCCATGTATTTCGGCCTAGTGATTTTTTCCCAACAAATACCGTGCCATTTATGCTCCGTATATGAGTGAACCAAAGGAATTTTTTACTAAAGGTGTCAATGTGGTTTGTTAGAAGCATATACGCTTGCATAGAAAATATGGCAATGGAGTTGAGAACCGCTTTAACCAATGTATCCCTACCCACTAACGAAAGAGTGTTTGTTTGTAGGTAGCAAGCTTGTTGCGAGTTTTTTCCATGATGCTAGAGAATTGATCTTTGAGAATTCGCCCATGAGTTAGAGGAACCCCCAAGTAAGCATCAAATTTTTTCGTGATAGGCAGGTTGGTCGTGTTCTTAAAGAAAAGATGAATTTTGAAACAAGATTTTGGATGTAGCAACATTTATATGGAGGCCTGCCATAGAGCTAAAGAAGTGCAGCAAGTTCAATAATTTTCTACCGTTATCGTCAGCGAACATGAGGTGTGAGATGTCGATACCCGATCGCGCCACCTTAATAGGTTGGAGACTTTTATCACTTCCACTTGCGCTAGTTGAACGGACAGTTCATTTAGGCAAGGGATGAAGAGGTAGGGCAATAGCGGGTCGCCCTGACGTAGGCCACGTGATGGTCAGAAGAACTCCGAGGGTTTTCCTTTCTAGAGAATAGTATAATGGACTATTGAGACACAATTCATGATCATTGTAATGGTCTGGTGCGGGAGTCCAGTCTTTTGGAGTGTGTGGAATGGGAAATCCCAGGATAGATGGTCGTACGCCTTTTCGAGGTCCAATTTAGCCTTAAAAAGTCCACCTTTCCTCTTTTAAGGTGGATCGTGTGAAGGATTTCATTTGCAATAATAATGTTATCGGCCGCTCTACGACCTTTTAAGAAGCTGGTTTGGTTAGGGTGGATGATGGAGTCAATGATCAGTCTCAGTTTGTTAACGAGAATGCGGGAGATAATTTTGTAAGTAGTTTTACATAGGCTGATGGGCCGAAAATGATAGACTATTTCCAGATGTTGTTGCTTAGGAATGAGGCAGATGTAGGTTTTATTAATGTCCAAGGTGAGAGATTGTTGGGATAAACATGTTTTAACAAACAAGGTGATATCATTCCCAAAAATTCCCAGAACTTTTGGAATACACCCGGCTGGAATCCGTCCGGCCCAGAAGCTCTATTGGGGGCCATGTCAAAAAGAGCATTTGTGATTTTGACATCAGAATGAATCTCCTTCAAGTGATGAGAGTCTAATTGAGCTACATAATCATCCAGACAATGCCAAGAGTGATCAGAAGTGTTACGTTGCACCTCGATGTTAAATATATATTGAAGGTGGGCTTTGAAGAGGTTTCGGATTTCAGTTTCGTCGTGCGTCCAACAACCATTGTTATTTTTTTAATGATAAATATTGTTAATCCTACGACGGTTTAGGGTCGACAAATGAAAAAAGTGTGTGTTTCGGTCACCTTCACAGGCCCAATGAATTTTAGCACGTAATTTTCAGTAGTCATGTTCCTGGGCCAAGATGGAATGACAGTGCTCCTGGAGCTCTGTGTCAAGGTGAGATAGGACGGAGGACGATCTGATGGCCAAAATTTTTTGAATGCCCGCTAATCTAGCAAGAATTTTTTGTTTTAATATATTCTAGAACGTGCAGGTTTTCCATTCCATGAGCCGGTCCTAGAGCACCCCTAATTTCTCCAAAAGTGGAAGCCTAGCTAAAGAAGGGCTAGTCCAATTTCTAGTTAGGGTCGGTTTCAATAATGAGTGAGAAAACCAAGCCGATTCGAGCCTAAACGGTTTTTATTTTGTCGCCTCGTGTGTTCAGTAGTCCGAAGCAAGATTGGGTGATGGTTCGAGTGAGTTCTCTGCAGATGAATTACCTGAGTGTTTGGGAACCTATGCACCCAACTTTCCAAAGCTAAGGCCATGTCTAGACGTTCTAAGATGTGGTCTGGTCTTAGGTGGCGGCTGTTAGTCCATGTGTAAGGTTGCCCTTCAAATCCTAAGTCTATTAATTTTAAGTGTTTGATAAGGAGAGAAAGTCCCCTTGCCTGATTCAGAACAAGGGGTCTGCCCCTGCGTTTTTTCGATTGCCCAATAATTTCATTAAAGTCACCCAAGAGTAGCCAAGGGATATTAACAGAATGCTTCATGCTCATAATATCAGACCATAAACTGACACGTAAATGATTAATAGGAGAAGCGTAAGTGGCAGAAAGAAACCAAGGTGGAGTATGGCGCACCTGGACCACAGCATGAAGTGCTTGTGGTGACTCATGCACAATGTCGATGTGAACCTTATGTGGGTGCCACATCATCCAAATCCCGCCCCGGTAGCCGTTGCTATCCACACGGTGGTTACGGGCGAAGGCAAAAGTGTTGGCGATGCAATCTGCACGAGCTTTGTTGGTTTTTTTTCCAGCAGGAGTAGCCTCTCAGGTTTATGCCTCTGAATAATATCTCGAACATGCATATTGAAGCGCTCGTTTTACGAGATTTGGGTATTTGTGGGTTTCCAAATTACGAGGCTAGGTTGTGGTTCTTGGTTTATGGTTGTCCATCCCGGCAATTTAAAGGTCTCCCTGATTTTCTTGGTTTGCAGGAAGTAGCTTGTTGGCACATTTTCTAGCTCGGTGCAAAACATGGCGGTAACGGCTAGGGGCAGTGTGAGGTGAGAGAAAAGGATGTTTGTCAGCGACTCTTGATTTGTGGTGATCTGCGCTTCGAGATTGCCGAGAGCCAGATATCGGTTCTTGTTTTAAGGCGTTGAAGTAAAGTCCATGTATTCTGCATTGAGGTTAATTGGTTGCGTTTGGGGTGGTTTGGTTCGTAGCGGCAGCGATAGGTACGCAGTATGGCTGGTCTCTAAAAAGTGTTGTCGAGTGAGAAACAGGGGTGGGCTGATGCGGATAAATTGGTTTTGAGGGCCTACCGTGATTGGGGGGTGTAGCCTGAGGTTGATAGAGATGTGACTGAGGGTACGATGGAGTTGCAGGTGGCGAGGCATCAGGGCTGGTGAGGGTGCCTGGTGGGCTTCCATTGGAGGTAGAGTTTAGGTTTGTGGTAATACAACGGGTGACAGGGGGTGGAGTGGGACTGTTAGGAAGGCTACCGTTACGTTAAGTTCGGGAAGGTGGTGGTGCTGGATCACCGGGGTTAGTGGGTGGGTCAAGATGCGGTGGATGGCCCGTGGTTGGTGGGGTGGTCCATACAGATTGTGAGGGCGGGATGTCTCGTCTTGGTTGTTGGGTGACGGAGGGCAGTTGCAGAAGAACTGGGGTTGTGACGTTTTTCTGATTGGGGTTCAGATTAAGTATTGTTGGTGAAGCAGAAGGTTGTTCTGGGTCATAAATGCTTAACGGTTTATCCTTAAATAGTGACCTTGTAACAGGTTTTATGGCTGTGAAAAGAGCATGTTGTGGTTGATCTTGGTGGTTCAGTCCGATGGAGTGTTATTTTTTTTAAGTGCCTTTACACACGGTATATGAACATATTAACAGTCTCTAGTCTCATTGCTACTGCTTGGATATCGTTCAAACATTAGGCATTATGAGTAATGTTACACTCTGCGCTCGCGGGAACATCCCAGTCATGACTATTTATAATTCGGGGGTTAATCGTATCGGTCATATAGGACCCTTGAATACATTGTAATACATCGCCTACCTCCCCTAATTTCTCTTTTTAGTACATGACTCCTTGATTTATCGCTCCTAAGTGGTCAAATTCACTTATCAAAAAACGTAGAATATCTACTCTGGACGAGGACACGGTAGCCCAAGTAGGTGCTTAGGTATATGAACACTTTGGGCAAAAAGCAAGTGAAAGACACTCTTTGATATAAGGTCCTTTTATATCCCAATTTTTAGACTCAAACATCTTGCACTCCACTTGGTGATCAGGTGAAAGGAAGACTCCTTTTTTTTAGATGTTTCCCCCTTAAAAAGAGCTATTTAGAAAAGTTTGAGATAGTCACATATTTTCCTTTTCTTTTCTTTGAGTAGATAAGTTGACATGTTTCCCTGGTAAAGGGCATTTGATGCTTTCCTTGATAGAAGTTCAAGGCGGTATCTTATTTGGTTCCCTGGTAAAGGGCATTTGATGCTTTACTTGATAGAAGTTCAAATTTAAGGTCCTATTTGGTTCACCGGAAATTCTAAATCGATTCTACGTTTCACACTTCTTGACGTAGAAGACTTATTTATTGAGGTCTTAATTAGTATTTTTAAGTTTCAACAACTTTTTTAAGCTCGAAAGATAGAAGTGTGTCATAGCAATTTACAATATCTTTGTACACCTTAGAAACAATCCTAGTTTTAATATAATATACTCCCAAAAAAGTTCCTTTCAATTTGAGTTTACTTTCCATTTTTTAACAAGTTCCACCCTTACTAAAAATTATATATATATATATATATATATATATATATATATATATATATATATATATATATATATATATATGGGAGCTGATCCGTTGAGAGCGCTAGCAAACTGGGTTAAGTTGCTAGTGTGATCTGGCCGTCCACGCGCGATCTGTGGACGGTTCAGATTTTTTTTTAGTCCGTCCGCTACATAATATAGCGGACGATTTTTGGACAAAAATACCCTCCAGCTCCGTCCGCTACATTATGTAGCGGACAGAGACAATACTTTTTTTTCTCTCTCCTTTATCTGATTAATTTTCTGACATGTTTCATGTCCGCTACATTATGTAGCGGATAATTTTTTGGCATAAATCTATCCGCTACATTATGTAGCGGACAGAGGCAAACTTTTTCTCTCCTGACATGTCTGCCTCTCATGTCCCCTCCTTTCTTCTTCTCTCTCTCCTCTCCATCCTCCTTGCAGCAATGACAACAGCCCACAACACGGCCGAGCTCGACTCCGGCGTCGCCGCAGCAGAGGCGTTCGCCTCCTCCCCGAGCTCCGACCACCACAACCAATAAACCCACGATTTTGCACTCAAACCGTCGTCGTTCAGCTCCGTTCGCCATCAATTTTGCACTCAAACCGTCGCCGGCCGACGAGCTCTTGGGAGGAGAATGGGTACTTGGGAGGCGGTTCTTGTTGTTGCTGTGGGGGCTGGGATTGTGGGGGTTGGGATGTTGGGGCGAGGGAGGTGAGTGGGAAGAAGGGCTGGTGGAGGATCCGCCGGCTGTGGCGGCCCTGGGTGGTCAGTGTTGAGGTCAAGAGGAGTAGCAAGATGAAGAACAAGGTGTTGGCCATTGTAGCCGCCGTAGGTCCTGAACTTGCTAACTGAGGATCTTTTCCTTTGCGCCGACTACAAAGCTCTCTCTGCAAAAGGGTCCTGATTTCCGGCGATGACACACTGATCTAGTATTTGCTAAAACCGAGGTCCAGTTTCGTCCCAAGGCTGTTACCATTTTGGCAATTTCATAACTAGTTTTCACATCTTTTACTGTTAAAATGATAAAATGTTTCTACAAGAGAGAGAGAGAGAGAAGAAGAAGAAGAAGAAAGGAGGGGACATGAGAGGCAGACATGTCAGGAGAGAAAAAGTCTGCCTCTGTCCGCTACATAATGTAGCGGATAGATTTATGCCAAAAAATTATCCGCTACATAATGTAGCGGACATGAAACATGTCAGAAAATTAATCAGATAGAGGAGAGAGAAAAAAAAGTACTGTCTCTGTCCGCTACATAATGTAGCGGACGGAGCTGGAGGGTATTTTTGTCCAAAAATCGTCCGCTATATTATGTAGCGGACGGACTTAAAAAAAAGCAAAAAAAAGATCTGAACCGTCCACAGATCGCGCGTGGATGGCCAGATCGCGCTAGCAACTTAACCTAGGTTGCTAGCGCTCTCAACGGATCAGCTCCCTATATATATATATATATATATATATATATATATATATATATATATATATATAATGTTGTTCTACCTAAACCTTGGCCAAAAATCGTACTCCACAATTCTGCCAAGTCACAGAGGCTCTCCAAGATCTTCATCTGTCTTCTCGATACCAATATGGTAATCAGTGATGCGACTAAAGGACCGAAAACTCGAAATTCTTTGATATTGCTGGCAAATTTTGATTGAAAAGCCCAAATCTTTGTCTTACCATGTTTTATTCTTGAATCATCTTAAATTCCTTGAGGCCGTATACATCAGCAACTTTCGCGCCCTACCTGTTATAATTATTATTTTTTTCTGTCATTTTTAAAGGAAAGAGACAAAAAGCAAACCAAAGAAAATGTTGAAGTCATCTTCAATTTGGCCTGGAACAAATGGGCCATAAGTAACTAAGATGTCACATGTATGGTGCAGTTTTTATGTTGAAAGCATGAATGGAAAGTGGGAATGCAAATGCCATATTGTCAACTCGGTAGACTTTCTACCAAAAAGGAAAAAACAAAAAAACTAGGTAGTAGACCTTGGTGAAAATGATGCTTACATACTCAATTCAACAGAGTTTGTTACAAAGCGAATTACAAACTTTGACTACTACTTGCCACCAAAAGGAGTAGAATAAGCTCTTAGTATGCTGGTAGCTTTCCGAAATCTCCTCTATGCATGACGACTTGCTTGGTGGCAAACACAACACGTTAGACGAAAATGATAGCTACGAACTCATTTAAGTTCCAGGTTGTAACTAGTGACAACCTGTAGATTCCCCTCCAAAGAAAACATATATTTCCATCTCGCTCTCTTTCTTGATCCCACCACCCTTCAGACCAGAATTATGTGGAAGGCTGTATTGGCATTAATGTTGGTAGTTCATTGCTTGGGGAGCAGAAGCGTCTATGACCAACTTGACAGATGGATCAACTCTTCTGGCCTTCAAAGCTAGTATCACCTCTGACCCCGACAACATTTTGGCAAAGAATTGGTCTGAACGAGTATCGTATTGCAGCTGGATCGGTATTACTTGCAGTAATGACAGAAGAGTGACGGCCGTGAATCTTCCTGACATGGGTCTTACAGGTACCATTCCAAAGGACGTTGGCAACCTCACGTCCCTTGTTTTCTTGAATATTAGCAACAACAGTTTGCGAGGCCATCTGCCTGCTGAAGTGGGACTTCTGCACCAACTGCAATACATGAATCTGCAGTTTAATGAGCTAAGTGGTGAGATCCCATCCAGCTTATCAAGATGCTGGGAGCTACGACAATTATCATTAAATGGAAACAAGTTCAATGGAAGCATACCAGGAACGATAGGTAATCTGTCGAAGCTTGAAGAACTATATCTTGGCGAGAACGATTTGCAAGGTCGAATTCCACAGGAGATGAGCAATCTTATTGGCTTGACAATATTATCCATTTCGTACAACAAATTAGAAGGTCCAATTCCAGTTGGCATATTGAATATCTCTTCTCTGCAGATGGTTACTCTAAGAAACAACAGCCTCTCCGGCGCTCTACCCACAGACATGTGCAACAATCTCTTTAACCTTAACTGGCTTTCTCTTTCTTTCAATGAGATAGGTGGTCCAATTCCAACTAGTTTAGGCGGATGTAAGGGACTCCAAACATTATCATTATCCTACAATGCATTTACAGGAAGCATTCCTACAGAAATCGGGAACATATCAAACCTTCAAGTGTTATATCTTGCCGAAAACAACTTGACAGGTACCACTCCACCTTTGCTGGAACATCTCCATAATATATGTTCAAAAGGAGAGAGATACATGTTTATTTCATAATCTGAAGTATGTAGTCGAAGGTGCATGTTAGCATGATTGTAATGTTCATGTGTGAATTAGCATGACAGAAATTGCAAGGTGAAGGCTGTTTGTTGGCTTAAATGAAGGCAGCTTCGGGTTTTATTAATGGCCATTTTGATGGCCTTGGGTTTTGTTGTATCCTGGGAGACGATTTGCTAGACCCAGTTTGCACACTAAATTTCATATAGTGGTGGGGGCAAACTAAGTCTTAAGGAAAGCGATATTGTAACGCGCCTTGAAGACTCATCTTGTCTTGCTATTTTTGTTTTTTCGATGCCAGCAAGAGCACCCCCACACCAACAACCTTAACCTGTGAACAAAACGCATCGTATCACATTTCTATATGCTCATCTGAATTACGTGCACTCTTCTGTTTTGGCAGGAGAACTACCAAAAACAATCGTTAACATTTCTTCGTTGTTAATCCTTGATCTCCCGAACAATGCAATTGCTGGAAGCCTCCCAACGGATTTGTGCTACTCGATTCCAGGGCTTGAACGGCTCAGCCTTTCTTACAATCAATTCAATGGAGAGATCCCTGATAGTCTATCACATTGCAAATCACTGCTACTAGTCTCTCTATCATACAATTATTTCACAGGAAGCATACCCAGAGACATTGGGAACTTGTCACTACTTCAAGAATTCTACCTTGGCCGAAATAACTTGAAAGGTACCATTCCTCCTCCTCCATTTTGTAATATACCAATGTTGGAGACACTTATGTCCAAGAGAGCAATGTCTGTGGGAATATATAAGTAAGCATTTAAGGCGTTAACAAAAATTTCATTTTTAGAATTTTGACTCGGCATTTTATTTTATTTTTCCTCTATGGTTTCTACTGCAGGAGAATTACCAAAGACATTCTTTAATATTTCTTCATTAGTGAGCTTTGACATCCTGTACAACGAAATTGCTGGTAGCCTACCTGCTGATTTGTGACACTTACTTCCGATGCTTAAAGCCATTGCCATTAGCGTGAATCAGTTCACTGGACAAATTCCCTCAAGTCTGCCACGTTGTGAATCACTTCAATACATCGCTTTATCAAACAATAAATTCACAGGAATCATACCGCGAGATATTGGGAATCTGTCAATGCTTCATACAGTTTATCTTGCTGAGAACCAACTCACTGGAACAATCCCTAACTCGATCTCAAATTCTTCCAATATTATTTCTCTAGATTTGGGTTCAAACATGCTAACTGGCAATGTACCCACGTTTTTAGGTGAACTTACACTCCTCCAACGTCTCCAACTTGAACCAAACCTTTTGACAAATGAACCATCTCTGGGACTAAGTTTTCTTACTTCACTAACAAATTGTAGGTCTTTGAATACATTGGTGATAGGATCAAAGAGACTGGATGAAGTTCTTCCAAACTCCATCGGGAATCTGTCCACTACTCTAGAATTGTTTCATTCAATGAACTAAGTGGTGAAATTCCAAATGGAGGACCTTTTAACACCTTTACAGCTGGATCATACATTGGTGACACACGGTGGCCTTTGATGGCACAAAGGAGACCGTGTGTGGCACTCGACTTGCCACTTGCAAGAAGAGTCCACCAACAAATCCCAACAATCTATAGCAAGCAGTGCATCAACATCGCATAAAACAGTGCATAAAGAAGTAAATTTCAACACAAGGGCAAAACAGTCCCAAATATTCTCATTACTTTAACATTATCATTACAACTTACAGAAGGCTTTATTTGCATCCACAGTGTGCAATCTAGCTAACACAAAGCAAGGGACTCTCGGGTATGGGTGTGCATGACTCTCATATAGTACCACTAAGAGGATTTTCCTAAGTGACAGTAGTAGACATCACTATGTGCGAGGAGTCATAGTGCCCCTTTTTAGAGAAATACAACTCGGAATGACTTGAAATTTTACATGGAAACTTAAATATATACAAGGGTAATCTCCACCAAAATTGAGCAAAAACGCACGCCTGGATCTTCAGATCTTCACGGTTGGCTTTTGGCGTGCACGGGCACTATAGTTGGGCGCGCGGGCGCTGTGCTTGATGGGCGCATGGGCGCGAGACTTGAAGAACTTGTGAGGGCGCATGGGCGCGGGGGCGCTGTGCAGGATGAGCACGGGGGCACGGTGCTAGGCGGGTACAAGGGGCAGCCCGTGACATTCTCCCCCACTAGAGCTGTTGACGCCCTCGTCAACTTCTGCATGTGGTAGGCTTCAATCTTGTCGGTGTAGGCTGACAAGTCTGCTGCTCGTTCCCAAGTGTTCTCTTCATCCATATATCCCTGCCACTTGACTAGGTACTCCTGATGGCGCTTGCGGGATGCTGTAATCACTCTATCATTCAAAATAGCTTCAGCAACTCGCTTTCCTGCCGCTTTGGGTTTGAGTCCTGGTCTCCTGATTTGGCCCCTGGAGGGGTCTGATGTGTCTTCATAGAATGGCTTCAACATGCTGACGTGAAAGACGGGATGGAGCTGGCGGCTCCACCAATTTGGCGGATCAACTTTGTAAGCCATCTTGCCTATCTTCTTCACTATAGTCAGGGGTCCCTCATATTTCTGCAAAAGACGAGAGTCTCTTCCCCTTAGAAATTTGTGATCTTGTGGCAGTAGCTTAACCATAACTTTGTCGCCCACGTTAAACTCCTGAGATCTCCTGTTCTTGTCGGCGTGTTTCTTCATTCTTCTGGCTGCCTTCTCCAGGTAGGAGTGAGCTAGATCTATATTCTGCCTCCATTATTCGCTGAAGCTTATGGCCCTTGGAGATTTTCCTGCGTTGGGGACATTTACCGTGTGGGGTAGTAACGGTTGTTGTCCATTCACAATCTCAAAAGCACTCTTCCCTGTCGAAGAGCTTTTGCGTGAGTTGAAACACAGCTGGGCAACATCCAGTAGCTTGACCCAATTTTTCTGTGTTGCACTGACAAAATGGCGGAGGTACTCTTCTAGCATGGAATTGAACCGCTCCGTCTGATCGTCTGATTCTGGATGATAACTTGAACTCATCAAAAGTTGGGATCCAAATAACTTAAAGAGTTCAGTCCAAAAGTTTTCAGTGAAGCGGGAGTCCCAATCCCTGACAATGTCTTGAGGCATGCCCCAATACTTCACCACATACTTAAAGAAAAGTTGCGTTCTGTCTTCGGCTGAGCAATACTTGGGTGTTGCGATAAAGCTCGCATACTTGCTAAACCGATCAACGACAACAAGAATTGTGCCTAAGTCTTCAACCTTCGGCAGACCAGTGATGAAATCCAACGACACACTCTCCCACGGTCTCTTGGGGATCGGCAGCGGTTGTAGTAACCCTGTTTTCTTCTTACACTCCACCTTGTCCTGCTGACAAGTAAGGCATGTCTTCACATACTCCTGCACTTCATCCCCCATTTGGGGCCAGTAGTAACCTTGTTGAAGGAGAGCTAATGTTCTTTCTCCTCCGGCATGGCCTGCCAAAAGGGTGTCATGACATTCCCGAATCAATGTTCGTCTCAGATCATCAACTCTGGGGACGTATACCCGTCTTCCTTTGGTCATCAGCAAACCATCTTCTTGCCAAAACTGTCGAGTTTTACCGCTCTCGATCAGTTTCAGCAGTTGTTGGGCAACCGGGTCCCTGGTAAGGGCCTTCCTGATCTTCTTTCCGATGTTGATGGCAACTCGGCTGTCTGCTCTAACAATAGCATTCATGGCCATCAATGCTACCTGATCTAGTTCGGCTCTCCTGCTGAGGGCATCAGCTACGCTGTTTGTTGAGCCTGCCCTGTACTCGAGCATGAATTCTGCTCTAACAATAGAATTCAACTTCGAAGTTGAATTCTGCCAGAAGTTCCTGCCACCTGGCCTGTTTCGAGGTGAGCTTAGATTGACTCAAGAAGTGGCTCACAGCAGTGTTGTCTGTCCGCACTATGAAGCTTGAACCAAGCAGGTAGTGCCTCCAAACTCTGAGACAATGCACTACCGCGAGTAACTCTTTCTCATGAGTCGTGTAGCGACGTTCTGCTTCGTTGAGCTTCCTACTCTCATATGCCACCGGGTGGCATTCTTGCATTAGAACCCCTCCTAGTGCAAAGTCAGAAGCATCTGTATGAACTTCAAACGACTTCGACACATCGGGGAGAGCAAGTACCGGATCTTCAGACATAGCCCGCTTCTTGGCCAAGAAGGCCGATTGACATTCCTTGGACCATTCCCAAACTTTGCTCTTCTTCAGAAGTTCGGTTAGGGGATGGGCCATTCTCGAATAATCTCGAACAAATTTCCTATAATAGTTGGTCAATCCTAGGAAAGATCTCAGTTCTGAAACATTAGTTGGCGGCTGCCACTCCTGTATCACTTGAACTTTAGGTGAGTCCATCCTGATCTGACCATGTTCTATCACATGGCCCAAGAATTTAATCTTGGTCTGGGCAAAGGTGCATTTCGACAGCTTCACATATAGCTCGTGCTCCCTCAGTCGGGTAAGCACCTTCCTCAAGTGCTTCAGATGCTCGTCCAAGCTGGAACTGTAGATCACAATATCGTCGAGATACACCACTACAAAATCGTCAATGTAGTCCCGCAAAACCTGATTCATCAAGGTGCAAAATGTGGCCGGGGCGTTGGTCAAGCCGAACGGCATGACCAGGAACTCATACGCACCGTATCTGGTGACACAAGTTGTCTTCGCCTCATCACCTTCGGCGATTCGGACCTGCCAATACCCAGACTTCAAGTCCAACTTGGTAAACACTCTCGCCCTACTAAGCTGATCAAAACAATCGGCGACTAAAGGGATAGGATACTTGTTCCGAATAGTCACCTTGTTTAGCACCATGTAGTCCACACACATCTGCAAGGAACCATCTTGTTTCTTCTGGAAGAGGACTGGTGCACCATAAGGTGACTTCGCTGGAGTGATCAAACCCGCGTCTAGCAACTCTGCCAATTGTTTTCTAAGTTCAGCAAGTTCTGGTTATGACATCCGATACGGAGCTCGGGCGGGTGGCTTCGTGCTTGGCACAAGCTCGATCTCATGGTCAATTGCCCTTCTGGGTGGTAATTTCTTCAGCAATTCATCAGGCATCACATCTTCAAAGTCGTTTAATATCACTTTAACTTCTTTGGGTAATGGTCCCGATACTTCTTCAATCTCCTCCCACCGTAGCATGGCAAGGTAGGTTGTTTCGTCCCGTTTTAATCCCTTTTTTCAACTGGAGGGCTGAGATGGAACGCTCTCCCGCCCTAGGAGATACAGTCGGGATGACACACGGTTTACTCCCAAGCATGGCTAGAGAGTTGGTGCATGGCATCACAGTAGTCTTCGTGTCACGCAGAAACTCCAACCCAAGGATCAGCTTAAAGTCGTCCATAATGACTACTGAAAAGTTGGTCCTTCCTTCATATGGGCCAATCTTGATCAACACAGATCTCGCTATCCCCATAACTGGCTGTGCGGCAGAGTTGATAGCCTTCACCCGTCCGCACCCTTTTTTTAACGTTAGACCCAGTCTCTCCACTTCGGTGCTTGAAATGTAATTATGGGTGGCTCCAGTGTCCACCATGGCCCTGATGGCCTTCCCGTTAACCTTGATGTCCACATACATCAAGCCTTTCCCTGGTACATCGCCCTTTTTCTTTGGTGGCATGTCTTTAGGCTTTTCCCCAGTCGAGCTCTCTTCGGGGTTCCCAACCTGCGTTGTCATAGCATTACACCACTGAGGAAAGGCCCCGACGACATCTTCCTCTTCGTAATCTTGTGCGTCTGTTTGTTCCTCTGTTGGTGGGTGCCTTGATTGAGAGCCAGATTGCTCCCCACGTTGCACCTGCCCAATGTTGTCAAAGAAGGCATTCATCATCTGTCGATGCGGACAGTTAGCGATCACGTGCGGCCCTTGGCATAAGAAGCAACCCCTGAAAGCAGGTTTCTTCACTTCTCCGCTGGTGCTAGCGTCAGGCTTGGCTTTGAACACAACTCCATTCTTCTGTTGGGTGGAAGAGTTTGACACCCAACTGCTTTTACTGCCCCAACATTGGCTTGGCGCTTGACCCCCGGGCTTCTTGCCACCATTACTCCTGCTTAGATTCCCTCTCTGAGAGGGTCTCTGTGGTTCAGAGTTGTAATCTGAAAGGCTCTCGGCAGCGATGATGGCTTCGTTAAGGTTGTTCACCCGGCGTCTATTAAGCTCGGTGTGAGCCCATGGTTTTAACCCTTCCATGAAGAAGAAGAGTCTGTCGAATGCAGACATATCGCTGATGTCTAACATCAAGGCAAAAAATGCATGGCAATACTCCCGGACCGATCCGGTGTGCTTGTATTCCAACAACACTTTCCTCGCGTTGAATGCGGTGTTCTCTGGGAAAAACTGGCTCCTTAGCTCGCGTTTGAGTATATCCCATGTGTTTATGACGCAAGACCCATCTTCAATCTCTGCGTACTTCTTCCGCCACCATAACTTGGCATCTCCAACCAAATACATGGCAGCCATCGATACCTTCGTCGCTTCCGAGTCTACTCTGATGGCTCGAAAGTATTGTTCAATATCGAAAAGGAAGTTTTCTAATTCCTTGGCATCACGGGCTCCCCCGTAACTCTTGGGCTCTGGCACTCGGGGCCTTGATGAGTGCTCTGCACCCCTTACAGGTGTGTTAACCACTGCACGACTAAGAAGCTCCACTCGATCCTGGAGCTCTTGAAATTTAGACTCCCAGTCTATACCTTCAGTATGCCGTGTATGGTGCTCCACTCGATCCTGAAGCTCCTAAAACTTGCCCTGCTAATCCATGGTCTCAGCATATCGGGTATTATCAGTGGCTTCAAGATTCACTTCCAACGCGTCCAGGCGAAGGGAGAATTGCTTCAGGATGCCTGGAGCATCCTGGTCGCTCTTGAACATGCTCTGTATTTGTGCTTCCAAAGCATCAATTCTCTATTTCGTGTTGGCCATAGTTTTTCTCAACAAACTATTCCACACAATTTTCTTAGCTGAAGCCACGGTCCCTTGGGCAACCGCGGCTCTGATACCACCTGACACACGGTGGCCTTTGATGGCACAAAGGAGACTGTGTGTGGCACTCGACTTGCCACTTGCAAGAAGAGTCCGCCAACAAATCCCAACAATCTACAGCAAGCAGTGCATCAACATCGCATAAAACAGTGCACAAAGAAGTAAATTTCAACACAAGGGCAAAACGGTCCCAAATATTCTCATTACTTCAACATCATCATTACAACTTATAGAAGGCTTTGTTTGCATCCACAGTGTGCAATCTAGCTAAAACAGGCAAGCTAAAACAAAGCAAGGGACTCTCGGGTATGGGTGTGCATGACTCCCATATAGTACCACTAAGAGGATTTTCCTAAGTGACAGTAGTAGACATCACTATGTGCGAGGAGTCATAGTGCCCCTTTTTAGAGAAATACAACTCGAAATGACTTGAAATTTTACATGGAAACTTAAATATATACAAGGGTGATCTCCACCAAAATTGAGCAAAAACGCACGCCTGGATCTTCAGATCTTCACGGTTGGCTTTTGGCGTGCACGGGCACTATAGTTGGGCGCGCGGGCGCTGTGCTTGATGGGCGCATGGGCGCGAGACTTAAAGAATTTTTGAGGGCACATGGGCACGTGTTGGATGGGCGCGGGGGCGCTGTGCAGGATGGGCGCGGGGACGCGGTGTTAGGCGGGTGCAAGGGGCAGCCCGTGACAATTGGGAACGACGCATTATGTGGAGCAGCTCAATTCCATGTTAAGGCATGTAAGGGCAATAAACACACAGGATTCAGCAAGACCAAAATTTTCATGGTCTATACCTTGCCATCTATCACATTGATAATTATTGCAGCTGCTATTGCAATTTGGTTGCTTAGACGACGAGTCAGGAATACACATCTTCTGGTTCGGGAAAATTCACCGATTCATCCTTTCAATAGGAGGATTTCGTACTACGAGATTCTTCGGGCAACAAACAACTTTAGCGAATACAATTTAATTGGGAGGGGAAGCATTGGCCTGGTGTATAAGGGGATATTCTAAAATGGGATGGTTGCTGCCGTAAAGGTTTTCAATCTACATCTCCAAGCTGCGTTCAAGAGTTTTGAGGCAGAGTGTGAAGCATTGCGTAACATTCGCCACCAGAATCTTGTTAAGGTAATCAGCAGTTGTTCCAACCCTAATTTCAAAGCCCTGGTGCTATAATATATGCCTAATGGGAATCTCGAGAAGTGGCTCTACACACACAACTATTTCCTAGATATTGACTGAGAAAGAAAGTTGCTTGTCAATGATCATGGAAATAGCACTAAACTACACAGCAGATTCACCAGACGATAGGATTAACATGAAAGATGTCGTAAGTAGGCTTACAAAGATTAGACAACGCTTTAAGGGATTGTATTGTGAGGATTGAAGTTAGGCAATTATTGTCTCGAACTGCTGCTTCTGTCTAGTATTCTAAAAGGTAGTGAACATGCATGGGGGAATTTTTTCATAATCTGATGCTATGCCATACATCAAACTGGCTGTTTGCTAATAATCATGAGAAGTGACTACAAATGAGCTGCTTACACACAGTTACTACTAGTTTGCACAAACCAAAATTAATCTATCAAACTCGGTGGATCAACAAGTGAATATGCATACTCAAAACCCCTCAGTTAACACCACTAAATTTTATTGCAAATAAGCTTAAACTATGTCTGGATCTTGGAATCCGCGAGGGGAAGAAAAATGAAAGCGAAAAGAATAAAAATTTAACTTCTTCTGTGGTTGTATATGCCGCCTGCAGCTCTAGTTCATTACAATAGCCCTTCTTTGAATCAATTTCAAGCAGCCTGTCAAGATGCAGATTGGACAGCTCCGTTAAGGGCCATGAAGGATCCTGTCAAGACTCAGTCCGCATGGCCCCATCAGGGGTCCAATTCTTTCAAGTCCACTAGGGGTCCAGCAGTAAGCGCCGAGGTAAAAATAAGCACTCAAGTTTCCAAATCTCATAGCCCCATCAGGGTTTTGGTCGAAAGGCCAAATTCCAAGTGGGTCCACGGCTCCATTGGAGCAGCGATAAGGAAACTTAACAAAAAGATCAAATCTTAAAAGAAAACAGAAACTCCATAAGATCATGCAATGTGGGTAATTATCTGATGCATACATATAAACTTACAGGTTTGCATCAGGTATTAATGGATGCTCTGCAGGTCTCTATGTTGTCTGTTGCCCCTTTGTCTTCGTCCGTTGTTTCTTATTGCTGGTGGGCTGTCTGGCTTTCTATAGTAGGCTTGTCCTAAATCAGCAGATGATGATTCCTTGTCATTTTTGTTATCCAGGCATGTCCTAGTTGTCCTCTACATGTTTGATGTTATGACTCAATGAAGCTGTTCTTTTACGTACAACTTTTGAACTGAGTTAGTACGTACAACTTTTAGAACTGAGTTAAATAGGATTATAATCTCAATAAAATTGAGTTGTTAGGTTTTTGACAAATATTAAAAACTGATTAACTCAGCTTTCATAACATAAAAGAGTAATTATATTTTTAATCCAAAAAGACAAAGATTATGGATTAATTACATTTTCATAATCACATTTGATGAAATAAAGTAACAATTATCCCTAATTACAGAGGTCTTTCAACACATTTTAATCATCAACCCAAAAAAAAAAAGCACATTTTAATCAAGCTCTAAATTTTTGGCCTTAATGTAGCGTTTCTTTTAGTACTTTTATTCAAACATCATTCACAGATTAAAGCCAATTTTGTTAAAAACATACTAAAGTTGATAATGAAAGTTGATTAAAATTTAGTCTAGAATTTTCTTTTGCAGATCAACCCTAAACAAACTTGAAGAACTTAAACATGCATATATTTACCGTATGGAATTAAGTTGGAAGTATGAATAAGTCCTTTGATTTTGGAAATGGCCTGACAAATGTCATTATAGTGTGACACGATAAGATTAATCAAATCTGGCACCCTATCATGACAACAAGATGGTGTTATGAGAGGCAATAATATCAATGAACCCCGTGTGATTAGGGAGTAATTACAATCAATCCTATTGACTTTTCAAATGTTACATGTTGCATCAGATTCGTAATACATCTATCCTTCTTGCTATAACAACGTTTGTGTTTCATATGATTTTTGCTTATGTCACCATACTGTATTATAAAGATGTCAGTACAGTGCTTTGTCACCTTCTTCCACCACTATATGCCTTCTGTCGTTGGCATCATCGCAGCACCACCATGAGCCACTGTCACCTCAAGTTCAAACCAGATCCAACCTAATTAAAACATGTGCATATGTAAAGCCAGACCTTATCTCCTCCCCCCTCTCTCTTTCTCTCTCTCTCTCTCAAGGGCACCATCCGCTACTAGCTTCGGCCTCGTCGCACATCCTCCCTCCCTGACCAGCATCGAACCCTTCCATCTCCGATTCCTTTCATTTCCACACCCCCAGAACCATCGATGTCGCCAAAAGAGTGTGGCTTTATGCGTTTGATTCAATCAGAGAGTGTGTGGACCCATGTATATGTGTGTGCGCGCGCGTGGCTCTGATGCAATCAGAGAATGTGTGGACCCATGTGTGTGTGTGTACACGCGCGCGCATGCGTGTGACCTATGCTTCTATGTGTGTGTGTGTGTGTGTGAAAGTTTAAGTGTGTATGCTTCTATTTGTGTCTGTGTCTCTGTCTGTGATTGTGGATGAATTGAGTGTGTGTGTGTGTGTCAGTGTCCGCGCGCGTGTGTTTGCATAGGTTGGTGGTTGTGGTGGTGGTGGTGGTGTTAGTTGTTGTGGTGCCATGGTTGTGCTTGGTTGCTGGTGGTGGTGATGTGGCTGTGTTGTGCTTGGTGTTGATGTGGCTGTGCTTGGTGTTGGTAGTGGCGTCGTGGTAGTGGTTGGTGGCCCATTAGACTTGAAGGGAGAAGACCAGGAGGGGGGCGGGTGTTATGTTAGAAAGGAACAAAAAAAAAGGAGATGGTGGGTGGCACATGAAAGAAATACAAACAAAGATGCAGAGTCTCTTTTTATCAAAAATATCAATGTCGTCTGTATTTCGTCCGGTCAAAAGACGTATCTGATATTTTCCATAGTCGATAGACATTATCCCATGCATAATCTCAACGAGTTCAATGAAATTATCTCTTATGAAAAAGTAACATATGCAGTAGGACTTTTGAAGGAGTTTGTGGAAGGTAATGCAGTTTGCAAATGTATACACATGTCCTGTACTTTAGAATACTATTAGTATCCATTGATGACCTTAAGTTGCGAGTGGGGATATTATAGGAAGAATGAAAAATTAGTGACTAGGTGATGCAAAAGTACATAGTCTGGAAAAGTGACTAGGTGATGCAAAAGTACATAGTCTGGAAAAGTGACTAGGTGCTAGTCATGCAAAAGTAAGTTCAGAATCCTTAGACGAGCAAAAGTATGCATTTAGATTTGCAAACCATGACCGTAGAAATCACTTTCGTACGTCTATGGATAGACGAGCAGTTTATCAAGGTTAGCCATCATCCAACATTCAACATAAATAAAAAGATATTGATTCTGGAGGGACGACGTACGAAATTGGAAGGAAGAAAAAGGAATAAAAGGGTTTTAACCTATTTAACTAAAGCAAAAAAAATGACAAATAAAGAAGGAAGAATGTTGAAGCTATATGACCCTTTTTGTATATGTCCCCCCACAAGGAGTAAACAGATGCTAGAATGACCATCTTGGTGGCATAGTTGACCCAGCAGCCCAAAGATTACCTCCGTGGGAAGTTGGCATTACATTAGCGGAAAGGATAAAATGCAAATAAGCTCAAGTTTTCTAACTTTTGGTAAATAAAACTCTAACCTGTATTTTTAGTTATTAGACCCACAGTTGGTCAACCGTCTAAAGTTACTTGACAGTTGTCCACGGGACCTTCACAAAACGATACTCAGTAAAATAATATACAAATACAATAAATATTAAATCATTACCTATTTGTCAAAACACGATTGAGTCATGTGCTAAATCACTACATGTCTTGTTTTTCTCTCTCTCTCTCTTTTTCTTCTCATTCTTATACCAATTAAATCACCACCAAAACTACTGACCCAACAAACCACCACCACCACCCTTCCCCTGCGGCCAACCAACGACCAATAAACCACCACATCCACTGAACCATCACAACCAATAAATCACCACTAGCACTGAACCAATAAACTACCACCACCCTTAGCTTGCTGCCAACAAATGCTCAATAAATCACCACCACCACGGCACTAATAAACCTCCACCACGCATCCCCTACCACTAACCAAAGACATCATGAAAAGAGTGTTTGTATTCGACTAGAATCAGCTTTGACCGCAAACAAACAACGACGGGCGGGTTGATCTCATCAGCTGGGGCGTTGGTAATGAGTGAGTTGTTTGGTCTATGTGTAATTTGTCCCACCTAGAGTTGGGTTTGCTGTAAATTCTTGCAGATTTGCTTATTGCTTTAGCTGTGATTGTTGTAAGCGATATTATTTGGGACATTTAGCGACAATTTAGCAAGTGGGATGGAATTATTATCATTATCTCGGGTACATAGGTCTATGAAAGAGTTGATCGTGAGTGTTATTTGTATTTTTTTAGCGACACTTTGATAATGATCATAAATTGCAAACTAAGAAAGTGGGGTGCAATAAACATATTAACGGAAGTGAGTGGGTCACTTTGGAGACAATACAATAAAAGGAAATCATTACATAAGGTATAATATCAGAATCTAATTCACATTAAACAAAATCGTGTATAAAGAATATCAAGAGAGAGAGCAGAGATAGAAAGATATCTGGAAATCAGGGAGGACAAGGGAAGATTTAGCATGGTGTGTATCGGTGGTTGAGGGAAGGTTTCAAAAAATTAAGAGAAAGGGTCATTTGTTTGTAGAGGGTCTAAAGTGTGAGGGTGTGGGGATTAAATTATCCTGAGAGAAGAGTGTTCTTCATGGTGCAATTGCGACGAGCTAAGGTGTGATTGTCGGTACGTTTTGATGTGTTAGTGTGATTAATTGGTGGGGTGTGCATTGGAGGGTGGACAATTGTGTGATGGTGTGTGTAGCCCTGTGATTCCTCTGCGAGCGCGCACGCGTTTGTGGAGGTTGTTGTGCAGCCGTGTGTGTTGGGGGGGGGG
The DNA here is from genome assembly GCA_033065855.1 of Escallonia rubra. Lineage (NCBI taxonomy): Eukaryota > Viridiplantae > Streptophyta > Magnoliopsida > Escalloniales > Escalloniaceae > Escallonia > Escallonia rubra. Next base: position 160,655 of record JAVXUO010001424.1, on the reverse strand, counting down.
GGGGCATATTGTTGTGTGTTGTTTTGTGTTTATGCATGGTCCGTGTGTGTGGGCTGCTGTGCAGCCGTGTGTGCGAGGGTGTCTATCACTGTGTTTGTTGTATGTGTCGTTATGTTTGTGATATGATGCATGCGTGTGTGCAGCATGTAGGAGGGTGTATGCTTTATTGTGTATTGTTGTGTGTTATTATGTGTATGTGTGATGCGTGTTGGGGGGGGGGGGAGCGCAAAAAGACAAAAAAAATATTGGTGGCTAACATAAAAGAATTAAGAAGGTTCAAGTTCACATAAAACATGAAAAATATTAAAATTAGAAATAGTTCATAAAGGTTTTACAAGACAATAAAATACAAGAAAATAACTTTATACATCGATGATCAAAGCAGAACTTGACGTTCTTTATAGTCACGAAAGTCATCAATGATCAACTCTATAATAAATGTCTCCATGATATTTTTCTCAAAGAGTAAATATGTTACGATATAAAGAGTAGAAAATTCAACAAAACGAAACTCTAATTACTTTTAATGTTACAATATAATAGCATTTTCGTAAATATGTTAAACTAAAAATTTCTAAAAAGTTGGGGGGTGCATGTAACGCCCTGCAATTTCTAGGAGCGTTAATATCGAATAAACAGAGTCAGAAAACCTTTAATTATCAAAAGTCCCACAAACGATGATTCAGAGCATGCACTAATAATTCCCAAAAGTATATCAATAACTGTCAAGATGGACTATACGATCCAAAAGTATATCAATAACAGTCAACGGATGAGCTCCCATATATATATATATGGGAGCTCATCCGTTGACTGAGTCGAATATTGTGGGTTCTGTCCGCAGGACAATATTTGCCCCCTCTATAGAATGCTAAGTGGTGCCCCCAAGATAAAATAGACTTTTCTGATGATTAAGCAAAAGCAATCAACTGACAAATTTGAGAAGAGAGGAAGTCTGAAACCTCGGTGAAAAATCAATTGCCATCAGCCCTTTTATCTAATGCACTAATATGTGCCTTGAACAGGTACAAAAAGTGGTGCAGTTAAATGACTCTGCATGTGTCATTTAATAGCCACAAATTCTGATAGACACCATGAAAATGTGACATTGGAATTTCAACAAATCTGACAGTTTTGTTGAAATCCAACAGTTACACCATTTCAGTTCAAACGAGGCTAATTTTTTCACAAAAAGAAAGGATGGCCTTGGGAGGATGGCACCTGGTAACAATACGCACGTGCGAAGTGCGCCTAAAAGAGCCAATAGCGCCTTTACACTGAAGCTACAAGGGAGCGCGTGCGCGCACCCCTCGTGTGATGCACCGCACACATGCAAATGTATGGCCATGCATACTTGTGTCTCTAGAACAATAAAACATGTCACATGGCTACTTATATACCTTAGCCTTTTCACGTCCCAAGCAATGTGGGAAGATACATTCATGATTCTTTTCAAACCATATTAAATGTCCAACTTTGAGACATCAGATCTCCTTAACCAATCAATGATATTGAATGAACTTTTTGGGACATTAAACTTTGAAGTGCAATGTTTGGAAGCCGGGGGTCTAACTATTGAAAATTTTGCAACATATTATTGGGGGGTTGGGTGTGTGTGTATGTGTGTTGGGTGTGTTTGTGTGTGCATGCAGTGGGTGTATGTGGATGTGGGTGTGTGTTTGTGCATGAAAGTAGTGTCTTGAGTGTGTGGGTGTGTTTGTGTGTGCATGCAGTGGGTGTGTGTCGATGTGGGTGTGTGTTTGTGTTTGTGCATGAAAGTAGTGTCTTGAGTGTGCGGGTGTGTGTTGAGGGAAGGAAGGAGGGGGCAACCATAATGGTTTGTGTGGGTGGACATGTGTTTGTGTGTGTGTGCACACATGCGTGTAGTGGGTGTGGGGGTGTGTTTGTGTGTGAAATGCGTGCATAGTGTGTATAGTGGTGGACAATGAGGATGGGGATAGAGGGGGGATAGGGTGGGACAAGTGTGATTGTATGTATTATATGCACACATGGTGTGTATGTGGTCGGCAGTGGAAGTGGGTGGCGAGGATGGGTGGAATTTAGAGAGGTGTGTGAGGGGGGTTTGGAAGAATGGCATTCAGCTAAAACAAGGTAAGGAAATGAGGGTATTTATATCATTTCATGCAACTCATAAGAAATCCGTTTATGGTGCCCAATTTCCTTAACTGTGAGGGTTCATTAGCTATTTTCTCCAAAAAATTAAGTACATGAATTCTTCCACAAGAATTGTAATTTGCAAACTTAGTCAAATTTCTTTATGGACTAAGTGGTTTTTTTTTTCACAATTTTTTCCGCTATGGTTTTAGATACTAATTCTATCAATATTTTCTTTTTATATCGCATTTTTTTCCCAAAGTTAATTTTCGTAGAACTAATGTAACTTTTTGATACATATATGAATTTACAATGAAATCACATAATTAATAACATTTGAGCAAATGCCAATATTCGTATCTTTATATGTTGTTTTTCTTTAATTTTCTTTTTTTTTAGGTCTAAAATTCTTTTTTTTTCTTCAAAGCTCAAACAATTTACAAGATTACACACTTAACACACACTTTGTAATCCTAGTAGGAAAAAACAATATTAATCTACAACATTTAATACTCTCTAAGCATCTATCTCCCAAACTTGACAAAGCTCCCTGTTTCGAGCTGTAAACGTAGTTTTTTTTTCCAAACTGTGAACTCTAAATTTGATCCATTGTCGAATGACATAGCAACAGCCTTGGACATTTGCACACTTCTTCTAAAAAATTTTGGAGCTTCTCTCTTGCCAAAATGCCATAAACTGTGACTGCCATAAACAGTTTGCACAGCTTAGCCTTGAAACTTTTTCCCCTAAACATGTTGCTTACTATCTGAAGGAATTGAGTCCATGATGATAATATGGGGCTGATTGGCAGCTTTCTTAGTACTATAGACCACAGTCGTTGAGCAAACTGGCATTGCATGAATATGTGTTTTATAGATTCACAGTGATTCCAGCATAGCATACATTTGTCATCTTGTGTAACATTATGATCCTTTAGTTTATCCTTTGTTCTTAAGCCACCTCTACATAGTAACCATAATATCACAGAACACTTAGGTATATGCCATGAGAACCATATCAATTTCTACCAGGGACATTGAGGTGTTTTAGTTCTGATAGCTTCCCATTGTGTGTTGATAGAAAATATGCCACTGGGGTGTTGAGTCCATATGAGCTGATCTGATCTTGTATTATCAAGACTTGGTAGTGCTAATAGCATCTGAATTAAATCTCTCAGCTTATCTGACCTGATGTTAGGTAGCCTCCATGAATTGTCATGAATTATAGAGCTTACTTTGCTGTCTAGACTCAGTCCAGCATCATAAGCTGCCCTTGCCCCACCTTTTCAAGCAAAGTATGCTCAGATATCCATCTGTCATACCATAGCCAGTTGTCCTTCCCATCATCAATTGTATATCTAAAGAATTGACAAAATTGATTTATTATTTTCACAATTTTGCTCCTTGTCCAAGAGATACTCACTGGGGGGTAAAATGTCCATGGATGCCTCTGTTTGATGACATATGTATGGCACCAGTTAACCTATAGGGAATATTTTTTATGTGCCAATTCCCAAAGGTGTTTGCATATGGCTACCTTATTCCACTCCTCCAACCTTTTCAATCCTAATCCCCCTTCTTTTTTTGGAAAACACAAGTCCTTCCGTGCAACTTTAGCCCCAGTGCAATTAGCATCCTTACCATGCCAGAGAAATGCTCTAATTATCCCTTCAATCTATTTCACAATCTTTTTAGGAAGTACAAAAATAGAACACCAATATACTTCCATACTCACCAAGACTGAAACAGCAAGTTGGACTCTACCAGCATATGAAAGATAGTGTGTAGTTCAACTTGAGAATTTGCTGGTTACTTTGTCTGCCAACACCTTGCAATCATTGTAGTACAACTTGGTTGAAGTCAAGGGAACCCTTAGGTATGTAACTGGGAGCTTACCAAGAGCTATGCCAATTATCTCAGCAAGTTGCTTTGCATTTTCCTCATCCATCCCTGCTCTATAGATAGCACTTTTAGTAAGATTAGGTGCTAGGCCAAAGAGTAACTCAAACTCAGTCAACACCTGTTTAATAATCTCTAGGGAACTCTGATTAGCTTTGGCCATCAAGAAAAGATCATCAACAATGCTCAGATAGTTTATATTATGTTCTTTGTATTTGGGATTTGATGAAAAGGCAGGATATTTTGTATAATCATCTAGTAGCCCTATGAAAGCTTCCATTACTAGTATAAAGAGATATGGAGAAGTAGGATCTCCCTGTCTTAGCCCTTTTGAACTGGTAAATAATCCATCCATGTTCCCATTAAGGCTAATAGAGAACCTTCATGTAGTAACACATTGCATAATCCAATTTACAAACTTAGGAGGAAATTACAGGACTTCTAGCACTGCCCTTAAGAAGCCCTAACCCACTGAATCATAAGCCTTTTGCAAGTCAATTTTTCATTACACACCTAGGCTCTCCCACATTTCTATGATAATTTTTTACTAGCTCTTGCATCAAAAGAATGTTATCTGAAATATTACTTATTACAGCAAAAACATATTGTCTTTTGCTAATTAGTTTGGGAATAACCTTTTTTTATCCTTGCACCCTTTTGTCTATCACATTGTAGCAGGCAATAGGCCTAAACTCCTTCATAGTGCTAAGGCAAAGAACCTTGGGTATTAAAGTTATGTTGGTATTGTTGAACAATTTAATCCTTTTGTTTTTATTCAACAATTTTTTTCATAGCTTGCACCACCTGATGCCTCACCACATTCCAGCTTTGTTGAAAAAACTCTGAGCTATAACCATCAAGTCCAGGTGCTTTGTTAGACTTGAGGGAAAATATAGCTTCCTTAAATTTAGATCCCTCCAAAAGAGTTATAAGCATATCCTGGTCCATTTGAGACAACTATTGTTTGATACCAGCACTCAATCTACTCTTAATCCGAGGTTGATGTGGTACTGGAGTGCTAAGGAACTCAGAAAAGTGTTTTATTGCAAACTGGTGTACCTTCTTAGCTCCCACAACTTGTTCCCCATTCATGTTATTTATAAGAAGTACCTTGTTATGGGCCCTATTAACCTGCATCTTCTTGAAAAAGTATGCTATATTGTTGTCCCCTAACTCCAGGTTCTTAATTCTTTCTTTTTGTTAATAAAAAAACCTCCTCAGCCTGCGCTAGTTCATAGTACTGCTTATGAACAACTCTTTCTCTTTGCATTATTGTTGGATTATGTTGTTTTAGCATCTGATTTTGAATTTCTTGAAGCTCTTTAAATTTGTCAGCTGTTCTAGCAGATATGTTACTAAAATGCTCTTTATTCAGCTACTTCAAAACATGTTTCAACATTTTGATTTTGGCTTTGAGCTGGTGACAAGCATCTCCAGTAGCATTCCCATCCCAAACTAATTTCAGTATTTGAGTGAGCCTGCTATGCCTCATCCAAAAAAAAAAAATATTTAAAGGGCCTCTGTCTTGGATACTACTCTTGCATAGTATATATTAAAATCATAGCATGATCAGAAATGCCTGGGGCCTTTGCCTCTACTCTTGTAGTGGGATACAAGTCCAGCCACCCTTCATTTTGCAAAGCTTTGTCCAATCTGCACAATATCATGTCATCCTCCTTGTTGTTGCACCAGGTGAAGAAAACTCCCACTGTCCTCATATCTTCAAGATGTGCTCTCAGTAAACAATTATTAAATTCAGCTACATCTCTATTGGTGATACTGGTCCCTCCTTGTTTTTCGTCACTGTATCTGACCACATTGAAGTCCCCCACTACCATCCATGGTCATTGTCCAATTTGATTAGCATTATGTATCATGCTTTGCTAGAGTAGCCTTCTTTTCTCACCTTTATTGTTTGCTTATATAAAGGTGATGAAAAACATCTGCCCTGGGGAATTTACTTGACCGGTAATATGTTGACTAGACATACTGACCACTAGAGATGTCAAAGGGCCGGGCTTGGGCCGGCCCAGCCCAAGCCCATCGGGCCTGTTGTGGGGCCGGGCCGGGGCCGGGCCAGTGGGGCTGCCAACCGGGCCGGGCCGGGCCGGGCCTGCCGAAGGGAAACCTAGGCCCAGTCCAGGCCCTGGCCCTAGGCCCAATATCTAGGGCCGGGCTTGGGCCGGGCCCGGGCCCAATTTTTTTTTTTTTTTTAAATTACACAATTATTCAAAATAAAAACTTTAATTGCGATATTTTCTTGTTATTATGTACACAAATTCTAATTTAATAATGTGTATAAGCAAGTAAAGTAACAACAAATATTCTAATTTAAACCATTTCGTTAATTACACCTAGAAGAAACATTTTGCTCCAATTACGGCAGTAGAAGAAAATTTTGTTTATTGTTAGTGACATGTAGGTCCATAAATAATTTGTTGTTACTTAATTGGCATAAGTGTAGACGGATATAACAATAATCATACAGTTGAAGCCAATCTTTCCTTGTTGGATACAAATTGCATTCAACAAAGGAAATTTATTTTCTATTTGCGAGAGACCAATATGCAAACAAATTAGCGAAGGCTTGTGTTTTGATTCTTGTCGAACTTTGGATGCTTGACAAACCTCCAACCAGCTTACTGGAAGACCTGGATAAAGATGCGCATGGTGAACGGAGGCTAAGGCAGGTTTCTAGTTTTAATTAGTTTTTTTTTTTCAGTACTAATTTGTACCTAAACCAAGGGAAAATTTGTTCCAGTCGGCAGGGTTAACAGGAAATAGGAACAACTGAAACCAAGTTTGATAGAGAATACACGCTATATAAGGCTAAACTTGCTGGGATCTTTGAACTGCTTTTATTGGCAAATTAGACCATCAAGTCAAGTCATGTCGGGTATGCTTGGTTCATGGTTTAAATCATTGCGTCACGGCAATTGGGAGTGGAAATGGGAGGGAAAAGGGGAGGGCAAGTTTTTTTTTTTGAAAAAGGTGGGGCAGGCCAAAATAGGGCCGAAATAGGGCTGATTTTGGGCCAAAATCGGGCCAGATCCGGGCCGAAAACGGGCCAAATCCGGGCCGAAACAGGCCGGCCCTGTTTCGGGCCAAAACCGGGCCGGGCCGGGCCCGGGCCATTTTTTTGGAAATCCAGGCCTGGTCCAAGCCCAGGCCCAAGGCCCTATGCCTGCGGGCCTGCACTGTTCACCTGCGGGCCGTGCCGGGCCGGGCTTTTTTCGGGCCGGGTCGGGCTGGGCCGCGGGCCGCCCGGCCCGTTTGACACCTCTACTGACCACTGTGAGCTTTACATTTCTATTATTCCATCCCACCCAAATTCTTGAAACTCCTTTTTGGTTGAGATACAAAAAATTCCCAAGTCTTATTCCACTTCCTTTTTATTTTCTCAATATTCTCATCCATAACTCTTGTTTCCAAGAGTACCATTATTTCAACTTTATTCTCTTTCAAAACTTTCTTCATATCAGCTTGTTTCACAGGGTCATTTAGACCCCTTATATTCCAGCTAGCAGTTACACTCATTTGAATTTAACACATTTTCCCTTGCCATTCTACTCTTAGCCTTCTTTGCTTGTTTGATATTTGACTGCCCAATATCCCTTTCTTTAGATGTGATATTTTCCTGTTGAATCTCATCTGGGCTATCCACAACTTCTAATACAGAAAAACAATTCCCAGTTTTCACAATGCCTGGACCTGAGACTAAGGCCCTGTTAGACAGAGCTTTTTTTTTTTTTTTCCTTTTTTGAAAACAAAAAAAAAAGTTGCGTTTGGTAACCATTTTTTTCCCCTTCAGTTTAAAAGCAGTTTTTAAATCAAGGCTATTTTTAAAAACTCCAAAAATGAGTTTTTTTTTTTTAGACCGCCACCACCTCCACCCTCCCACTGCCAGCAGCCACCGGTGACTTCCGACAGCAACCTCTGGCGGCCGACGGCAACCTCTAGCGATTGCCGGCGGCCACCTTCGGCGACCACCGCCGGCAGCCACCACAACTGTCAGCCACCGCCACGCCCCACCATCGCCACCACAAAAAAAAACTTGTTTTTCAAACACCCACTTATTTTTGCAAAAAATAAATTTAACTACTCTTTAATTTTTTTGAAAACTGAAAAAAAAAAGCGTTGTCAAACAGAGCCTAAGTATATGCTATTTTGCTCAATGGTTCTCACTTTAGTAGGTTGTTCATTTTGCACATCTATCATATCATCAACTATTTGTGCCTTAGGCTTCCATATTTGTTGAGTTTGAGGTTTTTTTATAGCATTTGTCCGATCGATGTCCATAATTTTGAAAGTACTGCACTTTACAGGCAACCATTCATAGACTATTTTTTGGTGTATGATTTTCTCATTTGGGCCTTTCAAAGGTATACTTTCAGGCATTAAAGAATTGATTTCTACCTCAACACATACTCTAGCATACCCCAGTCTGTCCTTTCGAACTGTCATATTGTCCATGAACATAAGCTGAACAACAATACTAGCAATCCTTCTTATCAATCTGTGGTTACCATAATTGTAAAGGTAGATGAGGTAATTGTATCCATACTGGAATTGCCCTGAGGTCATCCCTATCCAATGACATTGCAGCATTCCATGGTTTCAGAATAACTGGTTTGCTACCAAAAAACCATGGCCCTTTCTCAATGACAAGAGTTCTAGTTTCCTCCAAGGTAAATCGAATAAGAAAAAAAAAACTAGGTTCTAGGAGACTCACCTCAAAAGTGCCGAATTGTCTCCATTTTCTTTCTAGGTACCCCTTCATGACATGAATCGGTGGACGTGCCCCCAAAACATATGCAATCACTGAATTTTCCACTGTTTGGCCTCTGGCTCAATATCATCATTTGTGTACTCTACACCCCTATGTCCATTAATCCACTATGGAGGAACATAATTCAATTGACTCTCCTGTGCTTCATCACTATTTGGTTTGACAATATTTGCATATGAAATCTTCACTGAATTAATCTCAACAGTATTTGTGTCTCCATTGCCGTTATCTGCATTTGTAAATTGTTTTGCATTTGAAGGTAAAGGTGGAGAATTACCCGATATCTCCCACGGCTTTTTGAAGGAGTTGTTTCTCATTTCCTCCCCTTTTTCCACATCAGCACCACGTCCATCGTCGCAAGTCACTTGCCCCGCCTGTGCGTGAGCTTCATGGGCCCCCAAATCACACGCTTCTGCTGCTTCCGCCATTAACTCTAGTGGAACCCTCACTTGGGACCATAATATACCATTGATTCACACTTAATGAGGTCCTTAATTCCATGTTTTCCTGTCATAAATCTTTCATTTCTTTTCTTAATTTATTCACCATTTCTTTGAGGATTTGTTCTTTATCTGAATCAGTGCTTGAATCATCAAAGTTTCAGTCTTAGATCATCAACATCCAACCTGTTTTCATTTGATCTTAGGGAGATCACTCTTCTTTTCTCATGATCGTAGTGAATAGCATTGTGTTGGTTTGAGTGAGCTTTTTGCCATTCCACTCCTACAAACTCACCCGCAAAAGCATCTTTAACCGCTCCACGGATTCGCGATGATCGTCGCGCCGGAATTTCCTGTACTATCTCCATCACAGCGTGGTTGTGTTTCATCTCCTATGGATCTTCATCTTCATACTTGATCTTGCAACGCACAGATTTGATGAAAATTGAAACTTTCGCAAATCTAGAGAGAAGTTAGAGTTTCTCTCTCTAGAGAGAATTTCTTAGGCCTTTTTCTTTATTTTTCAATGAACATAAATATTTCAATAGAAATTATAGGCTTTTTTACTTGTTGTCAGGTGACTTCTGAACTAAATACCTTTTTTTTGACCGAAAAATCTAACTCTTTTCTCGGTACGATTTATTCTTAAATCGTTTTAAATTCTTTGAGGCCGTACACATCGTGAATTTTCGCGGCCCACCTGTTACAATTTTTCCCCGTCATTTCTCAAAGGAAAGAAACAAAAAGCAAACCAAAGAAAATGGTGAAGTCTTCGTCAATTTGGCCTGGAACAGATGGGCCATAAGAAAATGGTGAAGTCTTCGTCAATGGAAAGTGGGAATGGACAGCGTCATTTTCGGTGAAAATGATGCTTACATACCCAATTCAACAGAGTTTGTTACCAAGAGAATTACAAACTTTGACTACCACTTGCCACCAAAATGAGTAGAATTATTTTTTTTCTCTCTCTCTCAATCAAATTCCCATCTAAAACATTATAAATGACTCTTTTTACAGACGTCTAGGCAGTGGAAGTGATAGAAGAGACCCCATTATCCTGTGCATGTCATTTTCTGTGCGATAGCGGGCCCATTATCACGTGCATGTCATTTTCAAAAGATAATAATTGAAATAAATGAACGGTCTAAATTGCCGCTTGCGGGCCGATTAAGAATCACTAATTAGGATAGAACACCTATACAACACATGTGATAAGTTTTGAGATTAACCACCAAATCGAATCCAAATCGAATCATTAACCTTCTATATATTCTATTTAGACTCTAACCTGAGTTAAGCCTAAACTAACTGGACCAACTAAACGGCTTGGACAAATTAAATGAGACTAACTATATTGGATTCGACCACTATACTACTAACTAGACTGAGTTTATTATTTATCACCAGGCACACAGCTCAACAACTAACAAGTAAATAAATTATAAAATAAACCTACAAAAATGGGTGTCTACAGTAATGAAATAAATTTTAGATACTCGTTTCATACTCGTTTGGCTTTTTCTGTTTGATTTTAGGAGACCTTTTGCTATTCAACACTCCTAAATTAGAAAAGAATGATTGAAGGAGAGAGGCTTTATAGCATATTAAAAGTAACGCATACACATTTAATCGGTTTAAAAATTATCTTTTGAAAAATAGTTAACTGACTCTTTACATGCAAATACACGGTATATAATACACTTACTGATCTCTATTCTCACAAATCTTGCTTGGATATATACTGTTTAAAGATTGGGCATTACGATTAATACTATACTCTGCGTTTGAACATCCAAATCATGACTATTTATTCCATATTTTCTATGGGGGCTTGAAACCAAACAAAACCGCGATAGACAAAAGCAAAAAATATTATATGGCTTGGATGAATGGTTTTGGGTTATATAGGACCATTGAATACATTGTCTATAAATAATTACACATATATCCTTGAGGTTATGGTGAAATTACACGCGTGTCCATAAATTTAAAAAATAGGCACCCGTGTCTATTGACCTAATGGAATACCTAAATACATAACGGAATGGTCAAAATGACCATATTGTCCATGTCTTAAAATGTAATTACTTGAAATACCACCCCCTTTTGTCTTCCCCACCCAACTAGCGCTGCCGCCGTCAATCCACTTTGATTTGCTGCAGGAGTAGACAAATGGTGGCCACCACCACCGCCAACACAATTGTCCAATTTTAAAGCCCAACTCTCCTGCCTCACCGGGAACTAGTTGGAGTAGATGATTGAATAGCCAACAAGGATTGGTTCAGCGGTCCTTAGAATCCTAATCCAGGTTTTTTACCTGAGTTCGAATCCTGCCCGCCGCACTTGTTGGTGGCAAACTTACGTCCTCGCCCTGCTTGTGCTCCACACACGGGTCCTTGTGCGCTTCGTTGCGAGAATCAGGAGTTCAGATGTATGTGGCGGCCTTGTTCGAGGCGCAATACTTTCTGCCGGTTGAATTAGAGACAGTCCAGCCTTTTATTTACCAAAAAAAAGTAGATGATTGAATAGAGCAGTATCTCCCGCATAGGGTAGCTATGCAATTTGGATTGTATCAGGATATCCCTAGTTATTTTACTCGATGCAATGAAACTACTGAAATTGCTTGGAGCAATTATGACAGGCCTATTATAGATGAGAAACTTTATATAACACCCCGACTTTTTCAATCTGATGTGACCGACCGGTACTCCAAGTGGTGGAGGGAAACGATGCTGGCCATGGCAAGGAGGGAAGATGACACAGTCAAGGCCGTCCGAAGGCAGAAGAAGCGGTCAAAGCATCAGATAAAATAAGCTGCATAGGTTTTTAAAACAAAGAAGAAATCAGATAAGCATAGAGTTAATTCCCCACCTTGTCATCTTTCCAAATGTAATTCTGTTAATGAGAATGAATTGGCAATTCAAGTTTATGACCATCTGGACAGTGAAGATGAACACGAAGGCCTAGTTTGACAAAAAAAATTTCCTCTTTTTTTCAGTTTTTAAAAACTGAAAAAAAAAGGAGCGTTGGTAACCATTTTTTTTCAGTTTAAAAACCAGTTTTTAAACTGAAGAGTAAAAAAGAGTGAAAAAAAAAACTCCAGAAACTGGTTTTTTTTTTCACTTTTGGTTTTTTTTTCTTAGACCACCACCACCACCACCCCACCGCCGGGAGCCACCTCAGGCGACCACCGCCGGCCGCCGGCGACCACCGCCGGAGACTGCCGGCAGCCACCTCCGGCCGCCGGCCACCACCACCACCACCGGCCACCACCTCCGGCCGCCGGCGACCACCGCCGGCAGCCACCTCAGGCGACCACCGCCGGCAGCCACCTCAGGCGACCACCGCCGGCCGCCGGCAACCACCGCCGGAGACTGCCGGCAGCCACCTCCGGCCGCCGGCAGCCACCTCCGGCCGCCGGCGACCACCGCCGGAGACTGCCGGCAGCCGCCTCCGGCCGCCGGCGGCCACCTCCGGCCGCCGGCGACCACCGCCGGAGACTGCCGGCAGCCGCCTCCGGCCGCCGGCGACCACCGCCGGCGACTGCCGGCAGCCGCCTCCGGCCGCCGGCGACTGCCGGCAGCCACCTCCGGCCGCCGGCCACCACCGCCACCACCGGCCACCACCGCTGCACCCCACCACCGCCACCGCAAACCACCAAAAAAAAAAAGTCAAAATAAAAAGGGTTACCAAACACCAAAAAAAAAAAAAAAAAAAAGGGGTTATCAAACACCCACTTGTTTTTATAAAAAAAAAAAAAATTAAGCTGCTCTTTAAAAAACTGCTCTTTAAAAACTGAAAACCAAAAAAAAAATTTTGTCAAACGAACCCTAAGAGACGGGCTGCCAGCTGGATGGGGTGAAGGAGGGGCTGCCGGCGGGATGAGGTGAAGGAGGGGCTGCCGACGGGGTGGGCTGAGGGAAGGGGCTATCAGCGGCTAGGTGGGGTGCGGAAGGGGGCTGCCAACGGTGAGGTAGGTAAGGGAGGTGGCAACTGAAAATTTAGATTTGGAAAGAGAAACCCATTTGTTTAAAAATTAAGTTTTTAATCCCAATTAAAAAATTAAAGTTTTAGATTTTTGTATGGTAATATATTACATGTATACAATATAAGGGTACTATTGTCATTTAAAAAATACAGATTGATGACATCACCAGAAAGGTACACTGTTTGGACAGATACTTGATGGATAGACACAAGTGTTACATTTCAAACGTTTGTCGTCACAATTATCTGTTACTTTTTAAAAAATTAACGTCTTTGACTGTAATTATCACTAAATCTCAGGGACATTACTTTAATTAATCCTTATTTTGTTACTGTATAAGGAAGTTTCGGCTTAAGTTTCATGAGTTTTGGAGCAGAACCTATTGCATTTGATTTAGCGAAACATATGATTCTAAAATGGTTTTAATGCCTTTTTAATTTTAATTTTAGTTTCTATAATTTTTACATAAATTATAAAGATGTTAGTAAAAATTTTGGGACTTTGATTTGACCTAAAAATACTAATAGCTATTTTTGGGGTCTTCTAGTATTTAAGAAAATAATAAAAATTTGAAAATAATAAAAATTTTAGAAAATTCATATTTTCACTTTTTTTATATATATAATGTTTTAAGCTCTAAAAGTATTTATTATGAATTTTGAGATATCATAATGTCTAAAGTGTGTGAGGTTCCAAGTTAAGTTTGGACATACACGAGACCTGTTTCGATTAGGTTTGTGTTGAGAGTGCGAGAGTAGGCAACGTTTGCGAATTAATATTAGGTGCATAGTCTTATGAAGTTAGATTTTATTCTGATAAATAATTTTTCATTTAGGTAAATTCAAGGACTTTCTAAAAAGATTGCGTAGCATTGCATAACTTTGATTGAGGTAGGGGATTTCTATCCAAAACCTAAGTCCTCAAATTGGATCTTGTGTAATTTTATTTTGAATTGTTACTGATATTCTTTGAACTCTGTTCAGTTTGAGATGAGCATAGTTTTTTCCTTTAAAACCTTACTTTGAACCGTAGACATTCACGGAAAATTCTTATTGTTACTCATTATTCATTACTCAATGAGCATCGACTTACACGTTGAATTGACAGTTATTGTATACTGTATATTGACACGAGTTTTGTGTATTCAGGCATTAAAAGGGTGATATATATTAGGGGTGATACAAGGATGGTCTGTTTACAGCGAGATACGCTAGTACATTGATGGACTAGCTGGTGTAGATATGCATATGTAGTTACACTGTTATTGAACATTGTTTTTGTGACTTTGCTAAGTGTTATCCTGTATTTCATGTTTGGCTTTGCAACTATTCATATTCAATATCATCTGTATTGTTGCAGTGTTTCTTATTGATAACTGAGTTAGGAAATTGAGTTGAATCTCTTTCCCATACTGTCATCGTATTAAATTTGTAAATCTTTTGCATCACTCCAATGACTCTTAAGCAACCTTACTGCCCTCTCAAAGCTCACCCTAGTCTGTTCTTTTCTGCAAGTAATAATTATTAATAAGATACTTAGAATGATTAGAGCCTGGATATAAAGAAGCCGTAGATTTTATTATTTTATTTGCTTACGCCCCTGCGAGGGAAGCATTGTGTAAACTCACTTTATCGAGCATGTTAATTTAGTCTTTTCACTTAAGAATAAATAGTTTGAGAAGTCACGTTATTGTAGAAGCTCTAATATATAGATTGGGTTGTTTTACTGAATTGAGATTATTTGGATAATTAAGTATCAATTGAATAATTGTTTAACGCTCTAAAAATTCTAGAGTGTTATATTTATTACAATGTCAAATAACGAGGTCAATGGGACTTTCCCATATGTTATTTTAAATGCTTCCACTCTCTGGATTCTCGAGATGTCCTCGGATTCAATAGCTCGGGTGAGTACACCCCGATGCTTAGGAACTGGGGACGACGAATAATGATTGCGGAGCATTCAACCTTAAGATTGAACTTCATCATCTACTTAGAGTGACTGCAACAACTGATTATAATGGTGGTGGGTAGTAATCCATTCGATGGGGAGTCAATAGGGTCTTCACATCTATTTTAAGAATTGATGCATTTAGCTGCAAGATCAACGGAAAAATTCCAGAGAGGATCGGTAATAACCTCGGTGCCTAATAGGTGTAAACGAAAATAACTAAATAACGAAAGTGAAGAGCATTTTGCTGCTAGCTCCAAACAACATTCCCTGCTGCCTATCATAGTATTGGCTTTGACCTGTGAAGCAGTCGCCCATGTAAAGGATGAATATGACAACTTTTGTGACTCAGCTCAAGATGATGAAGGCTGACATCTGTGTATTTTTTTTTTTTTTTTGTTTTTTTGATTGAAAAAAGGTTGACCATAAGATTCTAATCTAACCGGCATGGAGTATTGCGCCTCGGGGACCTACAAGGCCGCCACATACATCTAAACCCCCAATTCCCGCACCTATGTCGGGGTCGAAGCGCACAAGTACTCGTGTGTGGAGCACATGCAGGACGAGGACGTAAGTTTGCCACCAACAAGTGCGGCGGGCAGGATTCGAACTTAGGTGAAAACCTCGATTGGAATCTTGAGACCGCTAAACCAACCCTTGTTGGCATCTTTGTGTATGATAGGCACTTAAAATGTTTCAAGGCCTAAACATTTTCTTTCTTCGTTGGGCTACCCAAGATTCTTTAGCATAACCTATTAAATTCATTCCTCTAACACGAACTTGACCAGAATGCATACCACAAAAACTTCTCCAAGCAAGTTGTCTTTTGGTTGACTATTGGATAGATTATGTTGAGTGTTAGCTTCCTTAACTTTTGACAATTACCAACCTTAACATTCCTAGCAAATTCTAAGTCAAGACCAACGAGGTGTTTCCCAAAATATAAGTTAGAAATCAATTTGAACATATATAGCTGTCCATAAGAATGTGGGGACCCATCTGTGTGTGTAAGAATGGATTGAAGCGAGACCACTCTTGTGCTAATGGTTAAGGCATGTGCAGTCATTACAAAGAAAGCCATGGCAACACCCTAGTACACTAGAGCTTCCGAGATGTTTCCAAGAAGCTCATCTCTCAAGCAAAAATAAGGTTCAATTGCTGCAACGACTAATTCTATGTGCATCAGTCCTCGTTTGAATGATCATAACAATATTTTTCAAAGCTACAACCTCTTTAGAAGTCATGGCATCCCTTTCGTAAACTTCAGAAGGTGAGCTGGCGATAGGGGCAAACACTAGAAGTAACTTGTCTAAAAAAAGCAAAAATAACGTGCTAAACTTTAATTTTCCTTTTACAAAGTACAAATTTAAAGATTTCTTTTCCTATAACTGATCTTAGGAGATCATCCAATGCAAGAGCTGTATAAATTTGCTCCAGCTTGTGGTTAGCAATTCTGACGTCGTCATCTTGTCATTTCTAGGTACCTATGTAACGACCAAAAGTCAAAGTCGGAGGTGAATGGCCAATATTGAAATAAGTAAATATTGCATTATCTAATACAGGCGGTTGGACCATTTGCATCATTATCCTCTTTTTTAACACTCGCTAGAGTACCAAGTGCCAAGCTATAAGTAGCATGTTTCCATGGTGACGTGATGAGATTTCTGAACCCAGGACTTTGAAGCTTTTACTGGCATCAAGATTGCAAATTTCCGCTTATGCAGCCAGAGGTTTTAGACTTTTAAGGGATAGTCAATGCAAATTTACACATAGGCAGCCAGCGGTTTTAGACTTTAAGGGGGATAGTCAGCCAGAGGTTTTAGACTTTAAGGGGTAGTCAATGTCTTCACCAAAGTTTCAGGCTTATAAACCATGAGATTGAGTCATAGTCCTGGGTCCTTTGTACGAGAAGAAAGGGTTATGAACAAAGAAAAAAATATTTCATGTTAAATATGACTGAACTCCGAACTACTGTATTTTGGAGGCATGTATAAACGTTATTTTTTTCTTTTCTAAATCTAATATATTATTTTTTATTTTTAGACAGAAATTTTTATATTCATATTAGAGAGTGATTTTGAAGATATAATATTTAAAATTAGGTCTCGATAAGTTAGTTCAGTAACTAATTAGAGTTTTAGAATGTTTAGAATTAGTTTTTAAATAAATAAGGCTTACTGATATGAAAATTAATGTATCTAGAAATAAGGACATTATCCAAAATAATATATTTGAAACCTTAAGAGACAATCATAATGTTTATTTTTTGTTTCATATTAGAAATATAATGCGATGATATGTCAAGAAAATAAGCTATCATAATACGATAAGGTGTCATGCAAAAAAACTATCTTGCTTCGCATATTATTAATCACTCGTCCAATAATCTGGTCAGGGGGTCTGAGTCGTTTATATTTAATGATTTACGTATCTGTACGTTTGAGTGTCAGTTTATTTTTATAAAGTTAAGGTTAGGGATTTAGGCATTATGTCGATGGTTTTAAACTAAACTTTATTTTTATTTGCGTGAAACGAACCATCAAATTCAAAATATGTTAGATCATGCATTTTACATATAAGTATCATCATAATCAAAAGAAACTAAAATAAAAAAACATAAAAACTTAAAGTGTTCTCAATTAGTAAATACGAAACGGATTCTACATTTATTACCTTTGTGAAATACCGTACGATTAACATGATAGTTAAAGGTAATGTTAAAAGAACGATCATTTAGTTCTTTTTTAGAAATGATTATACTACTATGTGACTAAGTAAAAGACATGTTAAATGGATAAAAACTTTAATTGTTCATATCTAGTTTACCGTATAGATTGTGATAGAAGGGGGATACAATTGCGTAGGGTTAAAATATTCTTTTTTATGTTCTCTTGCTTTATTTTTTTTGCATTGTAGATTGTTGATTGAGTTCTAATTTTATTCTATATTTAGGGGATTATAGAAAGTCTAAGTTCTAAAATTTTCATTTATCGATTATGAGTATAAAATAATTTTAGATTTGGAATTATGAGTTACAACATTTATTTTAGCGACTACTAATATTTTTCGTATTTAAAGTTTGTTGAAGTGCTAATGATCATATTAACTCCTAGTGTGTGTGTGTGTGTGTGTGTATTTGTTTTGATATATAATTTTGTCTCTCATGTTATACATTTTTTTTTCATTTAGAGTTTTCTACAGTGCAAGAAAAAATATGAAAGTTTTTCTCCGTGCTTAGCTTTTACTCTTTAAATTTTTTGTTCTTATCTTGTTGATTACGTGATAAAAGTCAAAGAGTTAAGTAATATTAGTTTGATTTTTTTTTAGTTTGCATTCATTGATGTATATGATTCCCAATTTAGAAGTTGAGGTCACACAATTAAAATTAATTTCTTAATTAAAATGCCATGTTAGTATTTTAAAATTAATTTCTGCGTACGCCTTCACTAGACTCCTTAAATAATCCTTGCTATGTTGCCTACTTGCCTTGCTTCACACCAGTCAATTGCCAGAACTTCGCCCAAGTAACCCCCAAACCTTACAACACAATCATAAACCAACATTTGCACCGGGATGTCATGCAACCGAACCCACAGATTACCAGTAAAAAAATGGAGACGACGGATACATGAAACTGGAGTTCAGCATACCAAACCAAGGAGTCCACCATGAATTTTCCACGGCCCTTCCGCCAACAGCTTCCACCTCAACAGTACCTAAGAAACGCCAAAATTGATTGACAGCACGTTGAATCAGGGAAAGTTCGGCAATCAATCAGTTTACCAATCAGTGTTTTAGCCCATTACGGCAACGTTCCAAAATTGGAATCTCTTCCAAATTGAAAGAGACAAAAAAAGGAAAATGTTGAAGTCATCTTCAATTCGGCTGGAAGAGATGGGGCCATAAGTGGACAAGATGGAATGTGAGGTGCAAGTTATGTTGAAAACATGAATGGAAAGTGGGAATGCAAATGTCATATTGTCAAATAGGTAGACCTTGGTGAAACTGATGCTTACAAACTCAATTCAACAGAGTTTGTTACAAAGAGAATTACAAACTTTGACTACTACTTGCAACCAAAGGAGTAGGCAACAATAGTAGCTACAAACTCATTTAAGTTCCAGGTTGTAACTAGTGACAACCTCTAGATTCCCCTCCAAAGAATACACGTCTCTCCCTCTCGCTCTCTCTCTTGATCCCACCACCCTTCAGACCAGAATTATGTGGAAGGATGTATTGGCATTAATGTTCGTAGTTCATTGCTTGGGGAGCTGCCCAGAGGCGTCTACGACCAACTTGACAGATGAATCAACTCTTCTGGCCTTCAAAGCTAGTATCACCTCTGACCCCGACAACATTTTGGCAAAGAATTGGTCTAAACGAGTATCGTATTGCAGCTGGATCGGTATTACTTGCAGCAATGGCAGAAGAGTGACGGCCGTGAATCTTCCTGACATGGGTCTGACAGGTACCATTCCAAAGGAAGTTGGCAACCTCACATCCCTTGTTTTCTTGAACATTAGCAACAACAGTCTACAAGGCCATCTGCCTGCTGAAGTGGGACTTCTGCACCAACTGCAATACATGAGTCTGCAGTTTAATGAGCTAAGTGGTGAGATCCCATCCAGCTTATCAAGATGCTGGAAGCTACGACAATTATCTTTAAATGGAAACAAGTTCAATGGAAGCATACCAGGAGCAATAGGCAATCTATCGAAGCTTGAAGAACTATATCTTGGTGAGAACGATTTGCAAGGTCGGATTCCACAGGAGATGAGCAATCTTATCTGCTTGACAGTATTATCCATCCCGCACAACAAATTAGAAGGTCCAATTCCAGTTGGCATATTGAATATCTCTTCTCTGCAGAAGGTTGAGCTAAGAAACAACAGCCTCTCCGGCGATCTACCCACGGACATGTGCAACAGTCTCCACAACCTTAACTGGCTTTCTCTTCCTGTCAATGCGATAAGTGGTCCAATTCCAACTAGTTTAGGCGGATGCAAGGGACTCCAAACATTATCATTATCGTACAACACATTCACAGGAAGCATTCCTACAGAAATCGGGAACTTATCAAACCTTCAAGTGTTATATCTTGGCAACAACAGCTTGACAGGTACCACTCCACCTTTGTTGGAACATTTCAATAATACTAGTAAAGATCACGTACTTTGCACGATAAACAGTGATTCAAATAAAAATGTTATAAACTTAAGTAAGAAAATACAATTATACTCGATTAGTGTGACTACTGAAATTAAATATATGTATTCTTAGAAGTCATTATAATATCTGCATTTAAGAGAACCTAGATAACTCCAGTCTTACAACATTACCAATTAATACGCCTACATTAAAAACCTGAAAAAAAATCAGTTTTACGATAATTTCAATATATATAGACACACACACACACACACATATGCACAATAGTTCAAAAGCTACAGAAAACGCTATTATATGTAAGTCATTTTCTTTAATCAAATTTGATAGAGATGATGTAGTTTCTATAGTATAGTTTAATTTTAACGTGAATGGATGTAGATTTTCATAGTTTTTTTCAGTGTTCAGAGAGTAGTGCAATAGTAGTTCAAGAGTGATTTCGTAGGTTTTTTATAGGATTTGTTTTTTTAAAGTAAAGATCAAAATAGCCCTTAACTCTAACAAAAACATAGATTACAATAAGGTAATTTAGGAAAACAATTGATATCCTTTGAGTAGTAAAAAAATACTTATTTTTTAATCATACTCTAATGCAAAAAGGGTGTTTTTTTAGAGTTTTTATTTGGTTATTTAGTGAAAGTCAAAGCAATCCTTAACTATAATATGGGCATATTATCACTTTGAGGAAAAGAGCTTGATATCTTATAAAAAGTCAAAAAATATCGTTCTCATTATTTAATTACACTTAATAAGAAAAGAACGTATTATGGGAAAAAAGTTTTAATAATTTTTTTTTTTTTTTAGGAAAGTAACTTATCTTATGAGAAAAAAAAACCTTAGTTTTTTTTATAACACTCTAATTCCAGAAGGGAATTTGGAGGGGAAAAAAAATAAAAGATTAACCATTTAACCCCATTCGTGCTATAATCTTTAACTAACTTGCCGTGCCTAGCACGAGATATTTTGTTAACAGTAATTTATTTAGTAGTTTTGAAATACATAACAAAATATAGAAAACAATTTTATAATTTTATGGTTATTTCATCAAAGATAGTTACTTTAATTTTGGGCTGATTACACATATGTCCCTGAGGTTTGGAGGTAATTACACGCGATGACACAAAATTTCAAAATGTAACACTTATGTCCGTTGACAAACGGAATACAAAAATACTTAACGGTTCTGACAAAAAGACCAAGTTGCACGCCTGAGGGGAGATAGGGGTGAGGGGACAGTTTGAGAACCGTCGACGCCGGAGACGAAGGCCGGAATCACCAGACGAAAGATCTGCCGCCTCCGTTTAAGCGTCGTCTACCGCTGCTTCTCCGCCGCCTCCTTTGCCTGCAAGGCCATCGACAAGCGCCTCCTCACTGACCCCATCGACAAGCTCTTCCACCTCCTCTCCGGCCATCCCAACATCATCCAGCTCTTCCACCTCTACGAGGACGACGACGCCTTCCTCCTCGTCACCGACCGCCGCAACCAGTTGGTGGCACCGACAACGCTTCCTCGAACCACCCCAAGTGTAGACGATGAACGCCGACAAGATGGCCTATCTCAAATCTGTCGGCGTGGGGCCAAGGGAGGGGGATGTCGGCGTGGGGCAAGGGAGACGGATGTCGGCGTGGGGCAAGGGAGACGGCTGCCGACGCCTGCTACCGGCGCGTAAAGATTGTTTGTCAGATTTGACCAAAAGTTTAATTTACAGATTGAGATTTAGGGTTTTGAAGCCCTAATTTGCAGATTGAGAACCCTTTCTGATGCAGATTGAGAAATTTGATGAAATCAAGATAGAGAACCAATCAATTTTATGGTTTTACCTTGATCTTTAATTAAGGCTTGATATCTTAATATAAAAAATTTAAAAAATATACAGTACATACAGTACAAGGGTAGTATCGTCATTTTAAAAATACGTATTGATGACATCATAAAAAAAGTACACTTTTTGGACAGAACCCTGACGGATGGATACGGGTGATACATTTGAAACACTTTTGGTCACGGAATGTTACATTTTGAAACTGTGTCCTTGACTGTAATTACCCCCTAACCTCAGGGACATAGGTGTAATTAGCCCTTTAATTTTTGACATGAACTTTCTTGAAATAAAATAAATTAACCCTTCTGGTGAAATATCCATAAGCAATGACCTTGTGCATATTTCCTACTTCTGATTTGGTAACTATATAAATAAACAAAAATTAAAAATATATTGTTTAAAATTAAGGATTACACCACTCTGTAATTTTATACACAATAAAATATAAATCCTCTGATTCGATATCCGATTTCGGTCACGATCCAAGGGCTAGAACAGCTTATTCTTGAAAAGCTACGTTGACTTCTTTCTTGAGGGCGATTCTTGATTTGTAAAATCTCCACGGTTGAGGGTGAATTTCTCTTTGATGTTTAGGATCAAAGAGAGACAATTTATCGTTGTCGAGAATGCTCGGTTGAAAAAGGTCACTAGATTAGTGCGTATTATTCTTCAAATGAAGCATAATTCTCGAGTTGTTGTACGCTTGTGACAGACTTCTGGCAGAGCGCTGACTTGTTTGCAGAGACTCAGTGTGTCCTTATTCCCTAACCGAAGCCCTCTATTTATAGGCAAATAGGTGGGGTTAAATTTAAAAAATCCGTGATTTGGGGATTTGTCTGTTAATTAAAGGGATTTTTGTCCCCTTTAATTCAATCTCAATTAATTAAATGGATTTATTTCTATTTAATTATTTTTTGTCAAACTTGACTTATTTGAACTTTTTGATAGTAAGATCATGGGTTGGACCAAATATTTTTATTTGGACCAGTTCTTCCAACTTATCTTGCCCAAATCTCGCCGCCAGAGGGAAGCCTAGGGTTTTGCGCCATTATATAATGGTGGCCTCCAAGCCACTGTCTATTCATCACGGCTGGTTCCTTGTCTTGGCGGCTGGCTGGTTCCTGCCTTTTGTCCCGTTGGATTTTAGGAGAGATCCAACAGGTATACGCTTGTTTACTGTCAACAGCGTATATTCTTTAGTCTACTGCTGTATTTGTGCAGGATATATTGTTGCTTTACATGTTCCACAACTTTGAATGATCACCGTTTAAACCTGTCGTTCCCCTTCGAACAATGATTAGCTATAGAAACATTATACAGATTTCTGCCAAACATCAACCAAACGACTGACTTTAGATCTTGGTGGTTCTTTTAAGCATTGCCAACCGTAGCATCAGATTCGAATTAGTCATGGTCTCAACACCGCCATATATGTATTTACAGGGACCTCGGACAAACACGACGACTGATTCTAGATTTCGGCAGCTTCCCGAAACATTGCCAACACCGCGCAGCCTTAGATCCCTAATCATCTCTGACGCCGATCACACTAACTTTCATCAAAACACACAAGGGAATCAAGAACAATAACTTTTGTTTTTACTCTACTGATCTCCCTCTCTATCCCGCCGGTTGACTCAGGACTCTATCGGTTGACCGGCGGCCTTCGTACGAGCGAATTGGTTGACCAATCGCCCACCGTCGCCACTGTTCCTTCCCTTCCTCTGCGCGACACTGGAGGTCAACGCTGGCCATCACCGCAGTTGCCGTTGTCATGCATCCGGCTGCCTCTGCTGGCCCCCGATCGCATCGCTGACCCATCTTCATCGTGCGCCACCTGGGCTATTCACGTCCTGATCTGCCGTCGCCCAAGAGCACAGCTGGACCTTACCCTTTTTTTTTGTCTCCTTTCTTCCAACTTTCTTCTTTTGTTTTTTTTGTTTTTTTTTCCTTAGGTTCTCTTTTCTTCTTGTCTTTGGGCTGAACGACCACTTCACTGTCTCTTCTTTGTTTCTTTTGTGGCCTTACTTTTTTTGTTGTCTGCAGGTCCACCCTTTTTTTTTCTTGGACTTCTCTTCACCCTTTTCATTCTCTTCTCTTTTTTTGTTTCTTCTCGTCGCTTCTTCAAAAAACCTTTGCTTTTCTTCGTTCTTTGGGCTTATCGCCCACCTTTCTTTACTTTGTTTTTTTTTTTTGTGGGCCCACTTGACCTTTTCTTTTGTGTGTATCTTCTTCATTTTTTTTGTGGACCTCCCATCTTTTCCTTATTATTTGTGCTGATCTTGACCTTTTTTTTTTATAGTAATAATTTTTTTTTTCAACGTATTTGAGTGTGCGCGTCCACGTATGCTGGCTTGTACTTTGATTTCTTTAGAAGACATCGTACTGTTGAGATGACTCATATTTAATAACATACTGACACATTTGCTTATGTCTGGATTCAATGGCATTGCTAATTGTCAATTAATTTTGTCAATAATGTGCTTGACAGGACCCGGATCGTGACTTCCTTCATGTGCAATTAATTTGTTGACTCGACAGACGTGATCACAGCAACTCTCACCGGCTGGCTCTAGTAATGCGCTCGGCATGTCTTGCATGTGGACTTCCCCTCCTGTGCAAGTCCTCTGTTGACCTGCATTATAGATACGATCCATCTGTATAGATATCATCATCTACATCCAGAAAGCCGTATGCTTTGGAATACTTCAACGTTCCAGCCACTTCTCCCACAGGGACTCCCTCGTCCCGGCATCCCAGTCCTTCCAGTACAGTGGATCAAAGAATCGGCCCTTCGCAAGGATACCGATCTTCGTCCTTGCCTGATTCTCCAGGATCCTACCAAAGAAGTACATAAATACAGTTCAACTATAAATTAACATCCCAAATGTACAAAATAAGGCATGATGTGATTTTGTTTTACTTGCAGACCCTCCTAGGTGAGCGTAACACTCTGTTTACGCTGAGGGTCAATGTGTACCCCGCGTGTCGGGCCATGGCCTCATCGATATCCTACAAAACATAAACATTAATACAGTTCAAATATACTTCAAATATAAATTAGCGAAAATGTACTAAATACCGTTATCAACTATACCTGAGGTAGAACCCACAGAAGAAAGAGAATCAACGCGCATGTGGGATGAATCTGCGTCGAGATGGGGTGACTGTTGGGGCTGGAGCTAGAGCTGGAGCTGGAGCTGGAGTTAGAGCTGGGGGGGGGGGGGCATCTGCTATATGCGATCACTCTATGCCTCATTATCAGTGGGCAATGATGAGGTGGGACCCACCGGGGATGAAGCAGCTCGACGTCCAGCTCGGCCATGAATAGCCCGTATCCTATCCGTATCTGACTTCGTATAAATATATTGCAAAGACATTAACACATTAAAAACAATAATTTGGCAGAAATCATCATCGACACTATATATATGAACGGAGGTGCAAAAACACATCAATATGAACCAAGTTCTAGACTGTTACTACATTTTTTTTTTTTTTTTTCAACATTACAAGTCAGTCATTTTCAGTTTTGGAATCATCGCCATCTTCCTCACTAGACTCGTCGTCCTCTTCTTCATGGGACTCATCGTCCTCTTTATCTTCTAATTCATCCTCTTCATCAGTAGACTCTCAGTCACATCATCTCCAACACTTTCTACTTCTTCCTCGTCATCATGTACGACTTATTTTCCTACATGATGTATTGTTGGAAGAGGAAGATCGTCCTCCTCATTATCGACCTCAAAAGGGAACAAAAATGCGGTTGGTCGGCTTGAAAGGTGTCTAGCTCACTATCATATGTCACGGGAAATTTCTTGGACTTGATTACTGTATACCAATGAGATTTGGGATTGGCGACGTCTTCCGCGTAAAAGACTTGTACAGCTTGACTAGCAAACACAAAGGGCTCGTCTGATGCAAGTCTTGACTTGACATTGACATCTACAATCCCTTGAGAGCTAACACGGATTCCTCTACTGCATGTGACATCGAACCACGTACACTTGAACATTACCAGGCGGTTTTGGGAACCCAGATATGTTAGCTCAACAATCTCATCTAGCTCTCCATAAAAGTCCATGCAATTCTCGGCATAACAGTTGCCGTTGACCAAGACTCCACTGTTTTGTGTTTGTTTTGTTCGGTCATCATCTTTTACATTAAACCTAAACCCATTGATGATATAACCTCCATGACAGGATGTTTGTTTGTTAGGGCCTTCAGCTAGTAATTTCAAGCAGGAGGCCACTGGTCTATCCATTGATTGAACCTATTGTAGATGACGGTAAAAATTAAGGATAAATCAGTATACTAATTGGCCACAGAACTGTATATAACACATAATATAATTTCGTTAAGAACTTACACGTCTTCTGAACCACTCTACAAATTGTGATTTCCGATGAGATTCAAGTCCAGCAGAATCGGTGATTAAAGATGACGCATCGAACTCACTGCAAACCAATATAGTTGACTCGTTTATCACACACTTTCAATTATGTACAACAATGTAAGTGAATTAAGACATTAACTTACTCAACGAATGCCGAAACTTCATCGCAATTTAGAAGGGCATATATTGTTGCAGCACTGTACTCTTCATCCGTTAGCCATCGAGTATACGTTCGGCCGAACGGACTACCTGACTGCTTGAATATTGACAATTGCCCTTCCAAATTTGTGCTCGACCCGGGCTCATTTCAGCCTAGTTGATTTAACCTTGTATCAACATCATGCTCGAAATATTGACTACAAAAGTTTACAAGTTCTTTCATTAAGTAAGCCTCAAAAGTTGAGCCTTCAACCCGAGCCTTGTTGCGGACATTTTTCTTTAAATGGAACATGAACTTAGAAGTTTAGCGAATCGAGTTAGGTGGAATATCAATGATACCATGTGTTGCATTAATGCAAACGAACAACTCTAACAATTTAAAGATTACCTCTTAAAGGGATACATCCACCGATATTGCACGGGTCCACCCATCTTAGCTTCATATGCCAAGTGAACAGGCAGATGCTCCATTGAATCAAAGAACGAATGTGGGAAGATTTTCTCCAGCTTGCAAATCATCACCACAATGTTCTTCTCAAGCACCTCCATGTTACTCACCCAGATTGTAGAAGAACATATATCTCGAAAGAAATGAGATAATTCAGTCAAAGTCTCGCAAATATGGCAGCAGTCCTCGGAAGGCAATAAGAATGAATCTTTCTATGAATACGTGGCAGTCGTGACTCTTCATCCCTTGAAATTCGCATTCCGATACATTGCAACAACGAGATATGTTGGATGCAAACCCATCTGGAAGCTTCAAATTCTTAACTCACTGACAAAACTTTTTCACTTGTTTCTTGTCTAGACAAGAAGGTGCTTTCAGAAGTATTGTCATCCCACTGACTGTCTGAGGATACAATTCACGGCGTACACCCAACTGTTGTAGATCCCTTCTTGTTTTAAGATGATCTTTTGATTTGACCTTGACATTCTTTACTGTGTTGAACACGTTATCAAAAATTTTCTTCTTAATATGCATCACAGCCATGTTGTTTCGGATAACGAGTGTCCTCCAGTAGGCTAACTCCCAGAAGATACAAAATTTTCTCCAATTGTGCTCTTTTCCGTATCCTGGAATCTTCTGATCCGGCACACCCTTGCAGTGTGGTATGTCAGTATCAAGTGCCTCCAGGTGTGAGAGCACTTCTTCACCAGATGGGTAGTCCAGTGTGACAACCTCACGCTCGATTGTCCCGCCAAATTTATCCTTCTGCCTACGAAACCGATGGCCTGGCGGCAAAGGCTGACGGTGACATCCGAACCACGATGCCTTTCCTCTGTGCTTTAACGTATGACCGGGATTCACGCCCATACAAGCAGGGCATGCTAGCTTCCCATGTGTGCTCCAGCCACACGTCATTCCCAAGCAGCCCTCATCTGATAATTCTGTTTAAGGGATTCATCCTATGTTTCGACTCCATGATTCCATAACCGTTTTAACTCATCAATCAACGGCCTTAAATACGCATATATGTCCTTGCCGGGACTCTTCGGCCCTACAATAAGCCACACAAAGAACATATACGGCTTCTTCATGCACATGCCTGGTGGAAGGTTGTACGGGACAATAATAACAGGCCAACAGGAGTAAGGCGTGGTAGACTGACCGAAAGGGTTGAACCCATCGGTTGCCAGACCAAGTCTAACATTCTGAACTTCCTGAGCAAAGACTGGATGCCTGCGGTCAAACTCCTTCCACACATTTTCATCAGCTGGGTGTGTCAGCACATCGACATCGTTGCTACGAGTCTCACGGTGAGCCCTCATATGTTCAACCGTATTGGATGAGTAGTACATTCTCTGAAGCCGTGCTGTGACCAGAAAATATCGCAATATCTTTCATTCAATGTCTTTCTTATTCCCTTTGTCTGGTTATACCTTGAATGACCACATATTGGGCACCGCATTAAGTCCTTATTCTCTTTCTAGAATAATACATAATCGTTATTGCACGCATCTATCCGCTCATAGCTCAACCCAAGTTTCCTCATCATCTTCTTCGCGTCATAGTACGACGGCGGTAACTTTTCACTTTCGGGCAGAATTTATTTGATTAAGGTAACAAACTCGTTAAAACCTTTCTCGCTCAGCTCGTGTAATAACCTACTAACCGCAGACATTCGTGTGTGTTTCGGAGCTCCATCCCACAGCGGCTCTTCTGCAGCTCTCAACAACTCATAAAACTGATGAGCCCCCTCGTTCGGCGGTTGTGGACTGTCGTTACCCCAGTCAACATTAGCATGCCCAGCATCCATAATCATATCTTGGTAATCATATCGTGCCTCCTCCCTAACTTTAGTTTCCCCGTGCTTCCACCTTGTGTATCCACCCAAAAAACCGTACCAACGAAGATGCCATTTTACTTCAATTCTTTTCTAGTGCAACAATTCATATCTACCGCACGGATACCTTAGCTTATCAAGGTCAAAATGTGCAGGATGCGCATGAGCGAAGTCGACAAATTCGCCACCGCGGCACTCAAAATCTTCCGCATTCTTTCTTTTCATCCAACTTAGATCGATCGACATGCCGACTGAATTATCGTACTTTATACCACCTTCAATTATGACCATCATTAGGCATTGCCGATGTAAATATGAATGCATGAATGTTACAACATGTCTATATATTTCCCTTCCACTCTCTAACAGGTAGTGGTCCTATTCTATTCAGAAAAGTACATGTTTATAAACAGTTAATAATTCATGCTTAGTCCCATGTCTGCGGAAAATGCGGCAGCACCTCCCCGGATTTCTCCAAGTACACGACATCGATTAGGAGTTCTAACATTCATCTAACCTTGCCTTGCAAGGTTTGACGGATTAGAACACCAGATCTGTATGCACCCGGAGAAACACACGAGAACGTGTACCAAATATCCACGACATATAACACAAAGCATGAGTCAAAACACTGTTTTATAAATAATTAGCTTTTCTAAATTGTCCAAACTGGACATCCAAAGGCTCATTATAAAGCATTACTTTGTAACGAGTACCTTTGAACGAGAACTAAGGGTTTTTATGCCTGCATGTGTTCAGAAATTGATAAGATATGCAAGAATCTTTCTGAAATATCAAAACTACAGAAAGAGCGTTACAGATGTTAGCAATTCCACATTGAATGGAATTCGTTGGCAACGAGTTAAACCATCTCGTTGCCAATGGACTTCTCAAAACAACAACTAATATAAAGAAGGCAGGGTTTGTAAACAACGAGTAATTGAACCATCTCTGGGCAATATGAAGTAATTATGGGATGTACAAGGACTAATTAGGGCTAACTAGGTTATTATGGTTAATTACGAGTATTAATTATAGCTAATTAGGGTTGATTATGACTAATTAGGGTTATTTAGTCCTAATTAGGGTTTAATTGTGCTGAGTAGTGCTGATAAGTCCTAATTAGGCCTAATTGGGTTATGTTAGGGCTAATTAATGTTAATGAGGGGTAGTTTCGGATAATTATAGCTAATTAGGGTTATTTAGTCCTAATTAGGGTTTAATTATGCTGAGTAGTATTGATTAGTCCTAATTAGGGCTAATTAGGCTTAATTGGGTTATGTCAAGTCTAATTAATGTTAATGAGGGCTAGTTTCGAATAATTATAGCTAATTAGGGTTGATTAGGACTAATTAGGGTTATTTAGTCATAATTATGGTTTAATTGTGCCGAATAGTGTTGATTAGTCCTAATTAGCGCTAATTAGGCTTAATTGGGTTATGTTAGTGCAAATTACGTCTAATTAGGCTAACTATAATCAATATGCGCGTAATTGGGTTCATTTGAGCTAATTTTGGGGTAGTTACAGCTAATTCGATTTTCATTAGGATCTTAGGGTTAATTAAAACTAATTAGGCTTGTTAGAGCTAATTAGGGTTAATTGATTTATTAAAATATTGTTAATCAGGACTAATTATAGCTAGTGCTGGAGCCACGATGAGATTCCAGGGGGTGCATGCTAAAAATGTCACATTAACCTAACTAACCTAAATTTAATGTACAGTCAAGAATCTCTATTACGCCACCTCATGTAGGGTGTCGTTATGGTGTCCGCTACTTGGCTGACACCTCCGCCCATGTGTCCGACACATAACGACACGTGTCCGATGCCTCTGGACACGTGTCCGACGCCCACCGACACGCACCTCCGGACATATCGGCATATGTTGATTTATTTTGTTAATGTCAGACACCGTCGATCAGACACGGTGTCCGTGTCTGCACTAACTAACAAGTATCTCAATCCAATTGGGTCCCATCCTCAGTCAACAATCTCAATTCTCAAATGCTCAATGCAATAAAAATTAACAAAAATCACACATTCAATCCACTTGGGTCCCATCCTCCTTCAATAATCTCAATATCTCAAATGCTCAATGCACAACTAACAACCTAAAACCATCAATCAACACCCCAACATCATCAATTAATAATCACAATTAGTTCAAATGCATAACTAATAACCTAAAATCATCAATTAACAACCTAAAATCACAGATCAATAATCACAATTCTCAAATGCACAATTAACAACCTAAAATTATCAAACAAATGATCAATGTTCAAAAGGGAAAAAATAGTTCAAAATACACATATCTGATGCGCTTGAATTATTTCGAGTTATGGTTCGATTGTATTAGGGCATTCAATTTAGGGTTCCATCAAGGGTTCAATTAGTTTAATTTAGGGTTCGGTTCGATTAGGGCATTCAATTTAGGGTTTAATTAGGGTTCAATTACAGTAATTTAGGGTTCAATTATTTCAATTTAGGGTTCGGTTGGATCAGAGCATTCAATTAGTGGTTCAATGAGTTTAATTTATGGTTCGATTCGATTAGGGCATTCAATTTAGGATTTAATTATGGTTCAATTACTTCAATTTAGGGTTCAATTAGGATGTTCTATTAATTCAATTTAGGGTTTGATTGATTTGGGGCATTCAATTTAGGGTTCAATTAGTTCAATTTAGGGTTCGGTTGGATTAGGGCATTCAATTTAGGGTTCAATTAAGGGTTCGATTAGCTTAATTTAGGGTTCGATTCGATTTGGGCATTCAATTTAGGGTTCAATTAGGGGGTTCTATTAGTTCAATTTAGGGTTCGGTTGATTTGGAGCATTCAATTTATGGATCAATTAGTTCAATTTAGGGTTCGGTTGGATTAGGGCATTCAATTTAGGGTTCAATTAGTTTAATTTAGGGTTCGATTCGATTTGGGTATTCAATTTAAGGTTTAATTAGGGTTCAATTACTTCAATTTAGGGTTCAATTAGGAGGTTTTATTGATTCAATTTAGGGTTTGGTTGATTTGGGACATTCAATTTAGGGTTTAATTAGGGAGTTCAATTATTTCAATTTAGGGTTCGGTTGGATCAGGGCATTCAATTAGGGGTTCAATTAGTTTAATTTAGGGTTCGATTCGATTAGGGCATTCAATTTAGGATTTAATTATGGTTCAATTACTTCAATTTAGGGTTCAATTAGGGGGTTCTATTAGTTCAATTTAGGGTTCGGTTGATTTGGGGCATTCAATTTAGGGTTCAATTAGTTCAATTTAGGGTTTGGTTGGATTAGGGCATTCAATTTAGGGTTCAATTAGTTTAATTTAGGGTTCGATTCGATTAGGGCATTCAATTTAGGGTTTAATTAGGGTTCAATTACTTCAATTTAGGGTTCAATTAGGGGGTTCTATTGATTCAATTTAGGGTTCGGTTGATTTGGGGCATTCAATTTAGGGTTCAATTAGGGGGTTCAATTATTTCAATTTAGGTGTCCCCACTATTCCTTGAATTTCAGATTAGCAGTCTCTCTTGTAACTTGTCTAATCTAATCAAATCAGGAAACCAAGAATCAGCCATGAACTGCTTACTCTATAGCAACCTAATTACCTAAAGCATCAGCCATTAATTGCTTACCATATAGCAATGCTAAAAGCTGAAGTATAATAAAAGATATAGCCCAGCATACAACCTTTAAAGAGCATTTCATGAACATACTTCTTCTATTTTATTTCATATTTTCAACACTCGCAGGTATCTCAATTCAAGTTCAGTATCATTGAATGGAAATTCAAACTACAAAGTAGTTCAATTGCAGGATTTGGCTACTATAAAAATTGAACTAAATATGCACATCTCGATATTTCTAACAAGAAAAAATATTCTGAACCTACATTCATTTAAGAAAAATTGACCTACATTCAACATGAAAAATATATGTATATCATAAAACCAAAACTCCTTTAGACCAGTACAATCGGAATATCAACATAAATTGTTGCAGAACTTCAAAAAATTGAAGCAAGTAGAAGTAAGGATAAGCTTAAACAGACCTGAATGAAGTGTTCGATTATATATGAAAGACAATAATGTCGTGAGGGTCACCGGAGGTGGCGCGGCTTTGAGGGGAGGACGGGTATTCGCCGGAGGTGGTGCAGTGTCAAAGGGATGATAGTGGTGTCGCCGGAGGTGTGCCTCGCCGTAGAGGGGGTCGCCGTAGGTGAGAACGTCGGTGGGTGAGAGATAAGAGACAGAGAGAGAAACAGGAGAAAGAAAGCAGATTTGATCTATTTTAAGGCGGACTTTTAGCGACGGAAAGGTACCGTCGCTAAAAGTCCGTCGGAGGTATCGTCGCTAAAAGTCCGTCGATAAAACAAATTTTATTCGATGGATTTTTTTAGCGACAGTATTATTCCATCGCTTAAAAATATTAAAAAAACCTCAAAAATTAGAAATTCCATAAAAATATTTAACGACAGGATCCCCGTCGTTAAAAGTCCGTTGTTAAAGTCCACCGGCAAAGGTTTTTTCCGACATAATATTCCGTCGATAAAACCTTTTACCAACGAATTTTACCGACGGAGTTTTCCGTCATTGAAAGAGCTTTTGGCGACGGAAAGCATTCCGTCGCTAAATCTATCTTTTCTTGTAGCGTTGGTCTATGAATTTTAATTTTCATATTATAACACACTTTAAAGGATATAATTATCAAAATGAAGTCTTAATAGATTAGTATATTGATCAGATAGAGTTTTAGAATAACTAGAATTAGTTTTAAATTAATTTTACTTCTAAATTGAAAGTGGTATTTTTCTTTTTTTATATATGGGTTTTTATATTCATATTAGAGAGTAGTTTTGAAGATACAATAGTCAATATCAAGTTCTAATAAATTAGTATAATGATAAGGTGGAGTTTTAGAATGATTAGAATTAATTTTTTTAATTTAAGGACATAATTATCAAAAAGAAGTCTTAATAGATTAATATATTGGTTAGGTAGAATTTTAGAATGATTAGAATGAGTTGTAAAAGTAAAAAGACTTACTAATATAGTAGTTAATTAATCTTAAAATAAGAATCCCATGATGTGTTATAAAGAAGCAATAGTGTGTCACGCAAAGAAGGTATCAATACCTTTCTCGCTTCACTTATTATATCTTATGTATAGATATAGATAAAGACATATATTCCAATAAGATACTTTAACAAAAGAATCTTGACATCCCATAAGAAGTAAAAAGGAAAAAAAAACTTCAATTTTTTAACTGCACTCTAATCCAAAAAGGGTATTTTATGGGAAAAAAAAGTTTTTATAAGGGTTTTCTAGGAAAGTAGCTTATCTTATGAGAAGTCAAAAACACTATTAATTTTTTATAATACTCTAATCCCGAAAGGACATTTTGATGGAAAAAAAAAAGATTAGCCATTTAAATGTATGTATGTATGTATAATTGTAGATATGTTCAAAAGGAGAGAGATCCTTGGTTTTATGTATGTATAAATGTAGATATGTTCAAAAGGAGAGAGAGATATGTTCAATTCTTAACCTAAAGTATGCAGTGGAAGGTGCATGTTAGCATGATTGTAATGTTGATGTGTAAGTTCCCGATTGTAGCAATCTTGCAAAATCATTAGTTGTTCTTGAATTCTTTTCGCTTTGCAAAGGCACAATTAACGTACAGCAAAAAGTTGAGTTGCGCTGTTAAAATATAATCTTCTGTTCTTTGATGCTATCAAGAACACCCCGATACCAATAACCTTAATGTATGAAAAAACTTATCACATCACATTTCTATATGCTCATGTGAATTACGTACACTCTTCTGTTTTGGCAGGAGAACTACCAAAAACAATCGTCAACATTTCATCGTTATTGGAACTTGAACTCCTAAACAATGCAATTGCTGGTAGCCTCCCAAAGGATTTGTGCTACTCAATTCCAGGGTTTGAACGTCTCAGCCTTGGTGACAATCAATTCAATGGAGAGATCCCTGATAGTCTATCGCATTGCAAATCACTGCTCTTAGTCTATCTATCATTCAATCATTTCACAGGGAGCATACCCAGAGACATTGGGAACTTGTCACTACTTCAAGAGTTCTATCTTAGCCGAAATAACTTGAAAGGTACCATTCCTCCTCCTCCATTTTTCATTTAAGGCGTTAACAAGAATTTCATTTTTAGAATATTGACTCAGCATTTTATTTTATTTTTTCCTTTGTGTTTTTTACTGCAGGAGAATTACCAAAAACAGTCTTTAACATTTCTTCATTAGTGAGGTTTGGTATCAATTCCAATGAAATTGCTGGTAGCCTACCAGCTGATTTGTGCTACTTACTTCCGATGCTTAAAGCCATTGGCTTTGGCGTGAATCAGTTCACTGGAGAAATTCCCTCCAGTTTGCCACTCTGTGAATCACTTCAAGTCATCAGTTTAGTACTCAATAAATTCACAGGAATCATACCGAAAGACATTGGGAATCTGTCAATGCTTGAAGTGGTATATATTTCTGGCAACCAACTCACCGGAACAATCCCTAACTCAATCTCAAATTCTTCCAAAATTACTTCTCTAGATTTGGGTTTGAACATGCTAACCGGCAATGTACCCACAGTTTTAGGTGAACTTACATTCCTCCAACTTCTCCAGCTTGGACCAAACCTTTTGACAAATGAACCATCTCTGGGACTAAGTTTTCTTACTTCACTAACAAATTGTAGGTCTTTGAATACATTGGTGATAGGATCAAATAGATTGGATGGAGTTCTTCCAAATTCCATCGGGAATCTGTCCGCTTCTCTTGAATTGCTTGGCGCAGCTGGCTGCCATATTAACGGCATGATTCCAAGTGAAATTGGTAATCTAAGTAACTTGGTGACTTTGGATCTTGGAAATAATGATTTGACAGGATCAATCCCTGAAACTATAGGAAAGCTGCAGAAAATCCAACGGCTGCAACTACATGACACTGCGATACATGGGTTGATACCCGACAATATCTGCAAGTTAACAAAGCTGGGCGAGCTGAATTTGATGAATACCAAACTTTATGGGTCAATACCAAGCTGCTTGGGGAACCTTACTTCATTGCGAACACTTCAGTTAGGCTCCAACGCACTCACGTCTCATATGCCATCAACTTTGGGAAGTCTAAAAGATATCCTCCTCCTCGATTTGTCCTCAAATTTTCTAATTGGTCCTCTGCCTCAAGAAATTGGTAGCATGAAATCCATTGTAGAATTGCAATTATCAGGGAATCAGTTCTCAGGTTACATACCAACTTCTATTGGGGAGCTACAAAATTTGGTTAACCTCTCCTTGTCAAGAAACAGATTACAAGGCTCTATACCTGAATCATTTGCTGATATGGTAAGCTTGGAGTCCTTGGACCTATCCCTAAACAATCTTTCTGGCACGATCCCTAAGTCATTGGAGAAACTTCTGCATTTAGGCTATCTAAACGTTTCTTTCAATGAATTAAGTGGTGAAATTCCAAATGGAGGAACCTTTAACAACTTTACAGCTGGATCATTCATTGGAAACGAGGAATTATGTGGAGCACCTCAGTTCCATGTCGAGGCATGTAAGGGCAATAAACGTACAGGATTCAGCAAGACCAAAATTCTCCTGGTCTATATCTTGCCATCGATCGCATTTATAATTATTGCAACTGCTATTGCAATTTGGTTGCTTAGACGACGAGCCAGCAATACACATCTTCTGGTTCAGGAAAATTCACTGCTTTATCCTTTCAATAAAAGGATTTCCTACTATGAGATTCTTCAGGCAACAAACAACTTTAGCGAGGACAATTTAATTGGGAGGGGAAGCATGGCCCTGGTGTACAAGGGGATATTCTACAATGGGATGGTTGCTGCCGTAAAGGTTTTCAATCTACAACTCCAAGCAGCGTTCAAGAGTTTTGAGGCAGAGTGTGAAGCGATGCGCAACATTCGCCACCGGAATCTTGTTAAGGTAAGCAGCAGTTGTTCCAACCATGATTTCACCGCTCTGGTGCTAGAATACCTGCCAAACGGGAATCTTGAGAAGTGGCTCTATGGTCGAAACTATTTCCTCGATATTGACCAAAGAATAGGCATCATGATAGACGTTGCAGCTGCATTAGAATATTTGCATTATGGTTATTCATCCCCTGTGGTGCACTGTGATTTGAAACCGAGCAATATCCTTTTAGATGAAGACATGGTCGCCCATGTGGGTGACTTTGGCATAGCAAAACTCTTAACTGAAGACAAGCCGACAACACAACCCAAGACCCTCGGTACTATTCGGTACATCGCACCAGGTACGGTTTGTCTAATGGTATTTCACAGCAACTCATGAAATAGGTGCTCAGTTCCAGTATGTCAATAACATCATCCGAAAAAGAAAATTGAAAAAAACAAAAGAAGCATCAATTTGTTATTATTATTAGTCTTTCTCACAATACCTATTAGCATCAATAGCATGAAAGATATGAAACCATATACATGAACGGTAGAGAAGAAAATCCAAATTGCACCATGTTTCTACTCCCTGAAATTAACTAAAGTACGAACATTTCCTAAATTAACCCAGTAAAAATTCATACGATCTTAAATGGACTTGTACGTGCTAAGATGATATGTACTGATATTCAACATGAAAAAAGAAATCATTCTTCTCTGGTTGATTCGGTATTGAATGTGTACCATTATTGCAGAATACGGGACGGCAGGCATAGTGACCACTATGGGGGATGTTTACAGCTATGGGATTATGTTGATGGAAACGTTCACAAGAAAGAAGCCCACCGATGACCTGTTTGTGGGAGAACTCACCATAAAAAAATGGGTATCCGAGTCGTTTTCTCAAGCAATACTCAGCATTGTGGATGCCAAGTTGCTGACAGAAGAAGAGGAAGATTTTAGTGAGAAAGGAAGTTGCTTGTCAATGATCATCGACGTAGCACTAAACTGCACAGAAGATTCACCGGACGATAGGATTAACATGAAAGATGTCAAATGTAGGCTTACGAAGATTAGACAATGGTTTAAGGGATTGTAATCGGAAGACTGAAGTTAGGCAAATATTGTCTCAAAATTGCTTCATCTGTCTAGTATTCTAAAAGATATTGAAGTGGCATGGGTGAATGTCTCAGAATAATTATGAGGAGTGACTACAATGAGCTGCTTATACACAGTTACTATTAGTTTCGAAAGTCTTATCCTGTAGCTTAGCCAGATATTTGAATTTTTGAGCAGGTAAGGCGTTGACGGCCTGGCAAGAGAACCTAAACATAGCCCATTAAATTTTAGAATTGATTTTGGGATTGTTAAATCGGATTAAATCTTAATTATATGAGATTATTAGGTACTTGGCAAATATTAAAAACTGATTAACTCAATTTGACATGTATGGCAACCTACCATGACGACAAGATTGTGTATAAGAAGCAACCATATCAATGAACCCTTGTGGGCAGCGACTAATACACTGAATCTCGTTGACTTTTTAAATGTTACATGTCACGCCAGAATCCTAAAGATTTGTAATACATCTACCCATATTGTACACTTGGCCGATTTTTGTTTTGACACACAATTAATAATTTTTTTAATTTTTTGCTTTGCTTGAATACCCCTTGAGAAGGTCACTTGGAGACCACAAATAGATGATTATCTATAAATTTAGACGGTTGGCCAATTCTGGGTGTGATTGCTAAAAATCCAGAACGACAGAGTTCTTGATGCCCAAAATAGAATGTTAGGGTTATATTTGCTAAAAGTGGCGAATCTTAGCAGGTTATTTGCAATTTAGCCTAGTGGAGATGAAAATCACAAAATCTCTACAGGGTTTGGAACTCTTGGTCATTTTACCACTTCTTGCACCCACCCCCCCACCCTTCCTACACCTGCATTTTCCTTCTTTCAAGCCATGAACCATGGAGAAGACTTCATTCGTACTAGTTATGGTTGCGTTTGCACCTAGAAAAATTCTTGACCGATCCAGCCTAACGTGGTTGATTCGTTCTGTTAATAAATTAGGTCAATTGACCCATTATCCGCTCACTAACAGATAATGTGTATTTGTTAGTTTGGATAAATACAATTATTTAGAGAATATTTATCTCTTAAGTGTTTGAGATAAATACAATATTTATCTCCTAAGAGTTTGGGGTAAAACCAGTCTCTAATTGTATCTCTATATAAAGGCTAGAGATATCCCAATAAGTCAGAAGTGATAGCAATAAGTCACAAGACAAGCCCTCTCTCTGTTGTATTCTCTCTAGTGAATCACCGAGCTCTAAGATTTTGTTCGTGGACGTAAAACTCGACTCTAGTAGCCGTTTTCGTACCTACGATAAAGATTAAGCTTTGGAAGCTCGTAACAACAAGGATCCTACGTCGAAATTTTCGGAGACTTTGTACGGTATGTTTCCGAACCCATTACGTTATGTGGTAAGCGCATTAAATCGTTTCAACATTGGTATCAGAGCATGATTACTTGTTGATTCGCCTTTAACATGCTAGTATAATTATGTGCATGTTACGATTTTTTCCGAATACATGAACGAGACCCATTACAAAAATTCAAAATTTATTGAGCATGTTTTCTGAAAAATAATTATAAGTTTTTGTTCTCCTATAGTTGAGGATGAACTCCATAAAATTTCGTGATTTTTGGACGCATAATTTGTGAGAACTCGCGATTTTATTTTTTCAAGAAAACTGTGGTTTTTTCGAGTTTTGGGACTCAAATTCGTAGCATGAGATTCTGTTATTATCATGATCGGTTCGTACATAATTAATCTATGTCGTATAAGCTTTCCAATGATATATGTCACACATTATTTGGCCTAAAAACGAGAGAGATATGGCCTTCGGAAGTTGGCATCGCGGCATGGCGACGGCTGGAGAATTAGGGTTTTTTAAAGAAGAAGATGAACAGTATCTTCACGCGCTCCACGTGCCAAGCCAAGCCGCACGCGCGAGGCACGCGCCAAGTCAGCCGACTACGCGCGCCAAGCCGCGTCGTCACGAGTCATCACTCGCGCCACGCGCTACCACGCGTCGTCACGCGCCAGCAAGTCTGCGGACAGCTCCTCACGCGCTCCACACGCGCGTGCTTCACACGCGCCTGCCAGAGAACCCTAGATGCTGCCCCACTCGCACGGCGGCGCGTGGAGGCACGTGAGGGATATGTTTTGGTCGGTGTTTGTCACCGCCGGCGAGTGAAGCTCCAGTTTGGCCCAGAAATTTTCCTATGGTATTAAATTTACTTTATACCCTCTGTATGTGTTCTGTTTAATTTTTAAACGATTTTTCTATAAAAATTAGCTTTAAAAATTTTGTTTAATACACAAAATTTTTCCTTTAATTCCAGAGAGTATATTATGGTTAAATTTACTGTTTTCAATCTTTTAAAAAAATTTATCTCTCATTTTTTGGCTATTTGTGAGTATTTTTGTGGTACTTTTGTGATCCTAAAAAATACGAATATTGCGTAAATTAAATATTTTTTTGCACTTTGTGGATAGCAATGTATATTTTTTGGAGAGTTATATGACATAGAT
The DNA here is from genome assembly GCA_033065855.1 of Escallonia rubra. NCBI lineage: Eukaryota > Viridiplantae > Streptophyta > Magnoliopsida > Escalloniales > Escalloniaceae > Escallonia > Escallonia rubra. Next base: position 120,094 of record JAVXUO010001424.1, on the reverse strand, counting down.
ATATTCTGTCTTATTTGTTACATGCTTGCCTTGATTTGCGTTATGGTTTAATATATATATATATATATATATATATATATATATATATATATATTGTTAAGGTATATCTGTTGGGTTTTTTGGTAAGCCCACATTTTTTTAAACCAATTTTTTCAAGGCCTTCCCGTTTTCCTTGGAAGGAGAATGTGGCATATTCATCCATTTAATTTCCCTTTAACTTATAATTTGAGCATGCTAGTTTTAGGTTAAATGGATGGGTATTAGATTGACATTCCAAATAAACTTATGTGTTTATTTTTGTTATTAGAATGTCAATAGGACTCAATGGAGTCCTTGCACATTTTGTTATGTGGTGTAATTTTACATTGTTCTAATTTATCATGTGGATGATTTATTACATTGTGAAATATGTGATGAAATTTATCGCGAAAAATTACTTGGAAAATATTTTTCCCAACTCACATACATGGGAGATGATTAGGAGCTTAGCAAATTTTTGATTTCATGATTTGAGGAAGGATAATGTTTTTCATTCAATTTTTTTGAAATAAATAGAAGGATGTATAATTAATGTTTTTATCTTTGCACAAACTAATGTAGTGAATAGAATGGCCACCAAGAATGTCATAGCTGATCTTGTTATGGGTAAGAAACTTAATGGAGATAATTATGACATCGGGCACAAAAAGAAAAAATTCATGCTGAACGAACAAGAGCTCGAAGAACACTTGACCAAAGAGATGGTCGCGCCCACTGAGGGGCAACCCCTAAGAGATCATGCTACCTACCAGAAATGGAATGAGAAAGATCGTAGTGCGCGCTACACCTTGTTGAGCAGCTTGCAAAATGATCTAATTGGGCAGTTTGATGATCTTCCAGCTTGCAAATCTTTATAGGATCAGCTCAAGTTCTCTTTTGGTGAAACCTCAACTACGCGACTTCGTAGCCTTGTGATCAAGTTTGAGGAGTACACAAAAGACTTACCATGAGTGAACATCTAAGGATGATGTCCAATATGATTGGTAAGCTAAGGTATGATGGCCATGCGCTCATAGATAAGTAGCAAGCCAGGGTTGTCATAAGGCCCCTTCTTATCTCATGGGCCAATATGAAACAACTATTGACTCATAGTGAAAACATCAAGAACTTTTCTGATGTTTCACAACATGTCATCCTTGAGGGTGAGACTCGAGACGCTGACAGGACTCTTACTTATGTCGCCCAAGAGGGATCGCGCAATGCAAATGGCAAGCGTGGAAAACAAAGTAAGAAAGGCAAGGCTAGCACTTCTGCGCCAAAGAAAGGGAAAATAAAGAAACGCAAGGGGGTTCGCGCAATGCAAATGGCAAGCGCTAATGTTTTTTTTAATTTTATTTAAGGGTAATAAGTTGGACATATTTTTGGATGATGTTTTGTTCGGACATGGTTTTCGCATGTATAGTCTTTTTTTCAATTGGATTTAATTGATTCTCAATCCTCTTATTCTTATGTTGTGAATGATAATGTGGTGAATGATTCTACCACCTGGCATGCAAGGCTGGGTCACATAGTCCAAGATAGAATGACTCGTTTGGCTAGAGAGGGCCTTTTGGGCCCACTCGCAAAAGTCAATCTACAAACATGTGAGGCTTGTTAGGCCGGTAAAGTAGCAGGAAGCCTTTTGGAAAGGCACTGAGAGCAACTCAACCACTTGATCTAGTTCACTCTGACATATGTGGACCTATGAGTGTAAAGGCACGCCATGGCGCCTCTTATTTTCTTACACTAATAGACGATTATACGCGATATGGTTATGTGTATCTGATATCTCACCACTATGAAGCTTTGGACTGTTTCAAACGCTTTGTAGCGAAGGTTCAGAATCAGAAAGAGAAGAGTTTAAAAACTTTTCACACTAACCAGGGACGCGAATATTTGTCCGATCACTTCAAGAAGTTTTGTGAGGAAAAAGAAATAAGCAGGCAACTTACTATTCCTAATACTCCACAAAAAATGGTGTTGTAGAAACAAGGAATAAAACATTGTTAGATATGGGTAGGTCTATGACAGCGCAAGAAAACTTCTCAATATTTTTTTGGGGGAGAGGCCATTTTGACTGTAGCCTATATACTTAATCGTGTGCCTTCACAATCAGTTAAATCCACCCCATATGAGCTTTGGAATGGCCAAAAGCCAAATTTGAATAACTTGCACCCATAAGGCTCAGCAGGTTATGTTCACAGTACTTCTCATAAGTATGAGAAACTAGGGCCTAGAGCAAAGAAGAGTATCTTTCTAAGGTATTCTAAAAACTCTAGGCTATATGATGTATGGTAGTAAGTGTATTATATACCGTGTATAAATGCATGTAAAGAGTCAGTTAACTATTTTTCAAAATATAATTTTTAAACCGATTAAATGTGTATGCGTTGCTTTTAATATGCTATAAAGCCTCTCTCCTTCAATCATTCTTTTCTAATTTATGAGTGTTGAATAGCAAAAGGTCTCCTAAAATCAAACAAAAAAAGCCAAACGAGTATGAAATGAGTATCTAAAATTTATTTCATTACTGTAGACACCCATTTTTGTAGGTTTATTTTATAATTTATTTACTTGTTAGTTGTTGAGCTGTGTGCCTGGTGATAAATAATAAACTTAGTTAACCAATCTAGTTAGGAATATAGTGGTCGAATCCAATATAGTTAGCCTAGTTTAAGTGGTCCAAGCCGTTTAGTTGGTCCAGTTAGTTTGGACTTAACTCAGGTTAGAGTCTAGATAGGATATATAGAAAGTTAATGACTTAATTTTGATTCAATTTGGTGGTTAATCTCAAAACCTGGTTTATCACATGTGCTTTATACGTGTTTTATCCTAATTAGTGATTCTTATCCATCTAGATTTGGTAAAAAAAATCGCATCACATGAGGAGAGAGAACTGGCCAATAAAGATTTTGGCCATATTTGATCGGCCGGTAAGCGACAATTTGGACCATTCATTTATTTCAATTTTTATCTTTTGAAAATGATATGCACGTGATATGTACGAGTCGTACATATCTGATTAGAAGTCAAGCACTCCTTTACCTGCCCTCTGTATATTTGACTTGCCATCCTTGAAAACCTCCATACAAGGGAATGCCACGAAAAGCGTTGTTCTCCTTTCTTCCATGAAAGGGATCTATGTGCATTAAAAATAGGACGCTGATTGAACTTGCTCATCGGTGGATGTTTCAGTATCACAATCCTCCTTCACCATAATTGGATGCTGCTTGTGGTACCATAATTGGATACTGGTGTTGTAGCTTTGGTTTTCTTGCACTTCGGGCGGTGACTAGACTGATTTTCGTGGCTTAAGTAATCGATGCGGTTGGTAACGGGCTCCACGAATTTGTACCCTACATTCATCAGCTTTTATATCCCAACATTGACAAGAAACAAGAATCATATGTTACCACTGTTACAAAGACTGAAGAAATGTGTGAACCCACAACCTTATATACTTATATCCTGACCTTAGCTATCAGTAAATGGTAATCTTGTTGTCACTTATTCACATTTTGTGGACAAATAAGGTGTTTATAAGCATAAAAGAGTAGACTTCCCAAACACTTGATTATTCTAAATAATTTATGAGAGATAGCTCCATTGGTTCGTTCTTATTTAGGGGTCAGATGTTTTCCGTCAAGGTTAATTACAAAACTGTTAATTGTATTATACATGTTTTTGCATTTTAGTCCATGTAGTTACAACTTTGACAAAACTATTCTGTGCAATTTCACAAACTATTACAAACCAATAAAAAACTAGCTTCCATCCAAATGTTATACAGTAAATAGTCACGTGCAACTCACATGCAAAGTTCTAGTGGCAAAAGGGAAAATTAGTAGATTGTATGTCTCTTTGCTTCCTATCATTCTCGCTATGCTAAGTTGTCGCCTCCACGATCAGCCACCACCAACTGCTAACCAGGATTTCATCTTAGGGGGGGCTAAAAATATATCGAAGGAGATAAATATTTTTATAAGTAAAATAGCACACAAAAACAAAGTACACTTTTCGATAATACACAAAACATACTAAAAAGCATCTAAAATGTCTTATTAAGTTTCATGAGAGCCACTAAGGACTCTTTACAACACAAAAAGAAGAGAATACAAAATACACATTTCAGTGTTTACAAACGAAAGCACTAAATAACTATTCGATGAGGCGCCGAAGATTGGTAGCGTTTGATAATTGCCTCATTTGTAATAGTTTTGAAGACATTCTTCTCAATGTAACAAACCAAGCTATCATTCATCCATTCGTCTCCCATGCGATTCCGAAGTCGAGTCTTTATTATCTTCATTGCAGAGGAAGCTCTTTCTACAATAGCAGTTGCAACAGGTAAAAGTAAGACCAATCTCAAAACAAGAACACCACAGGATATATCACATCCTTTTTCAACTCAACTAACTTTATAACAAGTTCACCAATTCCCCTGACTTCATAAAGTTCTTCACAGGAGCGCACATCCATAATATAAGTCTCGAGCTGACTTTGAAGTACCCTAAGCTCTATCGGCGAAAAGTCATATGGATAAAACTGTGCAAGACGTATCAACTTTTGCTTATTAAAAGTAGAAAAACCATCACTTGGATCAAGACATGCCATACATATAAACAACTCCGTGGTTACCTCACTAAAATGATTATTCAACTCACTGATTTGCAAATCAACAACCGTTAAGAAAATATCAACACGATAATGGTAAAATTTTGTACCTTCTTCAGCATTACGTCTTTGCCTCCCCGGGGCTACAAACCTCGCACTCATGTCCAATACATCAATATCGTCTTCTACACAAAATTTTTAGTCCGCTTCCAGCAAGTCTTCTAACCCTTGGTCTCTAAAGAGCTGCAATCGTTGCTTTGTTATACTTACCAACTTCATTGCATTCACAATGTTTTGATCTTTCTTTTGTAATGCTTGTGAAAGTTCATTCGTCATCCCCAAAATATTTATCATCAAATGCATGTTGAAGACAAAATCATAAGTTGGCACCGAGTTCAAAAGACCCAATGCTTCACCTCTCTGTTCATAATCTGTAGCATCCTCAACAACCTTATTAAGCACACATATCATTGAAGCAAACATTTGACTCAAATTCAATAATGCACCGTAATGTGATCCCCAACGGGTCTCTCCTGCTCTTTTGATGCTAGTTTCTTGATTTAAACCTCGACCACTGACGATATCACCACTCTCAAGGTCACGAGCAAGTCTAATGGCTTCACTTTCTCGAATAGCATCTCTTCGCTTGCATGAAACTCCCACAGTGTTGACTACCTTAGCAACCAAATTAAAGAGCAATGCAATCTGAGCATGTTTTTTTGCAACGGCTACAAGAGTTAGCTGAAGTTGATGAGCAAAGCAATGAATATAATAAGCACTTTCATTCTCCCTCTGAATTAAGGTTTTAAGACCATTGAATTCACCTTGCATATTACTTGCTCCATCATAGCCTTGTCCACGAATTCTTGAAATGCTCAATTCATGCATTGCAAATAAACTGTCAATCGCGTCTTTCAATGATAAGGTAGCGGTATTAGCAACATGGACAATACCAAGAAAACGTTCAATCACACGTCCTCTTTTGTCCACATATCTGAAGACAAATCCCATTTGTTCTTTAACTGAAATATCACGACACTCGTCAACTAAAATGGAAAATAATTCAGTTTTCATGTCCCCAACAATTGCATCTCTTATTTCTCCGGCAATGGCACAAACAATTTCTTTCTGAACTTTTGGTGATGTCAATTTGAGGTTCTGAGGAGCATTCGACAACACGACTTTTTTCACATTTTCATTGTAATCAGCAATAAACTCTAACAGTTCTATAAATTTTCCCTGATTTTCAGATTCATCGTGCCCATGGAAAGACAAGCCTTGACGTAAGAGAAACCGAATAACATCAATTGATGCAGTCAAGCGAGTACGGTATTGAACCCTACTTTCATCTGTTTGCTTAGACAAAACTACTCCAATACTCTGCTGAGGGTTATCAAAGGCTTGACACTTAGTTAAAGCAAGGTTGTGTACACTACCAACTTCTCCAACATGTTTTTTTTTTTTTTTTTTCTTTCTCCAATCGTTAAAACCATGCCTAACAAAAGTACCACCACCTCCTTGGTCCCCATGAACACTTCCAAACAAGTAGCAACACAAACAATATGCTTCATCTTTTGCTACACTATACTCCAACCAACTCGAATAAATGTCAAACCAAGAAGAAACAAATCGACGAGACTGAGTTTCGAATTGTGTAAATGGAAAATTGTGGTGACGAGGTTGGCAAGGACCTTTCGACCAATACGCTCGTCGAACTTTATCTCGAACATTAGGACCATAATCCAAAATATTCGGACGCAACCCAGGATCCGCAATAAGCTCGTCAGAGTTGAACTCGTCGCTAACTCTGCTTGAATGTCCGGAATGAATATCATGATACACAATGGGAGCCTTGTCCCTTACTGTTGGAATCAGAGACTGTTGAATAGTATCTTGATTTCTACACTCATTCTTATTAGACTGCAATAATTCTTCCACCTTTGCTTTCTTTTTAAAGAACCTTTCCATTCTGAAAAAAATATATTTTATTTTAAGTATCAATCCATCAATTATCAATCAAATAACCTAGTTAATTACAAATATTTTATTCTTTTACTTTTCCAGTCATGTTTTATTATCGCATTAACCTAATTAACTTAATTTCAACCCACCATTCAACTAAATCACATATCCGACATCTCAATCCAATTGGGTCCCATCCTCCATCAACCATCTCAATTCTCAACATATAATTAGCATAAAAATAATCTCAATTTTTAAATACACAATTAACACAACCTAAAATTATCAATCAAATAATCAATGCTCAAATGGGATAAAAATTCAATTGGGTCCCATCCTCCATCAACAATCTCAAATCTAAGTGCTCAATGCACGATTAACATCCATAAAGCATCAATTAATAATCTAAATTATCAAATACACAACTAATAACCTAAAATTATTAATCAAATAATCAATTCTCAATAGCAAAAGAAATTGTTCAAAATGCACACCGACCTCAGTCCTCAGAAATCAGAACGGCGTCTTTGTCGCAATGTCGTCGGTGACTGAAACTCAAACTCAGATATTCAATTTCACTATTTTCAAGCGTCGTGACCGCCGAACCGCAATGGCGAAACTTCCTCGATTCGTCCGCCGGCTCGTAGATGGTAGATCTAAGCTAGATCTGCCAGATCTGATCTGGCCGGAGTTGGGGTGAGGACCGCCGGACTGAGGAGGGCCTTCGTCGGCTTCGCGCTTCGAAATCGGGGGACGGTGACCAACTGATGAGCCCAGCCGACGATCGGTGGTTGTGGGTCGGTGGGTGGTGCTGGCGTGCAGGCGATACGGCGAGCCGCGGTGGCTGAGAGAGCCGAGAGAGGAGGAGTCGAGGAGAGATACTGGCGTCACGGCGTGAGCTTCACTTGACTTGACGGAGTTGACACCACGGCGACCACCGACCGGAGTAGTTACGGCGATGACAGGGGCGGAATGAGGCTTCCAAGCCGATGAGCCGTGGGCCTCCGCCTTTGTGTGGTGCCTGCCGCGGTGACTGAGAGTCGAGAGAGCCGAGAAAGAGTAGGGATGTCAATGGGGCCGGTCGGATGCGGATTTTATGAAATTCGCACCCGCCCCGGTAGTCATTATACGCTGCCCCGCCCCGCCCCGCCATCGGGTCAAGGGATGGGAATACCATTCCCGATCCGATGGATTATTAGAAAATCCGCTCCCGCCCCGATCCGCCCCGACCTCCAAAATTTTGAATTTTATCTCAAGTGTGAGCATGAGATTCTTCTCTATCAATATGCAGTTTTTACCAACAAAAATAGAATTATGTTTCAATTTTATCCAAAGAGAGTCATAAGCATCTGGCACAAAGGGAAAATGTAACACTCAGAAATGAACATTTGTTGTAATTAAAAAGGAAGAATAGGTACAGATTGTGTTAGTTCAGCACAAGTCTTAAAAAAGAACCAGAAGCAGAAGAAAATCTAAAGTGAACTTTCAAAAATGCTCTGCCAATGATATATTGGGCCATATAGGAACACTATGGGGAGCAAGCAAATACAAAGTTTACTAGATTCTAGTTATAGATGAAGGACGAAAATACAAGTTATAACAATTGGAATCTATTGTCAAACTGCCAAAGACCAGATAGAAACAATGGCCAAGAATGGAGTGTGGAATGTAGCCAAAACTCCAGCTACATCAGAAACTTCAGTTTAAGTGTCTGGGTTGACCAGAGCACATCAGAAACTTCGCAATGAAAAATATAAAACCAAGAAAAATTAAAACAAAAGAAATTTATCAAATTCTACATATCTATCAGATCTGCAAACCCATCAAGACTAATCAAAGTTACAAATCTCAGCCCAGGAAGTCAGCCTCATTGCCTTGACTTTCTTTTATGGTATCGTTTCAGCCTTGGCGCCGGTACTTCAGATCCGGCGATTCATCGAGTGACAGTCACGGCCATGGCGATTAAAGCCCTCCATGAGTAAAGGCGCCAGTGAATGCATCACGGTGGATGGTGGTGAGTGATGAGGAGGTTTGTAGAGGGGATGACGAACGGTGAGAGACTGAGAGAAGAGGTAAATGGCTACGGCGCCGCAAAAGATCTACGTTGGAGAGTGGACGTACGTCGTGCGGTGGAGAGGTTTGTGGAGGGGATGACGGGCGATGGGAGACTGAGATAAGAGGTGAACGGCTTCAGCGCAGCAAAAGATCGACGTTGGAGAGTGGCTGCGCGCCGTGCGGTGGAGAGTGGCTGCGCGCCGTGCGGTGGAGAGCCGAGAGTGAGAAGGCAAAGATTAGGGTATGCCAGAAAAGAAGTATATATGGTATACAATGGACGGTTCAGATAGAGTAAAGTATTAGGGGACGGCTAAGATCAACTAAACTGTTAAGGTAACTAGACCGGGGCGGGGCGGGTCGCGGGGCAGTTTGGGTGAATACCATACCCGACCCTAACCCGCTGCGGGTTTTAAAAAAAAATACCAGGCCCCCCCCACGACCCGGTCACAGTCAAACTCGCCCGCTTCTGCCGGTGCGGGGCGGAGATCCGCGAGTTCGGATTTGTTTGCCATCCTTAAGAAGGAGAGGTGCCCGTGCAACCGTGTGCCAGTGTGCCGCGGTGAGGTGAGCCGGTGAGGTGACTGACTGTGAGATGAGAGTCAGCCGAGAGAGAGAGAGGAGGAGAGAGAGAAAGAGAGAGAAAGGAAAAGTTGGAAATGAAAAAAAAACACTATATATATATATATATATGTATATAAATTTTTTTTTTTCAAAATCTGAAGGGGGGCTATAGCACCCCCTGGTACAAGCCTAGTTCTGCCCTTGCTGCCACACCGTTAGCCACGATCATCGTTACACCCAAACTGTTGATCTCGACGTTGTGCCGTTGCTTGACGGCTATCCTGCATCCAGAAATGCTAGGGAGAGTATGTAGAGGGGAAGTTATCTGTCGGTGGAGGAGGCGCGAGGGGTTGAGCGTCACTGCCGTTAGTGGTGCAAGATCGCGGCGGCGATGAGTTCCCCAATCAACTGCGTCACCAGTACCACTACCAAGCTCAATGAACCAATGGATGAGTCCAAGCTCGAGGAACCGCTCCAATCAAATGACACCGTGGCGACAAATGCAGGTTTCAAGCTCGATGAACTGATGTTTTGGTGGGTGGTCAAAGAATGATTGGTGTATAGGTGGCTTTGTGTTGAATTTGATGGAGATGACGCTAAATCATAGCATACAAATTCTGCAAAAATGACAGCATGGTGTGCAGAGTGCCTTTTCTTGGGGTGTAACGATGTTGGTTGAGGGAGGTTTTTTTTTTTTTTTTTTTTTTTTTGGGGGGGGGGGGGGGGGGGGTGGTTTGGTAGCGTAAACAGCAGAGGGTGTGCTGGGGTTGTCGTGTTTAGGGTGAAAAGATGTTGTGGGTGTTATGAAGGTGGTTGAGGGTGGTGTTTAGGGTGAAAAGGTGGTGGTGAGGGGCGACAGAGGGTGGTTTGGGGTCCTGGTGTGCGGTTTGTGACAAGAACACGTTGACTACGTCCTCTTGGGGGTTCATAGGGGTTTTGGGGTGGGGGGGGGGGGGTGGTCTGTGGATTATGTTAATTTACTACTTTAGCCTTCAGATTGGTTCCAAAAATGGCACATGTATCACACATGACCATTTAACGGATATTTTGCATGACAATTGAGTTTTGAAGCTGTTTCCAATCGTAATTCATATTACTGGGAAATTTTTTGTCAAACTACAAATAAATGGACTAACCTGCAAAAACATGAATAGTACATAGAACAATGTTGTAACTAACCCTTTTCGTTGAAAGTTTGCCCTTGCTTTAGGTGCTTTTCGGTTTTTAGATACTTATTTGTGAAAAAATTGACTAGAAAATAGATTGGAATTGCGTTGGTCTAGTGGAAGCAAAAGATTATATCTAAAACATGAAGAATCCTCCAAAATTTAGAAGTCTAGTTATGCATGTGCACATCCATAGTCGGATTCAGCAGTGCTGGAACATAGATATGAAATGTAGACAGTACAAATATAAGCATAAATTTGGGCCAAGGCATTTTTGGGTGGATACCTAGGACGGCTAGGACCACATTAAGTCTGCAATTATCCTTGAATTGGTAGAACTCTCGGAATTGTGAGGAACCAAGTGAGAATAGCAAAATGGATTTTAAAAAGTTTAAGTGGGATCTTTGTAAAAGAAAACAAAAATCCCAAGTCTTAGAAAGGACGGGGGTTTATGTGGCACTGTAGCTTTAGCCAGTTCAAAATAGTAGACATAGACAAACATGGAACAGAAGACTGTTGACGGGTGAAAGGGATGGAATTGGTACATGGATTCAAAAGAAGGTTGTTGTAGCTTACTTTCAGAAATCAAGCGGGTAGAGGAGAAAGCAACAGAAGCCAGGAAGTACATGGTGGAGAGTTTTTTGTAGCAGAAAAGATCAACGTAAATATAGACTTCCAATACCTATAATTTGCAAATAAGTTGATGAGATTTTGATGAATTGAGAAGTATTAGGTAACGTGAGTGTGGTATGCAGGCGATTATGTGCCGCCTTGGGTATGGCCTTTGCCTGCGTATTGTTGCGCAGCGGAGCCTTGGGTTGACGTGGAGGCCAGTCATTGGCGTTAAGGGGGCACCCCTATATATTTGATATTTACTAGAAGTATAGATGTGATTGACATGCGAAGTTATATTTGGAAGAAAGCTTAGTTTACCATATTGGATAATGCTCTTATTGATCTCTATAATGAAAGACAATCAAGTGAAATCAGATGACATAGAACCTTGTGGTGGAATTCATTAGGACTGACAGTAGAAACTTTATGCGAAGGTAAAACATCAGAAGAAGCTACTTGGAACTTTAGGTTAGAAACTAACTAAATGGTTGAATGTATTAAAAAAAGTACGAAAGAGGTTCCTGGAGAACAAAAGATAGGTATAATTGGAAATACGGATGACTCCACTTTGAGGTGAGTTCTTCTTGGCTGATGCACAATTCATTTCATCTTTGAATGACCGGAGTTCCTTTTTTCTCTTTCCATTTTCTTATTTTTTCCCCTAGGTTAGACTTGAACCTGAGATCTCTGGGTTAGTTCCCAAAGTCTCGGCCAACAAGTTATACACACCCATACAGGTTATTTTAGTGGCATCGCCTAAGTGCAGCAATAGATTCACATGTTGGATGACAATATTTTCTGCTCCATTGTAGTGCAATATAATGTTAGTAGTAATCAACTGCCACATGGCATAGATGTTTCAAGCTAACCGTCTTCTTACCTTCAATGCAGGTTCCAAATATGTGGGATATGTAAAGGCGTTCCATATATGCAGCACAGTAAGCTCTTGCCTCTTTCTGTGCTTTATTTGTGTGCTATGTGTTGTTAGAATTCCAAAATGACAATTAAATGAAGCTCTGTAGTAGTCTGTGGTAGCATCTTTATCTTAGAAAACTGTGAGGATCCTGGCTTGAGAACTTTTGAATAGTTGTGGTTGAGATGGATCTGCTCACAATTTAAAATGATGGCACAACATACTGTAGTTGTATTTTTAGAGAGAGCCTAGTTTCGAAGTCTAGTAGCCATCTGAAGTGATGAAACGAGTGGAATACGTAAATCATGGATAAACTTAATAAATCTCTGACCCAAAATTTCGATCAGAGGTTGAGGACCAAGTTATATGATTCTCAACGGTCCAAATGCTGCATAATGCAGTTGATGCTCAATATTTCAAAATTTTAGGTTCAAAGATTTATGATTTGGGCTTTCAGCTTAACCCCCAAAAAGAATTCAAATACTAAACAGGGGAAGAGTATTTTCCTTTAGAAGCACGGTCCAGGAGAGGTATAACATCTATTGTGTGATGCTAAAAGCATGCAAGCAAACTCTGCCTCTTCTTAGCATGCACATTGGCACTTTCATTTGCTTCTTGCCGACAACACCATTCCTTACCGAGGAGTTCTAGAATTTTACCATCCTGACGATTCGGTTGCCTTCAGTCTCTTGAATAGCTTCAGCTGAATCCTTCTCTACAAAACCCATGAATACAAGCACCATGTCATCTTGGAGAAGACCTCCACACCTGCTGCCTCCAGATCACCCCTTGAAGCTTCCTCGGCTTGCAATTTAACCCATCCATTGAAGGTCTACCCTGACGAAGCCTTACAATCTTGTTCATTAAAGAACACCTCTATAACTTATCTTGGACCCATTTTACTTTTTCACTTTCAGATACTATAAATTGCGGAAAGAAACATTACAATTGAAGGAAATAAGGGCGCTTCTCTTCTTTTACAATGACTAGGCTTGACCAAAAGTGATTGCTTTCATATCAGCTCATGGCTCAGATAGTGACACAATCTCCTACTGTATATGGTTAAAACTTCAAGTCCAATTAAAGCGGTACCTTACAATAAACAATTTGTATGTCACCTAGACTGCTTTAATTGGTTTAGTTTTTCGGGTATTCTGATATTAGAACCAAAGCAGGAGGGTGTATTTGAAGAGATAATCCATCTGCTTTCATTGACAGAGCCCCTTTCTAATAGTGAGGGATGGATATATTTACGAAGCTGAGATACACACGGTTTAATGTGTTGTGCTGATGCTTCAAGGGAAGAGGTGGTGTGGTACGGTTACACAGTGGCGACATTTAAATTTTGCTTCTGCTGTAAATGAAAATGACATTAATGTTCAAGCTGCAGCTGAGGCAAGCCACTGGAAGGATATTTGGGCTTTGCCAAAGGGTAACACTGGTCATGGTGACTGGAGAGAAACAATAGGGCTTTTGGGCTTTACCTAAGGATATTTAGACTTCGTTTTTCTGAGCCGAACTTTGTTCTATAGGATCCAGACAATTTTTGGTCTTTTTGGATAGCTTTTTGCAGCTGGTATGATGATTTCCTCCGTTCTAGAGGGTTGTGCCCCACTTTTGGCACCTTTTAATATACCTTTACACTTTAGAAGAGGGGTGGGCGGGGGGGTGGGGGGGGGGGGGGGGGTTGTGATGGGGAAACCACAGGCTGCAGATTACACCTTTGATCCAAGTCCTATCGGTGCTTGCATGGACTTTTGGCACTTGCAGCCTTGTATTCACCCTTTAAATCTTTTGCTCCGCGTATTATTTTTCTACCCTGATGCATATAGTCCATGGCAATTTGCAGATGGGACCAGGGTATCAAGTTTCCATAGAGTCACTATCAATAGCTGCAGATCGCTACAGCAGAATGCAAGTGAGAGGACATCGTGACAATCAACCCAGGTCTTCTTTAAGTTAAACATTTGTTTGTATTTTGTTTTCGTGTGTTTATCCCTCAAGGCAATTATTTGATGACGTTTTTCCATAGTTACTCTCTTAATTAATTTCTTTTCGAATTGGTTATTACATTTCTGGGGAAGCCAATATTTGTTGCAAATGTTTCTTTTCCTGTCATACGATCAGGTAACTATGCATCTTTAAGGCTCTGTTAGATAGACGAGTGGGACAACATGGGCTATGTTGTGAAACTAGCACGATGATGTATCTGCTGGATAAATTTAACCCGTTGCCCCGAAAACCAAATGCAGTGCAAGTTTTTTGCACCCTGGCAATATGAGGTCAGTAACATCGGTCCCATGATACTTCAGTAAATCTGTTCGAATGCCGTTTATGCCGGAAGAGTTCAGCTTTGTTAAGGTGTAGACTCATGCCGTGAGAATGTTAGCCCTTCCAATTTCGTAAATTCAACGCTTTGCAAATTTCATGGACAAACGTTAGGTTGGAGTTGGTTTCCTAACTCTAGAATACTTGTTAGTACAAATTGATACTCACGGCGGCGAGCATCTTAGCCACAAAATCAGTTGAGAAAACAATTCAGAGCTCAGAATACAAGCCAAACTAATCACTAATCAGTCCTTTCTCACTATGGATTTAGGACAACTGAACAAACTTTACTCCTGTGCTGTAAGAGTCCATACTATTATAAAGGCAAAAAAGTTATCACAACCAAAATACCACAACTGGCGCAATCAGAGCTAAGACAACACGTAAGGCGGCCAAAAGTAAGCATCTACGTGCACAACATCAACATAGTCTTGATGCATCAAAAGGCGAGATTGACTAGCACAAGATGCAAAGCCGGATGCAGGACTCTCTTTTTAGCTTTTTAGCAGGCAATGTCTACAAAGTGCAAAATCCATCTACTATGAATCAGAGTGAACAACTGTTAAATAATATGGACATCTATGACAGTTCTGGTCTCTGAAGAAAATTAGAGCACTGAATCAGAAAAATAATATGAAAGTCTTTATGTCGAGACTTTGCTCTAATGACGCATACCGATGATTGTTTTCCAAAAGTCAGTATTGGCATCGGCCTTTTTCGGCTCTAAGTTGGAGTGGCCTAGCCATAATATATGAGCTATGTCTAGTTGCATATACATCTATGGATTGTATCACGTGTTTCAATTACTTCAAATAGGAAGATGATTGTTTTCCAAAAGTCAGTATTTTGGCTCTAAGTTAGAGTGGCCTAGCCACAATATTTGAGCTATGTCTTGTTGCATATGCATCACTATGGATTTTATCACGTGTTTCAATTATTTGAAAGAGGAAGAAATGTAATCAGTAATGTGGAAGGTTATTACTAGCCGAATAAAAAATTGTGTTTTATTCAAATGTGCGCTGACCCTAATTTCTTTGCGCCCCAAAAACCCTTTTTTCTCCCACTGGAAACCTAATGTCTCTGCCACCACCGCCAATTTCCACTGGTAAATGGTGGCGTGGTGATTCTTTTCATTGCTTTCTAGGGTTCCTTTTCCTCATTTCTCCCCCTTGGCAGGCTTCCTTGATTGGCTTGTTGGTTCTTTCTGGATTCGATCTTGAGTTAGTGGTATGCATGGAGGTTCATCTGCAATCCGCCTGTCCCAAATGTCTCAGGGTGGGTTGCAAGGTGGGTAAGTGGTTTGTGTGTGGTTGGTGGCATGGCAGCACCAATTATTGGTGGGTTTGGTGATAGAGGTCTTTCTTCATGGTGGTATTGCAGGGTGTGGTGGGCCCCAACACCAACGTTTGAGGATTGTTTGGTGCATGGTGAGGTTGTGAGGAGAGGGTGTAGTTTTTAGGTTAGGGTTTTGTCATCCCCTTTCCCCAAGTCGATACCCTTTCCATTTCTAGTTTGTGGTGAGTGATTGGTATGGTTGCTAAGTGAGGGTGTAGTTTCTAGATAGGGTTTTGTCTTCCCCCTTCTCTTAGCTTGGTGGCCATGCTAGTTGTCTGAGTTTTGTTTGGTGGTTTGATGACTTGGTGGTTGTGGCCTCAGTTTGTTTGATTTTGGGGTGAGTATTCGTTATCTCGTGTTATGGCGTGGTTGGCTAGAGTAGCCTCAGTTTGTTGGTGTTGGGTGAATGGTCATATGGTGGTGGTGCATCGGTGAGTGGATATGTCAGTGTTGTAGGTAGGTGGCACTGGTTTGGGCGGATCTGATAGGTTTGACAGTCGTGCTTGTGGCTACGTGCTTCATGTTACGTAGCTTAGACGATTGTGTTGATCAAACTTTTTGAGGGTTTCTATCGGGTCAATAAAAGAGTCCAGGGTTTTAGTTTTGTCCATTTATGCATGGTTTATGTGTTAATTTGAACTTTGGTCCTGTTTTCTTAATCCCTATAAGCCTGAGGGTGTTGGGCTTTAAATTTGTTTTCTACTTGTTCTTTTGTTTTTTTACGTTGGTTGTTACTTTGCTGCAATGTAATCCTTGCGCTTAGGGACGCAAGTCTTTCGTTTATGATCTTATGGTATATATTTTCATTGATTAAAAAAAATGTTATGCTTTTCTCCTTAGATAAGGATTAGTTGAGCAACACCAGTTTTCATGCATTGTATTGCTCAAATTTTTTTAAAACTACCAATGGCAATGAAAAGTTGTTGGCGTGGCTCCTGCTTGGTCACCATTTTCTTTGCTTATGTTTTGAGAAATATGACAAATATGTTATCTTATAAAACTTAAAAGCAGATGCTAACTTGTTTAGATATCATTCTTGAAATCATATGATTTCCCCACATATATATGCCAGATAGGGTGAAGTGAATTTCAATGATATAAAAATACGATAAAACGTCGTATGAATTTGATATTTTAAAAGAATATAATTTGAAAAATGGTAACCGATGAGGATAAAACGTGCTACCAATTAGCACATACCATATTTACTCCGTAATAGTCATCTTGGACTAAGGCTATTGTAGTCCTTTATTACGTCCTACAGATTATTGAGGACTTGGACTCTATTGTTATTGGAGATGGGCCGGGCAGTAAACTCTTATATGGCAATTACCATTGAGGTAGTCCTATCCCATCATAATTGTGTTACTCCATCCTTCTTCCATGTATAAAAGCCTCTACGAGATCTAAGTAAGGCTAAGCTCTCAAACCCTAAACACTACACCTTTCTGTCCTTCGGCTTCATCCTCGGCAAAAACTGACTTAGGCATCGGAGACCATCTGTCAGCACTCCTTCGGCGTGGTAACCGTTGTCTTTCTTGTGCTATGCAGATCCATCCAATCCGAACTTCTCCACTACCCAACGGCACGGTTTGTCTTGGCTGCACATATGAAATTGTATCTGCAGCCGCGCACAGACAAATCTAGAACCAGACGTAGACCTAGTCGCTACCATTCGGGATCTTCAACAAAGATTCGAGCAGAAGCCTTTGTTTAATGGCCCTCAATGATCAGACCGGCCACGCCGCCAACCTCATCGCCAGTCAGTCCGTTAACAACTGGTATTTCGCAGCAGCAGCTGCAAATTATAAAATGAGAAATTGTTAGAAAAATGGATTTGGGGTTTGGAAGGCAAAGAAGGTGCCAATCGAATCCTATTATATATATATAGATTCAGAAGTTGAGTTCCTTCTAAGTTTTCTTGATAGCGTCGGGTGGAGGGTGAGGGTGTCTTCATGGCTACTTTTCTCCCCTGCCTCTCATATTTCCTCTTCGCATTCTTTTTCTTCCCTATCTACGGGATACATTTATTCCAATTTGCTATATCTACCTCATTCAATCTAGATTTAAGACTCAAAATCTGGAATTTTTTCAATTTGATATAAATCTTAGTTTCTTGATCGATGTGATCTACTATGTTGTCATTGCTGTTGTCTTCCCATTTTCGCTGCTGAGATCCACTCATTGTCACCAGAATCTTCTGGGAAGCGTTGTTCGCCTTTGATGGTTGTTTGCCACCGGGTAAGATGGTAGTAAGATGATGTTAAGGTTGTGTCACGAGGGCGTGTGTGGTTTAAGCATAAATTGGTCGGGGTTTGTTTAGTTTGTGTGGTGAGTCTTTCGGTAGTTTTGTCTAAGTTTCCCCGTGTTCCCTTATTTCTCCCCTCCCTTGCATTCCCTTTCTAGTACCTAGTTGTCCTCTCTGTTAGGTTTTTCGATAGTGTTAGGGTAGTATCTCTTACGATTTTGGTTCATGCCAGTAAGGTTTTTAAACTTTATCCATCCCTCATATCTTCCAATCTAGGCAGCTTTCCCCCCTTCCTTCTTCCTGTGGAGGTACCTTTAAGGTTGTGTTCGGTGGTAATTGGTGGTTGCCGGAGGCAGCTTGTCGGTTTAGATTGTTAGTGGTTGTGTCTGCTGGGATTTAGCATTCTAGTAGTGCTTATTTTTAGGGACTGGTTTATGTGGTGGTGCACTAGTTTTACTGCTGGTCATTTATGACCAGCAGTGATATCGTTTGGTCGTCTTCTTTGCTGTTTTAGTGGTAGTGCAGGTGGATGGACGAATAACCATTTATTCAGCATCGTACTTAGAGGTTCTAGGGTGACAATGAGATGCAAGTTGTAACGTATCGAGCTCGAGACGTTACCGGCCATGGCTTAACAAGGTTATGGTTGCTTGGTTAATGGAATTGATGGGCTGAAAATTGAAGAATAGAGAAGGGGAGTGAACGAAAAAGAGAGATAAATAGAGAAGATAGATTTTCTGATTCACATTTCACATACATTATTCCCGATGTTTCCCCCTTTTAAGGGTTGGTTACAACCAATATTCAAACAATTAGAATATGAACGGTAAATTTGAATTTTACATAAATTAGTTGCTAAAGCAATTCAAACAAAAACTAAACTGGACGGCCAAAACACTGCCGTTTCCCTTTTGGCGCGTAATTGCTTCCCTCCAGCTAGTTTCTTGATCTTAATCCTCAAAAGAACCTTCGTTTGATGTAGATGCTGAGCTAGCATCTCCCCTGTTACACTTCCTCCGCCCCGGTATGTTACATTCCCCACCCCTTATGATCATCCTTGTCGTCAAGGATGGGAAACCAAGCTGCCCAGTATTTAACCTTTTAGTTCTTCCACCCGGATCAAACACAAACGAAGTTAGGGGTCTCTGAAGTCGCTGGATTCTACCACAAATTTGGGAAATGACAAGTAATTTTCCCCCATGGTCAAATATAAGAACTGTACTAATTATTAACTTGAGATGCTCAATGGAGTCCCTCAAAACAGCATGCTGCCCTTTGCCCTTCAGAATACCAGCTTCATCAAAATGACCTGATCTAATATCAACACCCATTTTCTTGTCTAGTTTCTCAACGCAGCTAATAACATTCCTAAGAATCCTGTTGAGTTCCATTAATGGTTTTCCACCATCTGCACCCCAGTGGACCTGTATTTGAGCTCCATGCCTTACTGATACGTCAATCCCAATCAGTTCCAATCCCCAAGAAACTAGTGATGACAATAAGACTTGCACAACCATCAAAGCATGCTCTAAAACTCTAGCTTCATGGTATTGAAGCTTATATGGTGTTTGAAAAATAGCTCCTAACAACTTACCAACAGTAATAGGGGTAAGTTTGCTGCTTATTTTCACAATCACATACACTAATACTTGCTGGTCTCCAGTATTTATCTTTTCCAAGGTTTCCAAATCTGTGAGATGTCCTTCACTGGCAAAACCAAAAGCACATGCACCATCCATTAGAGTAGCTGTAACTAGCAAGCCCAGCCAATTTGCTTCTAAAACATTCCCTTTCCCATTTTTTCCACCACCAATTCTCTCTACCCAGTTACCAAGGCATTTTACAAGCAAGTCTCACTAAAATTCCCCATAACAAAAGGAAAACCATACATGTAAGAATGATTTCTAGCTTTTCTACCACCTGAACAAAGAAATGACAATGACAGAGTTCCAACACTTGCACTCGCATTACTGTTAAGAACCTTGCTCCAAGTATTTCCATCATCAAATAAGTAGACAGTATTCCAAGTAAAATCAGTCATACTCATAAGTACCAATCTACTCAATTCTTGAGCCGTTCTCTCAAATATCTTTAATATGTGAAGGTATAGAGCATCTTTTGCTCTTATTTCCCATAATGAACTTTGCCTCCAACATGTAAGGCTAATTGCATTAAGGTAGGGGTTTGGAACAAGGAACAATGCACCTTCAGGATCAAAATCAAAGGTGGAATGGTGCCACATACAAATACTAAGCAGAATTTCAGAAATATGTACATGATCTCTACACTTAGAATAATCCTTTTGACAAACCTCACTAAAAATCTGCATCTCAGTTTGGAATAGGTTACTGGGGAACTTCTCTGTGATTGAAGTGTTTATTCCAATGGATAAGCTAGCATAAGGTGATTCTGCAGCTTTACCTTCATTACCTCGTGGTGGAGGCATATTCTGTATTCTATCATACCTAATCTTAGTTTGCTGAATTTAGCTCTAAAGCTTTAATGATTTCAGCTGGCTGACATCATTCCAGTCAAATTCCCTTGGTTCCAGCCCTTAGTAGCTTTTTGTTTGCTTTAGTTTACCTATGTAACTCATGTACCAGCTTTGTTATAAGAGAATTGAGGATAATTAGAAATCAATAGCTTGTGCACAGTCTATCGCATCTTCTCTTGAATCGGATCCTCAAGAATCCTTGGTGCGATAGAGAATTAGACCGTCTTGAGTCAGATTTAAGGCAGATCGACTGTGACCTCTCTAAGTGTTGAGTTTTGTATACTAACCATGGACTTGAAAATCACATGGACTCAAACATGCTGCATTTTTATAAGTTTATTCTTTGTATTAAGGAGAGGTCACTCTTTGTGGGAGTAAGATGGCGGATTTTAATACCTTCAACATCTAATCTTGGTAGAAACAAAACATGATAGCAGGTCGGAGCTACCTTAACTTGGAATTTGAGATGATATTGACTTTACCAATGTTCAGATCACGTAATCATTAGTTTGACTCAGTTGTTGAGCCCTTTGTGCTTACCTTCTGAGAGCATTATAAGTTAGCCACCATGCAAAAATTATCGGATCACTGCAGATATAGTTGATCTTTGCCACATAGAACACCATCGCATCAAAGATTAGGTGAGTTTGTGCTTTTTGATCTTGTTGTATATGTAATTGTAATGTAAGTTAGTTATGTTTATATAATAGCTTTAGTCATTTTATGATGCAAGAAACAATATAGAAATGGATTGATAAGTTGTAGGCCAGAATATGTCCATCGTGTGTGTGTGTGTTTTGGTGTGCGTGTGTTTTTTGTTTGTGGCTTGGCGTGTGTGCGCCCCAATCAAGCCTCATTCTTTTCATGATTTACCATGCTTTGTAATGCACATAGTTTGTATAGAAAACTTAATCATATTCTAACGCAAATGCTGAAGGTTCGCCATGGCTCCTTCCGTAAGGCTGCTGTGTTACTGGGGAGGAAATGTAGTAGAAGATTCAGATGGTTATGCAAATAATTGTGGACCAAAGAAGTTGATCAAGGTGGAGGGTAACTGGACATTTAATTGCTTGATGGATAAGTTGTATAGCTGCACAAGATTGGACAAAGAATATTTCAGGTTGAAGTTGAATTGTAGGTATCCGCGGATGGTTAGAAACGGTGCTAAGACCTATTATATCAAAGTACCGATTGAGGATGATGGAGATGTAGAAGCCATGTTTGATCTCCAATCTCAATTCTCGCAGTTGAGAGGCATTGAGTTATTTATTGAAATGGAGGCTATTGTGACGGGATATGGTTCCTCTACCCGGAATCTTGTGTCAAATTGTGACAGGCTATCTCCTCCGCAACGTAGCATGTCCATGCCCATAAGGGATTCTACCTCGTTGGACATTGGTGATCATGCCACACAAAGTTCGATTTTATCCCCAGTAGACAACGATATCAGAGCTAGTTATTATGGCGGGATTTCAAATGTCACACCGCAATGATTAGGTGTGGCTGGTCATGTTTCCTCTTTGTTTTTACCCCTGCATAACATGATTGACTTGGGGAATGAGGCATCAACCATCATTGAACCCTTTAATCTGGATAATGAACATGAGAGGACAGATTCGAAAGGCGAAGAAGATGCATTCATGGATAGGCTAAATGAAGATGACGATGGGGAGGATTATGGTAACGGTATAAGTACTGAGCTAGAAGCTTAGAGACGCGTATACGAGCCTAAAGAGCATTTTTTCATAGACGTTGATTGGGCACCGACTGCAGTTATTACAAGTCCTCTTGAAAGCAATCATGCTACAGTATGGCATCCCGAGCACGATGAGTTAAGAGTGGGTCTAGTTTTCAAGGATAAAAGCGAGTGTGTGACGGCGCTTTTAAGGTACCACGTGAAGCATAATTTGATCTACAAGGTGAAGCAGTCTATCCCAACTATTGTGGCTTTGAAATGTAAGTTTCCAAATGAGTGTAATTTTTATCAGCGTGGTCATGTCAACCATGTTGTTTCTTTGTAAGATATATTAGTAAAATTTATATGTTGTATTTCCTTATGTTCAGATGAAGATGGCTACAAATGATTAGTGGTCAACAATGCACGTCATTAATATGAACATGGCTGAGTACACTAGACCATCTAGATGGTCACAAATTGCTGTGAGCATATATTTTTTTAGTGTCGAAATCTTAATTTAATCACTAAAATTAGGATTTCGACAGTGAGCCTATATACTAGTAACAAGCTTTTTCAGCCGTTGTAGTGCAAGACCTTTAAACCCATGTCCATTTTTTCCTTCTCAAACTGCTTGGTTGTGGAAAGTTGATTAGGCTCTAAGCCTCTAAAGTTTTCAAGAAAAACGGTTATCTTGAAAACGTGTTTAAGAACCACGATTTAAAATTTCAAGTTAAATCGTCCTTCCTAAAAAATGCCTTTCTTGAAAAGCGATTTATACTATTTGACCTTTGTTTTCATTTCAACAAAGAAGTTATGGTTGTAAACAACGACTTAAAGCGAAAAAGCCTTTCATAAAAAACATTTCAGTCGAATTCTATAACCGACGTGAACAAAAAACGTGGTTGCAAACCACGACTTGAGGGAAAACATGTTTCCCAATATATATTTTCTTATAAATCGTGGTTCAACACCACGATTTATAAGAAATCGTGATTCAAAAGCACGATTTATAATAAAATGTGGTTCAAAATCACGATTTATAACAAAACGTGGTTCCAAACGACGATTTATAGGAAAACGTGTTTCATAATAACGATTTACATTTTACTATTGCAACAGAAAACGTGTTTCGTAACCACGTTTTCTGGGCTTCGACGTGTGGAAACATGCCCTTAGAATAGATAGGCCATAATGTCAATACACTATCGACCACTTCTTACTTCCATAGAAACCATATTCCACCTCTTCCTCCACTCTTAGGCTACTATCCAACCCAAGTCTATTTATAGTGCAGTTCTAGAAGAATCCAAATCTATAAACTATGCTCCTTTACTAAAGTTTTAGTCTTAACATGAGGCCTGTGAGCATGAACAAAGTGCTTTGCACTGACCCGTCCTCGAGGCAGAAGGCTTTGCTCTAACCGAAGCGTAGAAAAACAAACCCATTTTTTACGAAAAGGAAGGTCTTGGTTCTTTCTTATACCCGGAAGTAAGATCTATGTTGAAAACATGAGCAAGGAGCCCTTAGACACATCATCGCTTCTTTACATATATAGCACAACATCACATTATGTTTTCAATATGAAATAAACTTATAAACATTATATACTAAATAAGATAGTGTCACTAAAGGTCTCCAATATTTTCTTAGATAGGTTTCTTATTTTAAGATAAAGTTATTTCTATATTAATAAGCCTTATTCAATATATAAATTAATTATAATCATTCTAAAACTTAATGTACATAATCAATATACTAATCTATTAAGACTTTATTTTGACAATTATGTCCTAGAATAATGTCCTCTAACAATGAAAATTAAAATCCATAGTCCCAAAAAATAAATTAACTTATGAGATTTAGAACAGAAACGTGAATTATATATATATATATATATATATATATATATATATATATATATATTAGACAAAGCGTTGTGCATTGTGGAGGCAACACATGCGCTTTTCTTAGTGTTCTTTTTCCTTTTTATCCCTTTTAATTTTGCGGCACATAATCATTTTTGTTTTGATGTTCCTTTTCATTTTATTATAAACTATTTGTGACACATAGAATTTTTAGTACATTCTCCATGTGCCGTAAGCGACCACTTTGGCTGTGACAGTCTCCCGGCTCAACTAGGCTCTTTAAGCAAATAAGTATTCAATTTTTCTTTACGATTATTAGCTACTGGGAGCGACAAAAATACTTTTGTATAACGTTGAGGCATGATTGTCATGACTGCCAAAAAACCTCATAAATGTCTATTGGCGTTGGTCATCTATATCCTCTACGACTCTTATCATTCTTTTCTTCCACGCTCATCATAGCATATAGAGAGAGACAGAGACAACATGTTTGTAGGACATTGAGGAATGATGGTTCAAGGTAGGTCAACCCCTATTTATCTCCCCTAGTGGTA
Source organism: Escallonia rubra (assembly GCA_033065855.1). Taxonomy (NCBI): domain Eukaryota; kingdom Viridiplantae; phylum Streptophyta; class Magnoliopsida; order Escalloniales; family Escalloniaceae; genus Escallonia; species Escallonia rubra. The sequence continues at coordinate 95,688 of JAVXUO010001424.1, read as the reverse complement.
GACATATTTTAGCGGTATACAACATTTATCTCAATCAATCGCACATGGACCGACCTGCACTCTAAAGTTGCTACAGTCGTATGTCAACATGTCTTTAGTAGAACGAAGGAGGAAGTGCAAAGATGTTAGGGCACATCATCATATTGTTCTTAAGGATAAGAGACGTGGACTAGAAAAAACTTTAGAAGAACATAAAACTCAAATTGCTAACTGCCGACAGCTGTACTGTTCAAAGAGGTAGTGCCTGGATGATCCAATTTTGACTGTTACAGGTATAGTTTCATTAACTGAAAAATAGTCTCAAAAGAGGCTGCATCAAGTGAAAACTGAACAATATGAACCAATTCTGGGAGCTACATCTCAGGTTTTATTGACCGATCCTGAACTGGCCAGTAGTTGTCCTCCATCCCCTTCAAAGGTGTTGCCTAGTCAAGTTGAAATTGACGAATATCAAAATCGCGAAGCTTCAGATACAAATTTAACCAGTGTTGAAATAAGTTAGTGCTTGAAATATTGTAAATTATAAGCTCAACACAGGTGTTGTCAAACAGCCGTTGACGCTTCAACTATTTTTGGGAAAAAAATACGTTTGACTGACAACACGTATCTCAACCAATGGGATACTGACTAGCCTAGACTATAAACTTAAAGGCGTGCCATCTATGGGCACGTCTTTATTAGAAGAAAGGAAAAAATGCAAAGATGTAGGAACATTGCATTGAGATAAGAGACATACATGTATACTAGAAAAGACTTTAAAAGAACATGGATCTCAAGTTGCTAACAACCGACTACAATATTGTTCAAAGAAGGCGCCACAAATGGTAACTGAAGAACATGATCTAACTTTTGCAGCTGCAGATGTAGTTTCATTGATTGAAAAATATTGTTCTAAGAGGCCGCATCAATTCGAAAATGTACGACATGATCCAATTATGGCAGCTATAGGTATACTTTCATTAACTAATGAAGGCAATAATCATAATTATATATACTACAACTTGCCACAGGTGGAAACTGAAGAACATGATCTAACTGTGGAAGCTGCAGGTGTATTTCATTAACAAAAAATATTTTCTTGAAATCTGAAAAGAGACCCACTAACCAGAGCAAATTCATGCTACACGGCCAAGAACAGAAACATGAAATCAAGAGGATAGAACATTGTGGAGAACCAGTGGTACTCTGAGAAGGAGAGAAAGAAAGAATCACGGACAATGAACACCTTCCCAAAGGACAGAAACACACACGCTGACATCACTAAGTAACCACACTAAGTGCCCATATTTGAGGAGCTACACAAGCACCCATTTGCCCATAGAAGCCATGCTTTGCAACCACGAGTAGTGTTAAAGTGAAAACCAAGCTTCAATTGAAATTGCATAACGCATTTACGAGAAATCATTGTTAAGAAAAGCGATTTCCATAGAAGCCGTGGTTTTCAGCCACAATTTTAATTGAAGTAAAAACCAATATTCAAATGAAATTGCACAACGTTTTTAACAGAAATCGTCGTGGTTTCCAACGACGAATGTTTGGAACGAAAAACGTGTTCGCTGGACACGAAACACGTTTTCTGTTCATTCAACCAGCAACAGTAAAATGTAAATCGTTAAAAGAAAATGTGGTTCAAAATCACGATTTATGAGAAAACGTGGTTCAAAACCACGATTTATAAGAACACGTGTTTTGAAACCACGTTTTACTACAACTCGTGGTTTTGAACCACGTTTTCTCGTAAATCGTGGTTTTGAACCATGTTTTATTCAGAAAATAGGAAACACGTTTTCTCTCAAGTCGTGGTTTGCAACCACGTTTTGGTTCAAGTCAGTTTTACAATTCGACTGCAATGTTTTTTATAAAAGGCTTTTTCCGCTTTAAGTCGTTGTTTACAACCACAACTTCTTTGTTGAAATGAAAACAAAGACAATTGCATCACAATATGTGCATATTTTGTATGGTGGTCTGAATCCCTTTGGCTTGTTTACATAACCTGCATGTGCATGGCTCAAGAAAGTTGATTAAGTTTCATTATCTTCATAGCATGATTGTACACCAATAGAAAGATTTGTGAGGAAAACAAATTATCATTGCCACAAGGTTTTTGCAAGCATCCCGAACCAATCCCCTCAATAGCTCATTAAAAAACCAAAGAGAAAAAGAAAAAGATGCATTACCTAATTGGACAACACCAGTACGATTAGGTATTGATGAGTCACTAACAATAGTTATGTTAGTTTTTGTTTTAAACCAACATAATGGAAGCATCATAATCAACACAATTTAATAGGTTCATATAAAACTCTCAAACTAATGTGGATCATCCATGGAAAGGAGATTCATATATTTATTACTTGCTTGAATTATACCATCATGTCTATCTGCACGAACTTCCGCCGTTGATTTAGCATACCTTTGGTTTATGCGCATTTATTGTAACTCAAAGGATGATAGTTTCCTAAATATTGTAAGAGTCTAATCAAGTCGAAAGCATGTAACTTGAATTAAAAAATTGAAGTGAATGGACAAAAACACTACATGTATGTCTCTTATGCTTCAGAACAGTATAACAATGTCTTCTTGCATCTTTAGACTTCCACCTTTGTTCTAACAAAGAAATGTCTTCCATAAAAACTGAATTGAATAGATGAAAACACTTTTTGTATGTGTCTCATGCTTAAGAACATTATAATGATGTTTTCTTGCATCTTTAGACTTCCATCTTTGTTCTAATAAACAAATGTCAACATACACATGTTGCCAATGACTAATATAAGCTGGTCCATATGCTATTGACTGACATTGCATATAACTTGAACATATTCATTTCCCATGAATGGTAGAAGCATCTACCTCTGTTTTTTAACATATACATCCGGGGCATTACAACCAATAACTAACAAATGGATATTCTCAATATGGAAGTAGCTAGAATTATGATTATTGCCTTCATCAATCAATGAAAGTATACATGTGCTGTACATTTTCCACTTGATGCTGCCTCTTTGTATTTTCACAAAAAATTATCTACTGCCATTCAGATTTTAAGAAGTGCAATTTTTGTCATTCTGCTTTTTCCTATTCTCTTTGTTTTTGGGTTTAAAGAATGTGAGTTCTTCGCACTTTTGGTGCATTATAAGTCATGTTTTAGGTATACGCGGCACGGAGGGATTCTACGCGTAGAAAGAATGTAGATGGTGCAGGTGGGGTGATGAAATGCGCACTAATGATGACCTTTTTTGTGGGACTTCTCTTATAATGTATACTACTTGAAGGCAAATCATGGTTAGAAACCACGACTTCATTTCAAAATCGTGTTACAAAACAACCACTTCCATTAAAATTGTAGTTAAGACCCACGTTTTCAAATAAAAACGTGTTCCTCAAACACGATTTATTCACACTTGGTTTGATATAAAGTCGTGATGAGTAACCATGACTTCTTCAGAAAACGCATTTAGAAACCACGATTTTCATTAAAGTGTAATTTATATTATTCAACTTTTCTCGTGCCACAAGGTCTTTATTTATTCGGAAGACGCCTTTTAAAAATGCGATTTTTAATTTCCTAACAGAATATATTTTCGTTTCCAATTTTCTCTTTCAATTTTGTTTAAATTAGACAAATAAAATGGGACACATATATAGAAAAAGAAAACGCCTTTGCAAACCACGTTTTCTTGGAGATGGCGTGGTTTTGAACCGCGATTTTCCAAAAGATTGTATGCGGGGTAAGTAAGTTTGAAAATGGGGTAAACAAGTTATTAAGATTTTAATTTATATTATTTAGGGAAAAAACTCAATGTATTCACGTTTTATATGTTTTGGGTTTTAGCCATTTTTTGGGGTAAATGCAAAAATGGAACCGGCTGAGGGCTCCGACAAGAGGGAAGAGCGCGTGGCTCTCCTCGTAATACTGTTGCTCGCGTCTCTCTCACTCTCTTCGTTGCTCCTCGTCTTCAGCTACTACTGCTACTTGAGTAATAAAGTCTCCAAGCGCTTCAAACCCCACAAAAGTAAGTGTTTATGTAGTTCTTGTGCGTGTATCAGCAAGTGAGTAGTGTTTACCTAATATGCAATTCATGGTTGTGAGAAACCCTTAAATTCGTAAAGGTTCTTTGGTTTTTGTTTACCTTCAGTCTTAAGATGTGTGAAGAATCGGAAAAGAAACCCATAAAAAAAGAAGGGAGAAAAATGGGTTTTAAGTCGAACTGGTAATGTTGTTTTTGGAACATGGTTTATGACGTATGATATGATCCTCTTAAGGAAGCATGATTCCTCAATAGTGGAAGGCTTGATACAATGTCATTAGGAAAAAACGTTGATCTACAGTTATCAAAGCATAAGGTACAATTATGCACTGCGTTAGCTGCTCTCGTTGCTAGTTTAGTGACATTCCTGCATTTCTTGGAAACCCCGTCTTATTTGTTTAGTGACAGTCCTGCATTTCCTGGATAGAGTAGAGAATATTGTGTTTTAATTTCTAGTTGTTTAGGGTATGTTTGTTTGTCATACTTGTAATTGCTTTTCTCTTTGGCTGCTCAGTATATTTTGACACTGAGAATTTAGTCATAACTTTGAGTCTATGAAGCAAAATCTGACAGATCGCCGGTGAATAAGATTCAGATAAATATTACTCTAAAATAATGTTTGGCTGTTTTTTTATTTTTGGTTTAAATATCTTGAAGAGGTCAATTATGAGGATAAAGAATGTAGTAGTAGTGCAAATATTCAAGTTACTACGGACAAAGGTCTTCAGGTGTTCACCTACAAGCAGCTACATTCGGCCACTGGTGGTTTTGGGAAATCAAATGTGATTGGACATGGTGGATTTGGGTTAGTGTACCGAGGAGTGCTTCAAGATGGGAGGAAAGTGGCGGTGAAACTGATGGATCGGGCTGGAAGGCAAGGAGAAGAGGAATTTGACGTAGAGGTCCAATTTCTATGATTTCCCCATTTATATGAATTGGATAGATACTCATGTTATATAGACTCTGTTATTAACCTTCTAATTTGTCTGTCAATTTTTACTATCTTAGGTGGAATTGCTGAGTCGACTAAGTTCACCATACTTGCTGGCATTGGTTGGCTACTGTTCTGAGATTAACCATAAAATATTGGTTTATGAGTTTATGGCAAATGGAGGTCTGCAGGAACATTTGTATCCCATCAGTGGTGAGTCGGTCTTGGTTTTCATAGCAGTTACCCTCTTGCATTCTTTTTATATATTGTCTTGGAAAGAATGGAGTAGTTGGCCATGGATGAGTAATGTGTGAGGTATGCCAACTTTTGACCATTGATTCTTACAAATGTCAATTGCTGTAATTTGATAGAGTTAGAAACCATTGATTCTTACAAATGTCAATTGCTGTAATTTGATAGAGTTTTTACAACTTTTTGTTGTTGTATGATTTTTACAACAGAGATAGACAGCTGAAAACCTGCTTTAGTGATGGTCTTGATAGATTCTCAACATCCTCTTTTATTACATGAGGCCAGTGACCTGGTCACTGGTCAAAGAGGACCAAGAGAGAAGTAGAAGTAAAACATGAGTCTACCTAAAATTGTGTCCACCTAAGTTTGCACACTATTAGTTCTGGGGTTTAGGACGCAGTAAAACTGTAAAAGGTAATTTTCCTTCTTCTCCTTAGTTCGGTCTTTGAATAATAATATGTTCATGTCAGCACGTCAATAAGCATGTCATGTTCCCACATTTCAGTTCATCTCTTCTGTTGTCTAAGATTCAGAATATATGTACTTGATTGACTAGCCCCTTCGTTTGAGACAAACTTTTAGGCTGTGTTTGGCGACACGAATAAGGGCTCAGGATAGGATAAAAAAAATCTTATCCAACGTTTGGTGGCGCACTTAAAGGCCAGATCAGTTATCCTTTGGACTTGTTTTATCCCACTGGAGTGGGATAATTCTGTAGCTTTTTTGGGGGGGGGGGGGGGGGGGGGTATATTAATCATGTTGAGATTGGATTAAAAAAATGGGACCCACCCAATTTTCTTCTTTCCCGTCACCACCACAGCTGTCGGAGGCCTCTTCATGTTCCACCCACCGCAGGCAGCTTCCTCCCCATGCTCCGTCCCGCCAGCCTCATGGCCTCCGTCCACCGCTGTCTTCACCGCCGGTTGCTTCAGATCTCCGCTGTCTTTTCCACGAGTTCCTTCAGATCTCCACCGGTTGCTTCAAATCTCACGGCCTCTTTGCCGTCGCATTCATCCACTGCCTCATCCTCCCCCTCAACCCATCTCCTCTGTCCACCGCCGTCTTCACTGCCGGTTGCTTTAGATCTCTGCCGTCTTTTCCACAGGGTCCTTCATATCTCCACCATTTGCTTCAAATCTCATGGCCTCTCCGCCGTCGTATTCGTCCACCGCCTTATCCTCCACCTCAACCCATCTCCTCCGTCCACCGCCGTCTTCTCTGTCGGTTGCTTCAAATCTCTGTCGTCCTCTCAACCGGTTGCTTCAGATCTCACGGCCTCTCCACCGTCTTCTCCGTCGACCGCCAGTCTCCACCAGTTGCCACAAATCTGAAAAATTTGTGATATATATTTTTTATTTTACATTTTGTAAATTGCTTATCCGGCTTATAATCCGAAAATTGTTCCAAACGCTGGACAAGATTTGTTACTTGTCCGGCCTTATCCGAGAGTATAGTTTGTCCAGCCTTATCCGCTCTTATCCTGTCTTATCCCAAACCCTTATCCGTGTCGCCAAACACAGCCATATAGTAGGTTATTGGTTAGGGCATTGCTCATATAAGAAAGTTAATGGCATACACGTACAGAACAAATTAAAATTAGCATCTTATAGCTAATCAAAGACAAGAACATTGGTTATTTCCTTCTGTAGGAGACACATGATATCAACCTAGAATTACACGATGTATATTGTGGCGCAAGATCTATGCATATAGACACACACATGGACACACATGCACAGCAACATAAAAATAGTGTGTGCATATATTGGCAGACAATGTCTTCCTTCCTTTCTCTTTTCAGGTTATGGATATTAAACTAAGGGGACTTAAAATAAGTTCATGCTTCTTGACAGTAGTGCAACATAGTTCATAACCACAAGTGCATACATGTACACGTACTTATGCTTAGAACTCCCTACCTTGTTCATTATCCCGTGGTTGTGTTCTCTGCTTCTGTCTCCCTTCTTCTACCTCTTCCTGTGCACCCTCATGTTTAAACCGATTTCTCTTCCCTTTACTCCTCTCTTTAGTACTCCTTCAATTATGTTGCATTTTCTTTTGAGTTAATTACGCGGTTGACCATCGAACTATTAGACAAATTTTACTTTGACCACTGAATTTCAATTTGTATCAAAGTGACCATTGAACTCGTCAATCGATCTCAATTAAGCCACTCTGTTAATTTTGGTCCGTTAACTGCCCATGTGCAAGGTACATGATGCTTAATTAAGGGGCAAAATTGTCAAATCATAAAAGAACAAGATTCTCTTTTACTTCTTTTTTTTTCCTTCTGATTTTTGGTCTAACTTTTTCTCAATTGACCCCAACAATTTTTTCTTCTTCTTTAATTGACCCCAAATATATTTTATTTTTTCTTCAATTGAACCTAACAATAAATTCTTTTTCATCAATTAACCCAAATAGAATTGTTTTTTCTTTAATTAACCTAACCCCAAATGGATCTTCTTCACCCCTAATCGCCAACCTACCCACCTCCACGACTATGACCACGACCAGCCTCACCGCCCACCACCACTACCAAAACCAAGCCTCACTGGCCCACCCACATCGCTACCCACCACCACCACAATCACGCCCAAGTCTTTGGTTAGCTGTAGGGGATGTGTGGTGGTGGTTTAGCGCAGCGGTGATGATGATTTATCGGTGGTTTGTTAGCAGCAAGGTAAGAGTGGTGGTGGTGGTTTATTGGTTCAGTGCTGGTGGTGGCTTATTGGTTGTGATGGTTTATTGGTCGTTGGTTGGCTGGCCGCAGGGGAAGGTGGTGATGGTTTGTTGGTGCTTGTGATGGTGGTTTTATCGGTAAAGGTGAAGTAGAATAGAAAAATGGAGAAAAACAAGATATGTAACGATTTAACACATGGCCCAATCGTGTTTTGACACATCGGTAATGATTTAATTTTTATTGTACTTAGATTGTTTTACTTAAATTAAAATACCCTTTTGAGAAGGTCTCATGGACACCATGTACAGACGGCCGTCAAGTAACTTTAGACGGTTGACGGACTTTGGATCCAATAGCTAAAAATCTAGAAAAAAGGGTAGTAATTGTCCACAATGAAAGGTTAGAGTTTTATTTGCCAAATGTTAAAAAAATTATGGGGATATGTGGATCTTATCCATTTTGCTATTGTAATACAAACTTCCAATCGTGGTAATCTTTGGGCTGCCAGGTCAACTATGCCACCAAGATGGTCATTCTAGGACATTTGTATACTCCGAGGGGCAAATAGAATTGAAAGAACATGCATAAAGTTATATATAGCTTCAGCATTCTTCCTTCTTTATTTGTCATTGTTTTGCTTTAGGTTTTTTTTTATTTTTTTTGAATTTTTAGAACTGCAATTCAATATGGCCCGTCGATATGGAAAATTGAACTCGCGACCTCGAGTGTTTAGCTTTAGTTGAATAAGTTAAAACCCTTTCATTCCTTTTTTTTTCTTTCTATTTCATATGGCGTTCCTCTAAAATCAACACCGTTTTGCTTATGTTGAATGTTGGATGATGGCTAACCTTGACTAAACTACTCGTCTTTTCATAGTGCACACTAAGGTGACTTTACAGTCACAATATTGCAAATCTGAATCCAGTGTTGTAAGAATGCTGAACTTACTTTCGCATCACCTAGTCACTTGTCAAGAATATATACTTTTGCATCACCTAGTCACTAATTTTTCTGTCTTCCTATGATATTCCCACGTCGCAACATGAAATCGTCAATGGATACTGATACTATTGTAAAGTACAGAACATGTGTATACATTTGCAAACTGCATTACCTTTCCACAGACTCCCTCCCAAGTCTTACCGCATGCTCGTACTTTCTCATAGGAGATAATTTCATTGAACTCCTTGAGATTATAGGATAATGTCTATCGACTATGGAAAATATTAGATACGTCTTTTGACGGGATGAAATACGAATGACATTAAAGTTTTTGAAAAAAAGACGACTCTGCGAATTGGTTTGTACTGAATTTTCTTTCATATGCAACCCACATCTCCTTTTTTTTTTTTGGTTCCTTTCTAACATAGCACCACTACCCCCTCTTGGTCTTCTCCCTTTAAGTCCAACACCACCATGAAGCACAACAAAAACGCCACCACCAACACCAAGCACAACCACATCATCATCACCAATAACCAAGTACAACCATGGCACCACCACAACTGACACCACCACCACCAATCTATGCACACATGTTCTTGCACACATACGCACACGCATTCAATTCATCCCGAATCATATAGACACATACATAGTGCGCACACACCCACTTAGAGTTGTCATTAGGGCCGGGCGGCCCGCGGGCCGGCCCGTTTTGGCCCGGGCTGGCCCGGCCCCGTGTGTGAACAGTGACGGCCCGCTCGAAGAGTGCCTGAGGCCTGGGCCTGGACCAGGCCGAAAAATCTGGAGAAAATGGCCCGGCCGGTTTGGCCCGGCCCTGTTGGCCCGGTTTGGCCCGATTTGGCCCGGGCCTGGCCCGGTCTGCGGCCCGGTTTTTTTGGCCCGGTCTGAGGCCCGGTTTGGCCCGGTTTGGCCCCACTTTTTTTTGAATCTCTAACTTTTCCCCCCCTTTCTTCCACCTCTTTTCCAAAATTCCACTTCTACCCCCCCAACAGCTATATAACGGCTAGTTTGGGGGGGTATTTTAGTCGAACCAATCTTTTCACGCCGTTACACTTTTACCCTCCCCAACAACTATAAACGGATAGTTTGTAGGGGTATTTTGGTCTTTTGTGAAGTTTCTAAAATCTATAAATTCACACCATTTCTCTCTAATTTTTCACACCAATCTTCTTACTCTCTTCTTACTCTCACAACAAGCTTTGCTACTATTTCCTCTCCAATTACTACTCTTGCTAATTACTACTAATTAGTATTCTTGTTATTTACTAATTGCTAATTTCTCTCTACTCTTGCTAATTACTACACTAGTCTTGCTAATTTTTTTTTAATTACTAACTCTCTAATATTTGTTACTCGTTCATTCTTTTAATTGTTATTTCTTATTACTACTCTTATACTTGTGTATTTAGTTACTCTTACAAAGTTTAGCGTGAAATATGGCTGGATTATTGAAGAAAATGAGGCGTGCATCGTCATCACGAAAAACGTCATCATCATCGCAAGCACCACCACCAGCACAAGCGCCAGCGCCACGCACATCACAAACACCAGGCCAAGTACCAACACAACCATTCGTTCCTGGACGAATGAGTACATGATGTATGATAGATACACAAGCCAATTGGGAGTTTAATTAAAATATTCCAGATTTTACATACACGCCTGATGAAGACCCCCCGCATTATAGTCAAGGACGCAGCTCGGTTGGCGAAGCTACTACTCCGTGGCCTAATCTCAAACCTATGCCCAGTCATGATAAAGAAGGGCCGAGCAATGCCTCCGGTAACGTGCCAGATGTCCAAAGGGGGAAAAAAAAGAAGGCCGAGTGTTGGAATCATTTCGACAAAGTTACGGTGGACGGCATCCGAAAAGCTCGATGTAAGTACTGTCTTAAATTATTTTCGTCTGGTAGTGGTAATGGACATCTTAACAAGCATTACCCTCAGTGTGTACCTCGACAAGGCCACGTCGAACCTACCCAAACGCAGTTATCTTTTGACGGTAAGTTATTTGTTTATAATCAGCGAGAGCAAAGAGACGGTCTCGCTGAATTTGTTATTCACGATGAACAAGCCTTTTCTTTTGCCGATAATCCTAAGCACTCTAGATATATAAACACATACGTTCAACCTTTTGTACAAAAAGGTTCATAGAAACACAATTAGGTCCGATGCACTCCGACAGTACAATGCTGCCAAAGCACGCCTTATCGATTATTTCAATAAATTTGACGGTAAAGTTAGTCTTACTTCTGATATTTGGCAATCTCCTTATACTTTTGTTAGTTATTCTTGTGTGACCGCTCATTGGATTGATGCAGATTGGGTTATGCACAAGAGAATCATCGCTTTCGAGCACTTCCCTTATCCGCACGATGGAATGAACATTGCTACTCTTATATTAAAAGCATGCACCACATTTAAAATTAAGGATAAAATTATGAGTGTTAGTTTTGATAATGCTTCTAACAATAAAGTTGCTGTTGCAGCTTTAAAGGAGACGCTTCAACCTGTACTTCATGGTGAATTATTTCATGTTCGCTGTGTTTGTCACATTATTAATTTAATTGTTCAAGATGGTTTAGCTGCTGCAGGAGATATTCTTCTCAAAATGAGGGGTATGACAGCGTATGTTAATAGCTCGAGTCCGAGAACACAACAATTTAAAACGTTGTGTGTTCAATATAATATGCCTCGCAGGAGAGCAGTTACAGATGTGGTCCACAGGTGGAACTCTACGTACCACATGCTTTTACACATTCTGGCATACCGAGAAGTCTATACGCATTTTCTACTAACCCAGTTCCCAGCCGGCTTGCCAACTCAAGAGGAATGGCAGATGGCCACATACCTAGCTGAATTTTTGGAGGTATTCTACACGTCTACCAATTTATTGTCTGGTACGTACTATCCCACCTCTCCTCTCGCTTTAATAGAAATTCTGAAGATGGCTACAATGTTAACCAAATGGAGATATATAGGACCATTTAGGGAAATAGTACAAGTGATGGATGCAAAGTTCAATAAATATTGGCGTAAACTGCCTGCTATTTTTACTGTGGCTACTTGTTTAGATCCTATGTTAAAGTTGCATGGCGTGAACGCCTCGATACAAGAGATATCGAAATTAATGCGCTACACAGCAGATGACACAACCTTGCTCACAGCAAAAGTGAGCAAGAGGTTTGAGGACTTGTTCAACCTCTATCGTAATTCTGCTGACATGCGCGGGCGAGCTACATCATCATCCACTGCTGAGAGGTATTATGCGCCATACCTTCAAGGCTTTGAACATCTAGTAGCAAGACAACTACCAGGTGAAGGTACTTCTAATTCGGGAGGTTCGTATAATTTTTCCTCTTTTAATGAGATTGATGTATATGCAAATACTGATCATTATTCTGATTTATCAAGGCAAGAACAGATTAATTTTAATTTGTTAAATTTTTGGAAACAAAATCAAAACATGTATAAAACTTTATCCCAAATTGCACGGGATGTACTGCCAGTGCAAGCCTCCACGGTTGCTTCAGAGTCGGTATTTTCAGCACGCGAGAGGGTTTTGGACGACAGGAGGAGTCGTCTTAACCCCGAGTCGCTCGAGCTATGTGTATGTTGGAAGGATTATCTTGATGCGAAATACTGGGAGCAAGATAAACCGATTGATGATAGGAAGAGCAGTGACTCGGATATTGAAGTACTTCCGGATGATTAGGTAATTTGTTTTTATTTTCCTCTTTTCATCCTTTTGGTTGACGCTGCAGATTTCTTGATCTTTGATTGCTGATATTTTGGATAGACATGCATTATTATTTTGATTATTAGAGTTTTAAGAATAATTTTTTTCACAAAATATACTTTTTTTTCATATATATAAAATAAATTTTCACAAGGAAGGTATATATTTTTTCGTATATATAAAAAAATAGGTAACTTCGCCTGTTTGTTTACAAGCAGCCGGTCCCAAGCCCGGATAAAAGGAGGAGGGCCTATGCACACATTTATTATTTTTCTATATAAATTGTTATGTGTTAAAATTGAATAACAAGAAAAAAGAAAAAAAAGGGCACGGGCCCCTCACAAGCCCGGCCCGAAATATTGGGCCTAGGGCCAGGGCCTGGACTGGGCCTAGGATTGCCTTCGGCAGGCCCGGCCCGGCCCGGTTGGCAGCCTTCTTGGCCCGGCCCCACTGCAGGCCCGATGGGCTTGGGCTGGGCCGGCCCAAGCCCGGCCCTTTGACATCTCTACACCCACTCACTGTAATTGAATTGGACCCATGGGTCCACACACACTCTCTGATTGAATCAAAACCACACACACGCTTCTAGCGACTGCGATGGGTTTTGGGGGTGTGGGAATATGGAAAGGAGGAGAATTATAGATGGAGGGTGCGATGCTGGTGAGGGAGGGGAGATGTGTGACGATGCCGGTGCAAGTAGTGGGTGGTGCCAGGGAGATTTAAAAGAGTGTGTGTGTGTGTGTGTGAGAGAGAGAGAGAGGGGTGTTCAGCTTTGCACACACCGAGGCTTTAATTAGGTTGGATTTAGGGTGGATATGGGTTGGATTTGAGGTGATGGAGGCTCATGGTGGTGTTGCAGCGATGCCAAAGACGGAAGGCGTATAATGGGGGGAAAAAGATTACAAATCGATGTACTGACATTTTTAAACTACAGTATGCTGATATAAGCAAAAACAAGTAGAATAAAAATATTGTTACAACAGAAATGTATACTACATATCTTCATCTTCTTGAATTAAGATCTAATTAGTTTTCTTAATTTCTTAAAGCTGATTCAATTAGTTTCTAATCTATACTACATATAAAAGTGTGGATCTTTGAAATCATTTTTTGGACCACAATACCTTTGGTATTTTTAAAATTCACTCCCTTGCAATTCAAAGCATAATTAACATGTATTGAATCTAGATTATTCAAACAAATCTAGATTATTTAAACAAATCTATTTTTTCTACTACTCATAAATGCTACAATTAATACCAGATGTCTCTCCAATTTTTCATAAAATTTATCAATAATATATTATACGTATGTTCATCGTCATCCATAACTTGATGCTTTATATAGATTTGGACATGCAAGACCTTGATGATGATAATATTTTATTACATAAGTATAGTAATTAACTTTCTTAAATAACTATCAGATTATGACGCTTTTCTATAAAGACAGATGAATTTTACTATTACGTTCTTTTATGCATAATTGGTTCCGCATTTTACATTCGTAATGAAAATTTTATAATATGGTTTAACAAACAAATAAAGATTAAAACGAGACATGCCTAAGCTTTCCTTCAACTCGCACTCTTCAATTCAATTCAATTAAATTACCATGTACATTTGAACCATAGGAAATCGATTATTGTCATAGTTTAGAGAATAAATCGAGTTACAACTTTTTTATACCATAATCTTATTATGTCACGTGTCAATGTTCACGTGCATCATACGTGTATCCTACTAGTATTTATTAAACGCCTAATAACTTAATTTAATTCAAATTAAAATCATAGTTGACAATCCCAAAATCAATTCTAAAATCTCATGACTCTATTTAGGTTCTGATGCCCGACCGTCGGCACATTTCCTACTCAATAATTGAAGTATCTGGGTAAGCCACAAGAAAAGACTTCGGAACGTACTTAGTTCAAAAGTTGTACATAAAAGAACAGCTTCATTGAGGCATAGCATCAAACATGCAGAGGACAACCAGAACGTGCCTGGATTACAAAAATGACAAAGAACCATCATCAAAGGAAACCCTTAACCTACAAATCACAAGGCATCTGCAGCTGATTTAGGACGAGCCTACTATAGAAAGCCAGACAGCCCACCAGCCAATAAGAAACTACGGACGAACATAAAGGGTCTATAGACAACATAGAGACCTGCAGATCATCCATTAATATCTGATACAAACCTGTAAGTTTATATGCATGCATTAGATCATTACCTACATTGCATGATCTTCTGGAGTTACTTTTTCCTTTTGAGATTTTATCTTTTTGTTAGGTTTCCTTATCGCTGTTCCAATGGAGCTTTGGACCCAACTTTGGGTTTGGCCTTTCGACCAAAACCCTGATGGAGCTATGAGATTGGACACTTGAGTGCTAATTTTTACCTCGGCGCTTACTTGATGGCCACTTTTTACTGGGGCACATGAATCCTTAACGGGGCTATCCAATCTGCATCTTGACAGGCTGCTTGAAATTGATTCAAAGAAGGGCAATTGTAATGAACTATAACCCTGTCTACTTCAGTGGAAAGTGGGAGGGGTACCGTACCAGTAGAGCTGCAGGCGGCATATACTGATATACAACCACAGAAGAAGTTGAGTTCATTCTTTTCGCTTTCATTTTCCTTCCCCTCGCGGATTCCAAGATCCAGACATAGTTTAAGCTTATTTGCGATGAAAATTAGTGGTGTTAACTTAGGGGTTTTGAGTATGCATATTCGCTTGTTGATCCACGGAGTTTGATAGATTAATTTTGGTTTGTGCAAATTAGTAGTAACTGTGTGTAAGCAGCTCATTTGTAGTCACTTCTCGTGATTATTAGCAAACAGCCAGTTTGATGTATGGCATAGCATCAGATTATGACACATTACCCCATGCATGTTCATTATCTTTTAGAATACTAGACAGAAGCAGCAGTTCGAGACAACAATTGCCTAACTTCAATCCTCACAATACATTCTCTTAAAGTGTTGTCTTTGTAAGACTACCTACGGCATCTTTCATGTTAATCCTTGCATCTGGTGAATGTTATGTGCAGTTTAGTGCCCTTTCCAGGATCATTAACAAGCAACTTTCTTTCCCAGCAAAATCTTCCTTTTCTCCTGTCAGTAAATTGGCATCCACAATGCTGATTACTGCTTTAGAGAATGCCTTGGATACCCATTTTTTCATGGTGAGTTCTCCCACAAACAGATCATCTGTGGGCTTCTTTCTTGTGAATGTTTCCATCAACAGAATCCCATAGCTGTAAACATCCCCTATAGTGGTCACTATCCCTGCCGTCCCGTATTCTGCAATAATAGTACACATTTATACCTGAATCAGCTAGATAAGAACGATTCATTTGTTTAAGGTTGAACATGAATACAGATCTCATAAGCATGTGCAAGTCCATATAAGATCTTATGATTTTTTAGTGGGTCCATTTGTTTAATGTTAGAGTACTTCAGTTAACTTCAGGGACTAGAAATATGGTACAAAAAAAAAAATTGAATCTCTAACCTTCATATGGTTTCATATCTTACATGCTAATAGGTATTATGAGAAAGGCTATTAATAATAACAAATTCCTCCTTTTTTGTGTCTTTTTTGTTTTTCCCTTTTTGCATGATGCTATGATATACTGGAATTGAGCATGTATGCCAGGGTTTGCTGTAGAAACACTATTAGTCAAAGCGTACCTGGTGCCATATACCCAATAGTACCGAGGGTCTTGGTTTGTGTCATTGGCTTGTCTTCAGTTAAGAGCTTTGCTATGCCAAAGTCACTTACACGGGCGACCATGTCTTCATCTAAGAGGATATTGCTTGGTTTCAGATCACAGTGCACCACATGGGATGAATAACCATCATGCAAATATTCTAGTGCAGCTGCGACATCTATCATGATGCCTATTCTTTGGTCAATATCTAGGAAATAGTTGTGTGTGTAGAGCCACTTCTCGAGATTCCCATTAGGCATATATATTAGCACCAGGGCTTTGAAATCAGGGTTGGAACAACTGCTGATTACCTTAACAAGATTCCGGTGGCGAATGTTGCGCAATGCTTCACACTCTGCCTCAAAACTCTTGAACGCTGCTTGGAGTTGTAGATTGAAAACCTTTACGGCAGCAACCATCCCATTGTGGAATATCCCCTTGTACGTCAGGCCAATGCTTCGCCTCCCAAGTAAATTGTCTTCGCTAAAGTTATTTGTTGCCTGAAGAATCTCGTAGTACGAAATCCTCCAATTGAAAGGATGGATCGGTGAATTTTCCCGAACCAGAAGATGTGTATTCCTGGCTCGTTGTGTAAGCAACCCAATTGCAATAGCAACTGCAATAATTATCAATGTGATAGATGGCAAGGTATAGACCATGAAAATTTTGGTCTTGCTGAATCCTGTGTGTTTATTGCCCTTACATGCCTTAACATGGAATTGAGCTGCTCCACATAATGGATCGGTCCCAATGTATGATCCAGCTGTAACGTTGTTTCAAGGTCGTCCATTGGGGATTTCACCACTTAGTTCATTGAATGAAACATTTAGATAGCCCAAATGCAGCAGTTTCTCCAACGACTTATGTATCGTGCCAGAAAGATTGTTTAGGGATAGGTCCAAGGACTCCAAGCTTACCAAATCAGCAAATGATTCAGGTATAGGGCCTTGTAATCTGTTCCTTGACAAGGAGAGGTTTACCCAATTTTGAAATTCCCCAATAGAATTTGTTATGTTACCTGAGAATTGATTTCCTGATAATTGGAGTTCTACAATGGACTCCATGCTGCCAATTTCTTGAGGCAGAGGACCACTTAGAAAATTTGAGGACAAATTGAGGAGGAGGATATCTTTCAGGCTTCCCAAAGTTGATGGCATAGTAGACGTGAGTGCATTGGAGCCTAACTGAAGTCTTCGCAATGAAGAAAGGTTCCCCAAGCAGCTTGGTATTGACCCATAAAGCTTGGTATTCATCGAATTCAACTCGCCCAAGTTTGTTAACTTGCAGATATTGTCGGGTATCAACCCATGTATCGCAGTGTCATATACTTGCAGCTGTTGGATTTTCTGTAGCTTTCCTATAGTTTCAGGGATTGATCCTGTCAAATCATTATTCCCCAGAGCCAAAGTCACCAAGTTACTTAGATTACCAATTTCACTTGGAATCATGCCGTTAATATGTGAGCCAGTTGCCTCAAGCAATTCGAGAGTAGTGGACAGATTCCCAATGGAATTTGGAAGAACTCCATCCAGTCTATTTGATCCTATCACCAATGTATTCAAAGACCTACAATTTGTTAGTGAAGTAAGAAAACTTAGTCCCAGAGATGGTTCATTTGTCAAAAGGTTTGGTCCAAGTTGGAGACGTTGGAGGAGTGTAAGTTCACCTAAAAACGTGGGTACATTGCCAGTTAGCATGTTTGAACCCAAATCTAGAGAAATAATATTGGAAGAATTTGAGATCGAGTTAGGGATTGTTCCAGTGAGTTGGTTCTCAGCAAGATAAACTGTTTGAAGCATTGACAGATTCCCAATATCTTGCGGTATGATTCCTGTGAATTTATTGTTTGATAAAGCGATGTATTGAAGTGATTCACAATGTGCCAGACTTGAGGGAATTTGTCCAGTGAACTGATTAACACTAATGGCAATGGCTTTAAGCATTGGAAGTAAGTAGCACAAATCAGCAGGTAGGCTACTAGCAATTTCGTTGTATAGGATGTCAAAGCTCACTAATGAAGAAATATTAAAGAATGTCTTTGGTAATTCTCCTGCAGTAGAGAAACCACAGAGGAAAAATCAAATCAAATGCTGAGTCAATATTCTAAAAATGAAATTCTTGTGAATGGCGGCTTAGATGCTTACTTATATATTCCCACGGGCATTGCTCTCTAGTATCTCCAACATTGGAATATTACAAAACGGAGAAGGAGTGAATGGTACCTTTCAAGTTGTTTTGGGCAAGATAGATTCCTTGAAGTAGTGACAAGTTCCCAATGTCTCTGGGTATGCTCCCTGTGAAATGATTGAATGATAGATAGACTAGTAGCAGTGATTTGCAATGTGATAGACTATCAGGGATCTCTCCGTTGAATTGATTGTGAAGAAGGTTAAGTCGTTCAAGCCCTGGAATTAAGTAGCACAAGTCCTTCGGGAGGCTACCAGCAATTGCATTGTTCGGGAGATCAAGGATCAACAACGAAGATATGTTAACGATTGTTTTTTCTCCTGCCAAAACAGAAGAGTGCACGGAACTAAGATGAGCATATAGAAATGTGATGTGATGCATTTTGTTCACAGGCTAAGGTGGTTGGTGTGGGGGTGCTCTTGATGGCAGGGAAAAACCGGAAATAGTGAGACAAGATGAGTCTTCGAGGCGTGTTACAATGTCGCTTTCCTCGAGACTTAATTTGCCACCACCACAATATGAATTTGGTGTGCAAACTGCGTCTAGCGAATCGTCTCCCAGAATACAACAAAACCCAAGGCCACCAAAATGGCCATTGATAAAACCCGAAGCTGCCAGCAAACTGCCTTCACCTTGCAATTTTTATGTCATGCTAACGTACACATGATCATTACAATCATGCTAACATGCACCTTCGACTACATACTTCAGATTATGAAATAAACACATATCTCTCTCCTTTTGAACATATATTATGGAGATGTTCCAACAAAGGTGAAGTGGTACCTGTCAAGTTGTTTTCGGCAAGATATAACACTTGAAGGTTTGATATGTTCCCGATTTCTGTAGGAATGCTTCCTGTAAATGCATTGTAGGATAATGATAATGTTTGGAGTCCCTTACATCCGCCTAAACTAGCTGGAATTGGACCACCTATCTTATTGGAAGAAAGAGAAAGCCAGTTAAGGTTGTGGAGAGTGTTGCACATATCTGTGGGTAGAGCGCCATAGAGGCTGTTGTTTCTTAGAATAACCATCTGCAGAGAAGAGATATTGAATATGCCAGCCGGAATTGGACCTTCTAATTTGTTGTACGGAATGGATAATATTGTCAAGCCATTAAGATTGCTCATCTCCTGCGGAATTCGACCTTGCAAATCATTCTCGCCAAGATATAGTTTTTCAAGCTTCGATAGATTACCTATCGTTCCTGGTATGCTTCCATTGAACTTGTTTCCGTTTAATGATAATTGTCGTAGCTCCCAGCATCTTGATAAGCTGGATGGGATCTCACCGCTTAGCTCATTAAACTGCAGATTCATGTATTGCAGTTGGTGCAGAAGTCCCACTTCAGCAGGCAGATGGCCTTGCAAACTGTTGTTACTAATATTCAAGAAAACAAGGGATGTGAGGTTGCCAACGTCCTTTGGAATGGTACCTGTAAGACCCATGTCAGGAAGATTCACGGCTGTCACTCTTCTGTCATTGCTGCAAGTAATACCGATCCAGCTGTAATACGATACTCGTTCAGACCAATTCTTTGCCAAAATATTGTTGGGGTCAGAGGTGATACTAGCTTTGAAGGCCAGAAGAGCTAATCCATCTGTCAAGTTGGTCATAGACGCTTCTGGGCAGCTCCCCAAGCAATGAACCACCAACATTAATGCCAATACAGCCTTCCACATAATTCTGGTCTGAAGGGTGGTGGGATCAAGAAAGAGAGCGAGAAGGAAATATATGTTTTCTTTGGAACGGAATCTCTAGGTTGTCACTAGTTACAACCTGGAAGGTCTGCCTAGTTTTTTTTTTCCTTTTTGGTAGAAAGTCTACCGAGTTGACAATATGGCATATTTTTTTTTTGGGTTAATAAGAGAGTGACATAAAACGAAAATATTAGAGTTATTACAGACAAGACTAAGATCCAAAGAGTCATGACAACCCCATGACTAACGAAAATACACACGATTACCAGCAAACCAAAATATTTACATTGCTCAAAACAAAAACAGGTAAGAACCAAAGACATGGCAGACAAAGAGTTTTACTTAACCCGTCATTGGTTCCTGTATTTGAGCGTGGTACATGGACGATGAAAGAGTACGAGCTTCATTTAACAAACTAGCAGCCCTATTGTGTACAGCAAAAGAGTGGAAGTCTGTCAGAATATAGCAAAAGTCGTCCATCATTGGTGCCATAGTATCCGGGATGTCAGCCTCAGCAGTGAGCTGCGAAAGAAGAAAAGTAGAATTTGTCAAAATAATTACATGATGAAAACCTTTCTTTATAGCCCAGGTGGCTGCTAATAAGAGGCCCCGTCCATAAGCATTGAAAATGTCATAAGAGGGAAAGGAAAGAGAAGTTGCACCACGTCTATGCATATTGTGTCAAAAAATACAATTCCAAGACCAGCTGTAAGAGAAGATGGGTTGTGAGAAACATGGATGGCTAAAGAAACATTTATAGGATTTAGGCATTGACATGGTTTATTGGTGAGAGAAAAGGGGGATAACATCTATAGGATTTAGGCATTGACAGGGTTTATTGGTGAGAGAAAAGGGGGATAGATGGGATTGGGGGGGGGGGGGGAGAAGGAAATAAAGGAGAAGTTGACATTAAGCTTCCATTTCCATTATCTCTTGTGGGTTGGCAATTTGGTTGTGGGAGATTTCTAGGTTGGGAGGGTAGGGTAATGGTATAGGATATAATGTTGGACACTGATTGTTTTATTTGTTGGATGATGGCTAAAGGGTTAAACGATTTGCATTCCCACTTTCCATTCATGCTTTCAACATAAACTGCACCTTACATTTGACATCTTAATTACTTATGGCCCATTTGTTCTAGGCCCATTTCTTAATTGGCTTTTTGTCTCTTTCCTTTCAAAATGACAGGGAAAAAAAATTACAACAGGTAGGGCGCGAAAATTCCTGATATATACGGCCTCAAGGAATTTAAGACGATTCAAGAATAAAACGTGACGAGACAAAGATTTGGGCTTTTCAATCAAAATTTGCTAGCAAAATTAAAGAATTTTGAGTTTTCGGTCCTTTAGTCGCATCACTGATTACCATATTGGCATCGAGAAGATAGATGAAGATGTTGGAGAGCCTCGTTGACCTGGACAGAATTGTACGACTTTTGGCCAAGGTTTAGGTAGAGCATTTTTAAAATATTTTTTTTTGGTGTGGGTAGAACTTGTTAAAAATGGAAAGTAAACTCAAATTGAAAGGAACATTTCCAGGAGTATACTATATTAAAACTAGGATTGATTCTAAGGTGTACAAAGATATTGTAAATTGCTATGATACACTTCTATCTTTCGAGCTTAAAAAAGTTGTTGAAACTTGAAAATACTAATTAATACCTCAATAAATAAGTCTTGTGCGTCAAGAAGTGTGAAACATAGAATTGATTTAGAATTTTCCGTGAACCAAATAGGACCTTAAACTTGATTTAGAATGTAGACACCGCCCTGAACTTCATCTATCAAGGAAAGCATCAAATGCCCTTTACCTGGGAAACATGTCAACTTGTCTACTCAAAGAAAAGAAAAGGAAAATATGTGACTATCTCAAACTTTTCTCGATGGCTCTTTTTGAGGAGGAAACATCTAAAAAAAGGAAGTCTTTCTTTCACCTGATCACCAAGTGGAGTGCAAGATGTTTGGGTCTAAAAATTGGGATATAAAAGGACCTTATATCAAAGATTGTCTTTCACTTGCTTTTTGCCCCAAGTGTTCATATACCTAAGCACCTACTTGGGATACCGTGTCCTCGTCCAGAGTAGATATTCTACGTTTCTGGATAAGTGAATTTGACCACTTAGGAGCGATAAATCAAGGAGTCATGTACTAAAAAGAGAAGTTAAGGGAGGTAGGGGATGTATTACAATATATTCGAGGG
The DNA here is from genome assembly GCA_033065855.1 of Escallonia rubra. Classification (NCBI taxonomy): domain Eukaryota; kingdom Viridiplantae; phylum Streptophyta; class Magnoliopsida; order Escalloniales; family Escalloniaceae; genus Escallonia; species Escallonia rubra. The sequence goes on along the minus strand of JAVXUO010001424.1, from coordinate 73,281 downwards.
TCATATATGACCGATACTATTAAGCCCCGAATTATAAGTAGTCATGACTGGGAGTTCCTGTGAGCGCAGAGTGCAACATTACTCATAATGCCTAATGTTTGAACGATATCCAAGCAGTAGCAGTGAGACTAGAGACCGTTAAATATGTTCATATACAGTGTGTAAAGGGACTTAAAAAATTAAATGACACTCCATCAAACTGACCCACAGAGCTCAACCACAACACGCTCTTTCCCAGCCACGACACCAGCTACAAGGTCACTATTTAAGGATAAACCGTTAAGCATTTATGACCCGGAACAACCTCTGCTTCACCAACAATACTTAATCTGAACCCCAATCAGAAAAATGCTACCACACCAGTTCTTCCGCAACCGCCCTCCGTCACCTAACAGCTAAGACGAGACATCCCGCCCTCACAATCTGTATGGACCACCCCACCAACCACGCGCCATCCACCGCATCTTGACCCACCCACTAACCCCGGTGATCCAACACCGCCAGTAGCGGAGGTAGCAGGGGGCACAGGGGGGCATGTGCCCACCTGCTGCCTCCTTCTCTCTCGTTTAGAGTATAGTGTGTGAGTAGTGTCCTTTCCCCCAACCAGGTGGCGTCGATGTTTCCCCTTCGTTAACATCTTAGATCAGGCTACTGCGGTGATGTGTTTCATACACAACTAGCACCCAATACAGACACAATGTAATTCCAAAAGCACTGGGCCCTGCCATTAAATGACCAATAAGGTCCTGCCTGGTTCATCCATCATTACTTTATCCCTTCACGAATGTTGGTAGATGACTAGATAGTTGTCCAGGAGGGAGGGGGGAGAGAGAGAGAGAGAGAGAATGTGTGGCTGATGGTTTTTAAGGTGATAATTTGGTTGTAAGGTTGGTTTTGGGGGTGGATTGAAATGTTTGAATAAATTTTAAGCATTGATGAAATTAACGGGCATGATTATATAAGGAGTTCCACGTGTTTTAATACTCGCGCTAATATATGCTGTTATGCTAAATGACCACCAAATATGGACATTTTACTGAAAATATGCTCCTAAAATACTGCTACCGCATAAACAATACGACACTTTAACAAATTACGCTTAAATTAGGGGATCACAAAAGAACGACACCCAAATAAACTTCCTAAATAAAGGATCTTTATACTATATTTTGTTGAAGCAACTCCAAATTTTATCTCTGTAGTCGTCGCAATTTTAATTTGTTTTCTTAATATAATTGTCTTGTTAGGTGTTGGCTCTTGTAAGTGACTTTGGCATAGCGAAGCTCTTAACTGAAGACAAGCCAAAGACACAAACCAAAACCCTCTGTACTATTGGGTATATGGCACCAGGTACGCTTTGACTAATAGTGTTTCTACAGAAATTCATGGCATACATGCTCAATTCCAGTATATCATAACATCATGCGAAAAAGGAAAAACAAAAAAGGAGAAATTTGTTATTATTAATAGCCTTTCTCATAATACCTATTAGCATGTAAGATATGAAACCATATGAAGGTTAGAGATTCAATCTTTTTTGTACCATATTTCTAGTCCCTGAAGTTAACTGAAGTACTCTAACATTAAACAAATGGACCCACTAAAAAATCATAAGATCTTAAATGGACTTGCACATGCTTATGTGATATGTATTCATGTTCAACCTTAAACAAATGAATCGTTCTTATCTAGCTGATTCAGGTATAAATGTGTACTATTATTGCAGAATATGGGACGGCAGGGATAGTGACCACTATAGGGGATGTTTACAGCTATGGGATTCTGTTGATGGAAACATTCACAAGAAAGAAGCCCACAAATAATCTGTTTGTGGGAGAACTCACCACGAAAAAATGGGTATCCGAGGCATTCTCTAAAGCAGTAATCAGCGCAGTAATCAGCATTGTGGATGCCAATTTACTGACAGGAGAAAAGGAAGATTTTGCTGGGAAAGAAAGTTGCTTGTCAATGATCATGGAAATAGCACTAAACTGCACAGCAGATTCACCAGACGATAGGATTAACATGAAAGATGTCGTAAGTAGGCTTACAAAGATTAGACAACGCTTTAAGGGATTGTATTGTGAGGATTGAAGTTAGGCAATTATTGTCTCGAACTGCTGCTTCTGTCTAGTATTCTAAAAGATAGTGAACAGGCATGGGGGAATTTTTCATAATCTGATGCTATGCCATACATCAAACTGGCTGTTTGCTAATAATCATGAGAAGTGACTACAAATGAGCTGCTTACACACAGTTACTACTAGTTTGCACAAACCAAAATTAATCTATCAAACTCGGTGGATCAACAAGTGAATATGCATACTCAAAACCCCTCAGTTAACACCACTAAATTTTATCGCAAATAAGCTTAAACTATGTCTGGATCTTGGAATCCACGAGGGGAAGAAAAATGAAAGCGAAAAGAATAAAAATTTAACTTCTTCTGTGGTTGTATATGCCGTCTGCAGCTCTAGTTCATTACAATTGCCCTTCTTTGAATCAATTTCAAGCAGCCTGTCAAGATGCAGATTGGACAGCTCCGTTAAGGGCCATGAATGATCCTGTCAAGACTCAGTCCGCATGGCCCCATCAGGGGTCCAATTCTTTCAAGTCCACTAGGGGTCCAGCAGTAAGCGCCGAGGTAAAAATAAGCACTCAAGTTTCCAAATCTCATACCCCCATCAGGGTTTTGGTCGAAAGGCCAAATTCCAAGTGGGTCCACGGCTCCATTGGAGCAGCGATAAGGAAACTTAACAAAAAGATCAAATCTTAAAAGAAAACAGAAACTCCATAAGATCATGCAATGTGGGTAATTATCTGATGCATACATATAAACTTACAGGTTTGCATCAGGTATTAATGGATGCTCTGCAGGTCTCTATGTTGTCTGTTGCCCCTTTGTCTTCGTCCGTTGTTTCTTATTGCTGGTGGGCTGTCTGGCTTTCTATAGTAGGCTTGTCCTAAATCAACATATGATGATTCCTTATCATTTTCGTTATCCAGGCATGTCCTAGTTGTCCTCTACATGTTTGATGTTATGACTCAATGAAGCTGTTCTTTTACGTACAACTTTTGAACTGAGTTAGTACGTACAACTTTTAGAACTGAGTTAAATAGGATTATAATCTCAATAAAATTGAGTTGTTAGGTTTTTGACAAATATTAAAAACTGATTAACTCAGCTTTCATAACATAAAAGAGTAATTATATTTTTAATCCAAAAAGACAAAGATTATGGATTAATTACATTTTCATAATCACATTTGATGAAATAAAGTAACAATTATCCCTAATTACAGAGGTCTTTCAACACATTTTAATCATCAACCCAAAAAAAAAAGCACATTTTAATCAAGCTCTAAATTTTTGGCCTTAATGTAGCGTTTCTTTTAGTACTTTTATTCAAACATCATTCACAGATTAAAGCCAATTTTGTTAAAAACATACTAAAGTTGATAATGAAAGTTGATTAAAATTTAGTCTAGAATTTTCTTTTGCAGATCAACCCTAAACAAACTTGAAGAACTTAAACATGCATATATTTACCGTATGGAATTAAGTTGGAAGTATGAATAAGTCCTTTGATTTTGGAAATGGCCTGACAAATGTCATTATAGTGTGACACGATAAGATTAATCAAATCTGGCACCCTATCATGACAACAAGATGGTGTTATGAGAGGCAATAATATCAATGAACCCCGTGTGATTAGGGAGTAATTACAATCAATCCTATTGACTTTTCAATTGTTACATGTTGCATCAGATTCGTAATACATCTATCCTTCTTGCTATAACAACGTTTGTGTTTCATATGATTTTTGCTTATGTCACCATACTGTATTATAAAGATGTCAGTACAGTGCTTTGTCACCTTCTTCCACCACTATATGCCTTCTGTCGTTGGCATCATCGCAGCACCACCATGAGCCACTGTCACCTCAAGTTCAAACCAGATCCAACCTAATTAAAGCATGTGCATATGTAAAGCCAGACCTTATCTCCTCCCCCCTCTCTCTTTCTCTCTCTCTCTCTCAAGGGCACCATCCGCTACTAGCTCCGGCCTCGTCGTACATCCTCCCTCCCTGACCAGCATCGAACCCTTCCATCTCCGATTCCTTTCATTTCCACACCCCCAGAACCATCGATGTCGCCAAAATAGTATGGCTTTATGCGTCTGATTCAATCAGAAAGTGTGTGGACCCATGTATGTGTATGTGCGCGCGTGTGGCTCTGATGCAATCAGAGAACGTGTGGACCCATGTGTGGGTGTGTGCGCGCGCGCGCGTGCGCGTGCGTGTGACCTATGCTTCTGTGTGTGTGTGTGAAAGTTTAAGTGTGTATGCTTCTATTTGTGTCTGTGTCTCTGTCTGTGATTGTGGATGAATTGAGTGTGTGTGTGTGTGTGTGTGTGTGTCCGCGCGCGTGTGTGTGCATAGGTTGGTGGTGGTGGTGGTGGTGTTAGTTGTTGTGGTGCCATGGTAGTGCTTGGTTGCTGGTGGTGGTGATGTGGTTGTGCTTGGTGTTGATGTGGCTGTGCTTGGTGGTGATGTGGCAGTGCTTGGTGTTGGTAGTGGCGTCGTGGTAGTGGTTGGTGGTCCATTAGACTTGAAGGGAGAAGACCAGGAGGGGGGGGCGTGTTATGTTAGAAAGGAACAAAAAAAAAGGAGATGGTGGGTGGCACATGAAAGAAATACAAACAAAGATGCAGAGTCTCTTTTTATCAAAAATATCAATGTCGTCTATATTTCGTCCGGTCAAAAGACGTATCTGATATTTTCCATAGTCGATAGACATTATCCCATGCATAATCTCAACGAGTTCAATGAAATTATCTCTTATGAAAAAGTAACATATGCAGTAGGAAGGTAATGCAGTTTGCAAATGTATACACATGTCCTGTACTTTAGAATACTATTAGTATCCATTGACGACCTTAAGTTGCGAGTGGGGATATTATAGGAAGAATGAAAAATTAGTGACTAGGTGATGCAAAAGTACATAGTTTTGAAAAGTGACTAGGTGATGCAAAAGTACATAGTTTTGCAAAGTGACTAGGTGATGCAAAAGTAAGTTCAGAATCCTTAGACGAGCAAAAGTATGCATTTAGATTTGCAAACCATGACGGTAGAAATCACTTTCGTATGTCTATGGATAGATGAGCAGTTTATCAAGGTTAGCCATCATCCAACATTCAACATAAATAAAAAGATATTGATTCTGGAGGGACGACGTACGAAATTGGAAGGAAGAAAAAGGAATAAAGGTTTTAACCTATTTAACTAAAGCAAAAAAAATGACAAATAAAGAAGGAAGAATGTTGAAGCTATATGACCCTTTTTGTATATGTCCCCCCACAAGGAGTAAACAAATGCTAGAATGACCATCTTGCTGGCATAGTTGACCCAGCAGCCCAAAGATTACCTCCGTGGGAAGTTGGCATTACATTAGCGGAAAGGATAAAATGCAAATAAGCTCAAGTTTTCTAACTTTTGGTAAATAAAACTCTAACCTGTATTTTTAGTTATTAGACCCACAGTTGGTCAACCGTCTAAAGTTACTTGACAGTTGTCCACGGGACCTTCACAAAACGATACTCAGTAAAATAATATACAAATACAATAAATATTAAATCATTACCTATTTGTCAAAACACGATTGAGTCATGTGCTAAATCACTACATGTCTTGTTTCTCTCTCTCTCTCTCTCTTTCTCTCTCTTTTTCTTCTCATTCTAATAAAATCACCACCAAAACTACTGACCCAACAAACCACCACCACCACCCTTCCCCTGCGGCCAACCATCGACCAATAAACCACCACATCCACTGAACCATCACAACCAATAAATCACCACTAGCACTGAACCAATAAACTACCACCACCCTTAGCTTGCTGCCAACAAATGCTCAATAAATCACCACCACCACGGCACTAATAAACCTCCACCACGCATCCCCTACCACTAACCAAAGACATCATGAAAAGAGTGTTTGTATTCGACTAGAATCAGCTTTGACCGCAAACAAACAATGACGGGCGGGTTGATCTCATCAGCTGGGGCGTTGGTAATGAGTGAGTTGTTTGGTCTATGTGTAATTTGTCCCACCTAGAGTTGGGTTTGCTGTAAATTCTTGCAGATTTGCTTATTGCTTTAGCTGTGATTGTTGTAAGCGATATTATTTGGGACATTTAGCGACAATTTAGCAAGTGGGATGGAATTATTATCATTATCTCGGGTACAGAGGTCTATGAAAGAGTTGATCGTGAGTGTTATTTGTATTTTTTTAGCGACACTTTGATAATGATCATAAATTGCAAACTAAGAAAGTGGGGTGCAATAAACATATTAACGGAAGTGAGTGGGTCACTTTGGAGACAATACAATAAAAGGAAATCATTACATAAGGTATAATATCATAATCTAATTCACATTAAACAAAATCGTGTATAAAGAATATCAAGAGAGAGAGCAGAGATAGAAAGATATCTGGAAATCAGGGAGGACAAGGGAAGATTTAGCATGGTGTTCGGTGGTTAAGAGAAGGTTTCAAAAAATTAAGAGAAAGGGTCATTTGTTTGTAGAGGGTCTAAAGTGTGAGGGTGTGGGGATTAAATTATCCTGAGAGAAGAGTGTTCTTCATGGTGCAATTGCGACGAGCTAAGGTGTGATTGTCGGTACGTTTTGATGTGTTAGTGTGATTAATTGGTGGGGTGTGCATTGGAGGGTGGACAATTGTGTGATGGTGTGTGTAGCCCTGTGATTCCTCTGCAAGCGCGCACGCGTTTGTGGAGGTTGTTGTGCAACCGTGTGTGTTGGGGGGGGTGCATATTGTTGTGTGTTGTTTTGTGTTTATGCATGGTCCGTGTGTGTGGGCTGCTGTGCAGCCGTGTGTGCGAGGGTGTCTATCACTGTGTTTGTTGTATGTGTCGTTATGTTTGTGATATGATGCATGCGTGTGTGCAGCATGTAGGAGGGTGTATGCTTTATTGTGTATTGTTGTGTGTTATTATGTGTATGTGTGATGCGTGTTGGGGGGGGGGGGGAGCGCAAAAAAAAAAAAAAAATATTGGTGGCTAACATAAAAGAATTAAAAAGGTTAAAGTTTACATAAAACATGAAAAATATTAAAATTAGAAGTAGTTCATTAAGGTTTTACAAAATAATAAAATACAATAAAGTAACTTTATACATCGATGGTCAAAGCAGAACTCGGCGTTCTTTATAGTCACGAAAATCATCAATGATCGACTCTATAATAAACGTCTTCTTAGTATCTTTCTCAAAGAGTAAATATGTTACGATATAAAGAGTAAAAAATACAACAAAACGAAACTTTAATTACTTTTAATGTTACAATATAATAGCATTTTCGTAAATATGTTAAACTAAAAATTTCTAAAAAGTTGGGGGGTGCATGTAACGCCCTGCAATTTCTAGGAGCGTTAATATCGAATAAACAGAGTCAGAAAACCTTTAATTATCAAAAGTCCCACAAACGGTGATTCAGAGCATGCACTAATAATTCCCAAAAGTATATCAATAACTGTCAAGATGGACTATACAATCAAAAAGTATATCAATAACAGTCAACGGATCAGCTCTTATATATATATATATATATATATACATAGATATATATATATATATATATATATATATGGGGTTCGATACACACCCACCGGTGGGAAAAAAAAATTTTCCCACCCAATCGTTTGACAGTCTAGCGATTGGCTAAAAAAAAAAAAAAAAGACGGCTGGACTGGGCCATTTATGGCGAAAGGGGGCAATTAAATGGCGAAAAGGGGCAATGATTGGCATTGGGCCAATCGCATAAAAGTCAGGCGATTGGCTTTGGCCCAATCGCCTGACTTTCATGTGATTGGCCCACCGCCAATCGGCTGCCTCCCCGTGGCCCCCTCCCTTGCCCCCCCCCCTCCCCCCTTCGGGGCAGTCACCCGAATTTTCCCTTGGCCCCCACCCCTCTTCCCCCTCCCCACTTGTTTATTCCCCCCCCCCCCTAGGCCCCCACCCCCCTCCCCACTTGTCCAAATTTTTTCCCAGACCCCCACCCCATTCCCCACTTGTCCAATTTTTTCCCTAGACCCCCACCCCCCCTTCGGCAGACCTTCCTCCCTCCAATTTGCTTGTTTGTTTTGCCCCCCCCCCCCCTCCCACGGCTCACTTTTCTGCCTATAAAAACCCTCTTCCCCCGAATTATTTCTTACACTCTCATCAGTCTCCCTATCTCACCTACATAATCTCCACAACAATACGAGCGAAAAAAAATTTACGCTAGAAGATCGGTGGATAACCGCTAGAAGAAGATCGGTGGATTTCTTCGTCATTTTTTTCAAGTCAAAACAAGTAAGTATTTTGAATTTTCTTATAATTCAATGTTTATTTAAATTGTTGTTACGCTTAAATTGTTCTTACCATAGCCTAAAATTCGTGTTTAGGGCGTCAAAATTACGTTTTTACAAATTGGGGTATTACATTCGAAAGATTCGAAAATAGCGATTTTTTAGGCCGTCAAAATTATGATTTTTCACGAATCTATAAAAAATAGCTAGAGCTAGATTTTGCCAAAGTGCAAAAAAGAGACCCTAGTTATTTTTAAAATATCTGCATCATGTAAAAATTTCAGATTTTTCCAAATACTGGAAATGGGTTAACTGATACGCGCAACCTTGTAACTTCGCAGTGTACTTTAAAATATCAAGCTAGCGCGATTTCGCGCGAAACTTTTTTGAGAACCCTAGGATGTTGGAAAGTTCCATTCCCCATGAATTCGGGCCATTCCGAAGCCGGTAGCAATTTCTTGCCCCGAATTATCTTTTAAGCGCTCGATCCGGACACCGGTTCGGGATTTTTTGACGAAAAATCCCGAAAATGCTTTTTAGATCAAGGATGCACTCAGCAACCTTAGAATAGCGTCTTAAAGCACGTTTGAGATTTTTCCCGATGCCAGGGGGCATTTTCGTAATTCGCCGCCCGATAGGGGTATTCTCGTAATTTTACGCTTTCAACTTTTTCGAACGTCTTTTCAGTCCGTAAATGTAAGCACACCCTAGCGAAGGCTGGGAAGTGCCATTCCCCAGGAATCCGGGCCATTCCGAAGCCGGTAGCAATTTCTTGCCCCGAATTATCTTTTAAGCGCTCGATCCGGACACCGGTTCGGGATTTTTTGACGAAAAATCCCGAAAATGCTTTTTAGATCAAGGATGCACTCAGCAACCTTAGAATAGCGTCTTAAAGCACGTTTGAGATTTTTCCCGATGCCAGGGGGCATTTTCGTAATTCGCCGCCCGATAGGGGTATTCTCGTAATTTTACGCTTTCAACTTTTTCGAACGTCTTTTCAGTCCGTAAATGTAAGCACACCCTAGCGAAGGCTGATTTGAAGCCGTTTCGCGGGGCGTTGGGGTCCTAATGAACCCCGGGCCATTTCGGTAATTTGCCGCTCATCGGGTTCTATTTTCCTAATTTTACATTACACGAATTTCCCGAACCACTTTTAGTTCAGGAAAGGGTGTGAGACATCCGAAAAGTTATACTTTAAAGTTGTGAATTAGATAAAGCTTGTTGGGGCGATGACTGAAAAACTATGAAGCTTTTCTGATGGCAGGGGGCATTTTGGTAATTCGCATTCCCGAGAGGGGTATTTTCGTTACTTTGCCCCTTTCAGTTTTTCAAATGACTGCTTCGTCCAGAAATGTAAGCAAAGCACCTGAAAGGTGCTTTCGAAGCTGATTTGGGGCGTTATGGTGATAATGAACCCCCGGGGGCATTTCGGTAATTTGCCGCTCATCGGGGGCTATTTTGGTAATTTTACATTATACAAATTTTCCCCTCTATTACACTGCAAATAGAGTCCATTCTTCTTTTATTTAATTCTATGACTTGTTGAGAATGATATAATTTTTATTTTTTAGATTTCAGTATAAATATGGATGCAACTGGAGGAAATATTTAATTCTAAAAAATCGCTATTTTCGAATCTTTCGAATGTAATACCCCGATTTGTAAAAACGTAATTTTGACGCCCTAAACACGAATTTTAGGCTATGGTAAGAACAATTTAAGCGTAACAACAATTTAAATAAACATTGAATTATAAGAAAATTCAAAATACTTACTTGTTTTGACTTGAAAAAAATGACGAAGAAATCCACCGATCTTCTTCTAGCGGTTATCCACCGATCTTCTAGCGTAAATTTTTTTTCGCTCGTATTGTTGTGGAGATTATGTAGGTGAGATAGGGAGACTGATGAGAGTGTAAGAAATAATTCGGGGGAAGAGGGTTTTTATAGGCAGAAAAGTGAGCCGTGGGAGGGGGGGCCAAAACAAACAAGCAAATTGGAGGGAGGAAGGTCTGCCGAAGGAGGGGTGGGGGTCTAGGGAAAAAATTGGACAAGTGGGGAATGGGGTGGGGGTCTGGGAAAAAATTTGGACAAGTGGGGAAGGGGGTGGGGGCCTGGGGGGGGGGAATAAACAAGTGGGGAAGGGGAAGAGGGGTGGGGGCCAAGGGGAAATTCGGGTGACTGCCCCGAAGGGGGGGGGGGGGGGGGCAAGGGAGGGGGCCACGGGGAGGCAGCCGATTGGCGGTGGGCCAATCGCATGAAAGTCTGGCGATTGGGCCAAAGCCAATCGCCCGAAAGTCAGGCGATTGGCCTTTGGGCCAATCGCCTGACTTTCGGGCGATTGGCTTTGGCCCAATCGCCTGACTTTTATGCGATTGGCCCAATGCCAATCATTGCCCCTTTTCGCCATTTAATTGCCCCTTTTCGCCATAAATGGCCCAGTCCAGCCGTCTTTTTTTTTTTTTTTAGCCAATCGCTAGACTGTCAAGCGATTGGGTGGGAAATTTTTTTTTCCCACCGGTGGGTGTGTATCGAACCCCTATATATATATATATATATATATATATATATATATATATGGGAGCTCATCCGTTGACTGCGCGGGGAACTTCAGTCAATTTGCCCGCACGATCTTATTGTCCATCTGGCTCGATGTACAGGCCAGATCTAATTTTTTAAAACACTTTCGTCGTCCGCTACATTATGTAGCGGACGGTACTTTTTACCATTATACCCCTCGTCTGCCTCGCATAATTGGTGGTGGTGGGTGCAGCTAAAGTGTTTATCCGCTACATAATGTAGCGGACATAATAAAAAAAGTGGCATATCTGCAAACTAAACCAGGGAAATACTTTCATTTCACTTTCAATGGGTTTCTCTCTCTTCTCTCTGGCCGAGGCTCTCTCTCTCTCTCTCTTCTCTCTGGCCGCCGCCGCCACCACACCAAGCACCAGATCTGATGGGTTTGAGTCCCCGAGGCTCTCTCTTTCTCTCTCTTCTCTCTGGCCGCTGCCGCCACCAGACCAAGCACCACCACCCACCAGACCAAGCACCAGATCTTATGGGTTTGAATGGGTTTGAGTGTAATGGGTTTGAGAATCAATAGAGGAAGGGTGATGATTTCATTCATTTCCTTCATACGGAGGCTGATGAACCGCCAAATCATGTTAAATTACTCATGATTCGTAGTGTAAACGAACGAACACAGACGAGCTCCAAACAAAGCCAATCCACTGGTCTGTTGGTAAGCAACTTGGTTCGTGTTTAATCTATTCTCACTAGCTAAGATAAAAAAACAAAGCTTAGTTCCAATAAAATGGTAACACCAGAAACATCTGCAAACAAGAATGCTCCCCAACATTAGAAGAGGCTGCATATGACAATATCGTCGTCGCACAACCTTCGACTTGCCAGCTAGTTGTGGCGATGGCTGTTGAGGTTGATTTTAGCATTCTGGATATCTTCAATTAATGGGTTTGGTCTCCTTTGACCTACTGAAAACGTGCATTTCCTTATTTCCCCAAAATCATTTGTATGTTGCATTTCATTTGATTTTTTATTCTTATTTTTCCAAGAAACACATGGGGAAAGACAAGACAACTCCAAGAAACTACCTGTCACACGACACCCTTTAGCCATATCATCATAATTTTTGGACCTCAACAAGAACAGAAGGGCTATCATCAGTTTCACTGTGCGCTACATAATAATGTAGCGGACAATCAGGCAGACGAGGGGTATAATGGTAACGGACGGTGAAAAAAATGTTTTAAAATTTTAGATCTGGCCCGTCCATTGGGCCAGATGGACAGCCAGATCATGCGAGCAACTTAGCTGAAGTTGTCTGTGTATTCAACGGATCAGATCCCTACGCATATATAATTGAAAAACTGACACCCAATTGTCAATCAACAAACTGAAACTGGGCTTATAGAGTGGCTGGATCTATAACCCACTTTGCATGATCACAATCGGGCTTGTAGAGTGGCTGCCTGGATCTATCCCACTTTTTGTCAAGACTCGGAAGAAATTGGACCTGCCGTAGCAACGGGATATAAACTGGTAGGTCCACGCCCAATTGGAATGAAGTTGATCCATGTAGTGACAGGTGTAGACTCAAGCCTCACTTCGGCCCATTTTATAGTACTTCTAACGTCCAACTTACAAGTCCAGCCCAGACGAAGCTTGATGGTCATTTTGGAGCACAATGATAGAAGGGCTGATGGAATGGAACCATTTCTACCAACAACACAAAAGTATGGGGTTCAACAAACGAGCAGTGTAATTAACTTTGAAGTATAAGTTCTGAAAGGTGCATAATCAAAAGGTTAAAAGCAAAGATTGTCTTCGTTTTTTTGCATTGGAGAATGTAAGGAGCCGGTGCTCTGGGTTTAAGGGGAGCCAGGCAGTTGGGATTTTGTTGCGTGTAGAAGAGACCCATTTTGGGGTTTCTGGTGAAGAGGAAAGGAAATTGAAGGGGTGACTTGGATCTGAGAGCAATGTTTATGAGACGCCACCATGGGGATTTTTTATGTTTATTGTAGATGATAACTTTCTAAAGTCAGTAGCTAAATACCCATGATTGTGTTAAAAAGCTTCTTAAATAATAGTTGGATGTTTGTATGTATTACTTTGCACATGGATTTTACTTTTATAGCTAAAAGTCTTATTTCAATAATAGCGTATCAATAGCACACTTTATTAATTACTAAAGTAGATACGTAACTTAATTTGTGGTACTTAGTTATTAGTTTAAGTATATATGCTTTTATTATAGTTAAGGGTTTTTCGACTTTTACTAAAGAAAAAAGACCTATGAAAATCCTAAAACCTCATCCTTAAACTGTTGCATACTCTCTTAAATCGTTATTGAAAAAAATCTTCTCAAAACATTCATTCATGTTGAAACTAAACTAGCCTATAACTACTGCATCTTCTCTATCAAATTTGATTATTAAAAATAACTTGCATATAACAGAGTTTTTTTGTAACTTTTAAGTTATTGTGCATATATAGAAAGTCACTTATTGTTTGGTGAGAATTAAATGTTTGTGAGAGATATTTGAAACTAATTAGAATGTAAGTAAACCTTACTAACGAGATGTAATGTAGAATAGTCAGGATTTTCTTTAATGATGACAACTTGATGTGACAAAAAGAATAAGTCTGATCAATGACAAACATCATTGGTAATTGGCATCAGCAATTTGTATTTGAAAGAAAGAATAGTTTTTTACGATGAACTTTTCATGCTTAGAAGTTCACAGTTGATTTCATTGGTAAGGTTTAACTAAACTGATCGTACTAATAAAGTTCAATTGTGTTTTTTTAATAAAGTTTCACATTTTTCTTTGAATCACAAAAAAATTTGAATCATTAAAAAATCAATAAAGTTCAATTAGGTGTCTGATTAACTCAGCTTTCAGAAACTAAAAAATCTAACTAAATCTTAATCAAGAAAAGTATCGATGATGAATTAATTACTGTTTTCATGATCATGTTTGACCAAGTATAGAAACATACTATCCCCATTAATTACAGAGGTTCTTGTAAACATTTTGATCAAGCTCTATTTTTTTTTTCCTTAATGTGGTATTGCTTTTCATACTTTTAGCTAAACATCATTCACAAATTAAAGCCGACTTCGCTAAAACCATTCTAAAGCGGATTTCAAAGTTGATTACAATAATCTAATCTAAAATTTACTTTTGAGAATCAACTCAAACAGACTCAGACAAAACTTATCAAGTCTATATAAATATATATTAGGCCCTAAGGTTGACTATTAGCACCTCAAATCACTATCGAGTAGCAAAGATAAAGAATGATAAATGTAAAAGCAAAAATCATCACATGAAGTTAAAGATCAATATTACACAAATTAAAATTTTCTTTCTTTTTCACGGAAGCAATATAAGAACCGAATATCACTTAATTCATAAAGATATTTTAAAATATCAAAATAGAAATTTATGTAAGAAATTATGTTAATAATAAACTTTAAACTCTACAATAGAAAGCAAAAACTACTCCAAAATATGCTAAGGAAAAACACTAAACCGGAAATGAAACTTTAAAAGTACTTTAAATACCAAAACATCAGTTTACTATCACAAATTAATTTTTTAAATAAATAACCTTAACCTGTAAAACAGAAATCATATACTCCGGTAAATGCAAAATAAATAAATAAATAAATTATAAGTCGTAAGCACTTTTTCTCGTCAATAAATTAACTCATAAAATTTAATTAGATTACTAGAAGCTTAAAAACCCCAAAATAAGAAAGAATATAATGGTATGAGAGACAAAATATATATTAAAATAAATGTTGTATCTGACATGTCAAATATTTTTATACATTGTGTAATCAATAATCTACTTAACTAGGACTGAACAATGACGATTAAGTTGATAGTTTAAAATATCTTTAAGAATTAAGTCATATTCAATTTATATATTGTTTCCATAAAAATAAAAGAAAGCCCTTAATTTGGAAATTATGTATCTTTAGTTCAATACTCAATTTTGCATTGTGTAAATACGAGATTTTATTTCATCTTTTAAAGTGCTTCTGAGGTATTAATAGTCAAAATTAAGACCTAACATGTAAGCACGGGTTTTAGAGGGCATATAATTCATTTTTATTGCTCTTATAAGCTTTAGTAAAATTATAGTATATGCGAATTTGTTAACAATAAGTCATAGTAAAGTGTGATGATACATGTGCAACTTTAATAATTAGAGATGAAAAGAGAATGAAACAACAAAACAAACACATGTATTGCAAAAGTAAAAGCGGATAAGTAAGAAAAAGAACACTACAAAAAACTTATGTGTCGTTTCATAAGCACAATACTTCGGCTAGGAACTAGGGCAAGGCCCAATTCAGTTACATTTTATTTTTAATCGACTTACCGTTGAAACTTATGAAATTCGATGAACTAAGACACTACTAAAGAGAATTACTCTAAAATCATATCTCTACGAAAATTGTTTTGTTTTTGTAATTTTGCAAAGATAGACAAAATAAAAAGTTCACAATTAGGATGACAACCTAATGGAAGCAATCAACAAACAACATTTGAAACATAATGTATCAATTGCTAGGTGAAATTAATTAATTTCAAAGTAGTTTACATCATTTGAGAAGACGACAGTTCATTAATGCAGACAGGTATTAAAGGATTGTTATATTTCTATCGGATTGACTAAAACAAAATGTCAAATGTATAAAACCTTCGTTCACGTCTAGTTCTTTGTATTTATAGGTGTACAAAGACACATAAAAAAAAGAACTAATATTTTGTTTCCTATGGATTTGTCACTGAATTTGCATTAACATTTATTAAAAGCAGTAAGCAAAACATGTATATAGAACTTATGCTTAGATCAGGTGGTAGATAATTCTGTGGTTACTCAATTTTTTTTTATGTAGGAATGATAGATAACATTAATGGTGAATTGCACTTGAATTAAGATTTGGAAGTCTAAAATATAGTATTCAAAAAAGTCTAGCACGCAATGAGTTGAGTTATATATTAGTTCGCATCAAATAAGAATTTTACTTTATTTTATAGTATCTAATATTTAGTTCTAGGTTTTGAAAAAGATCGATTAAAAAAATATTCATCATGAAATCACACAAAAAATTAATTTTTTTACTTATGAACAGTTGAATAAACTTTTTGTTGGTCCTTTATTCATAGAGTGTGGGACATATTTATGCTTTTTGCTTCATTACGCATGTCATTATTAGTAACATTGGATTTTACAAATATTATTGATGTGATAGATGAAAATTATAGATCTCACAGTCCTCTGCTTCAAAAATTAAAAGGCATAATAAAGTAAAGAGAAGGCTCAAACGTTATATTTATAAAATCATTGTGTAGACTTAAATAATATAACATCCCGATTTTTTTTTATTGTATTGGAAAATTTTGTTTTAACCTTGACCTAATTAGTTTTAGGGTCTTTTCGTAATATTAAACAATTTTGGGTGAACTAGAAAGAAAAAAAAAGATTAAGTTTGGGAATTTTTTTTTTTAGGGCAAATATATATAATTTGACTTATACGATTAGCCATCCCATGGGTGTTCTTCTCCTTCTTATGTAAAATCCCTAGGAGAAAGGTGGTTATAGATCAGAAAAATCTTGAATTCTCGTATAAGCATACACCCAGAATTTGACAAGCCACAATATGGTCATTTGATATCTGATTTAAGTGATTCAAAAGCCTAAATTGCATATTTTTTTAGAGCTACAACTTAATGAAGAAGTCGAATCCATTTGAGGTCATCTTCAGACCCAAAATAACGTTTTCCCAAAATTGGACAGATTTCCTGTCTAGGTTTTCGACTAGCTCTAATTTTCTCATTTGATATCTAATTTAGGCAATTCAAAAACCTAAATCATGTATCATTTCGAGATCTACAATCTTGTAGAAGGAGTCAAGTTTGTTTGAGATTGTATTCAGGCCCAAAATATCAATTTTCTACTCGGACATATTTTCTTCCAGGTATAATCCTTACCATTTTCCCTCACGTCATGTTTCGATGCTTTTTTGACCATCCATTTTGATGTATTTTTGAATATTTTCTAAGGCAATAAATTTGAATATACGTGTACATCGTACGATAATGATTATTTGCAAATGGTTGATGTAAAATAATTATTTAAGGATAATTATTATTGTCGTCGTATAGAGGTAGATGGAGATGCAATTGCATAAGGTTATAAAACTTTTATACTTACTTTCTTTTTGTGTGCATTTACACATGGCCTATGAAAAATTTAATGGTCTCTAGTGTCACAGCTATTGCTTGGATATTGTTCAAAGATTAGGCACTATGAGCAATGTTACACTATGCACTTGCTGGAACATCCCAGTCATGGCTTCTTATTCCACGTTTCCTTGGAACTCGAAACCAAGCAAATAGGGATCCTTAAAGTAAAAAATATCATGTAATTCAGGATTAATGGTATCGGTCATATAGGACCATTGAATATATTGTAGATTTGTAGTAAATCCTCTACCTCTCTTAATGTCGCCTTTTGTTACATCAGTCCTTTATTCAACGGTACTAAGTAGTCAAAAAATCAGTTATCCAGGAATGCATAGTATCTACCCTGAATGAGGACACGGTTCCCCAGGTAGGTGCTTAGGTATACAACCACTTTGGACAAAAATTAAGTGAAAGACACTCTTGGATCCAAGGTCCTTTTGTGGTTATTTCATGCCAATTTTGAGACCCAAACATATGAAGACACATTCATTTGCTTATGTCCAAGAGAGAGTTTTATCTTTTTTCAAAGTTTATAGGGCGTGACATTAGTAACATTTTGGGGTATATGGTTAAGTATACACACACACACACACACACACACACACACACACACACACACACTTCTATAAGTGTTTCCCCCACAAATGTTTAGGCAAATAAGAAGCGAGCAATAGTGTAATAATCATCTCTTAGGAAGTCCTATTTTTCTTCTCAGCCACACCATTTTGTTGGGGACTATAAGGAATAATAATTTGGTAAATGATACCCCAAGTTTCAAATAGATCATCAAAGGAAATATTCATTCTCCATCCAATCGCAAGATTATATCTTATGCCCTAATTAATTTTCTACCTCCGCTTTGTAGATTTTAAATTTATCCAAAGCTTCACTTAGTCCATAAAACGTATGCATAGGCATAACTAGGGTTGTATATGAACAGAGTTCGAGCCGAACAGAGGTATGTTAAAAC
This sequence comes from Escallonia rubra, assembly GCA_033065855.1. Taxonomy (NCBI): domain Eukaryota; kingdom Viridiplantae; phylum Streptophyta; class Magnoliopsida; order Escalloniales; family Escalloniaceae; genus Escallonia; species Escallonia rubra. Next base: position 55,157 of record JAVXUO010001424.1, on the reverse strand, counting down.
TCGTTTGTTTAGTTTCAGGTCATGTTCGTGTTCGTGTTCATTTAATATTCAAAATTTTGTTTGAACTTATTCGCGGTTCGTTTCACAAAACTCGTGTTCGACTCAAGTTCGTTCATTTATTTATATGAGCCAAACTCGAATTTCAAAACTAGTGTTCTCGTTCAAAAAAATTATTTCCAAACTAGAACTATACGTTACTTGATCCAGTTGTCTAACTGAATTTAGGACTTCCAAGTTTAAACTAATTTATACTATAAGTAAGTTATATGACTTTTGGGTTCGGAACATATTATAATTAAGTTATTATCCAGATGAGCTGTTCACGAACACTTTAGAATTTTCATGCTTGACTCGTTTAATAAACGAGCTCTAATATTTTGCTCATGTTTAATTCGTATATTATCCAAACGAATATGAACGAGTTCTTTGGGGAACGAACCACGAGCAGTTCATGAGCAATTCGGTTCATTTTCAGCCTTAGGCATAACGAGAACAATCTTTTTTTAAATGTTGTGAAATATATTTTACCACCTCTTATCGGATGACCTTCCATTTCACACAAGTCCGAGTGCAATAATTCTAACAATAGAGATTTCCTTTCAACCTCTTTTAAGGGTTCTCTAGGAATTTTTGAATGTAAACTGAACATTTTTGTAAACTAGATGAAGTATGCTGAGGTATTAAACTTAACCATAGCTCCCATATATCAAAAGAAATAGCAAGGTAAGTAAATGTTGAATCTTCACTGATTATGGTAAGTTTGTACAAGCCATTGGTAACATAGCCCTTCCTAACATAGTTTCCACCCTAGATCAGAATAACACTGTCTCGCTCAAAAATAATCTTAAATCCATATTTGTTAAGTATGATAATATATACAAGATTGCTCCTAACATTGAGAACATATAGCAGATCCTTCAAAGTCAACATTTTGCCAAAAGAGACATGCAACACCACTACCGACTCAATGTCCTTGAACAGATTCTTGTTCATAGAAATTTGCTTGGTTTCTTCGAATTCTATCCATAACTCCTCATCTTCTCTTACCTTGTTGCCTTCCAAAACCACCAGACAACTATGTTGTCTTGGTCTTTTTTCTGCCACTATGACACTCGGTAATCCTTCTTGAAGTGCCCATATTTTCTACACTTCCAGTAAGCCTTTTTATACTTGTGTCGCACTTTGTTCGAAGCAAAACTTTGATCATCAAGCTATGGTTAGAGCCACCAGAAGAACCATGGTCTATGACCAGAGCCTTGGAGGACTTTTGGTCTTCCAACTCAAGCCTATCCAAGTTGCAAGAATTCTCTTCAACTTGGATGTACTCGACCAATTCTTGGATGGTTATGGCATCCTTCTTTTGTTTTTAACTCTTTACGACACTCTTTCCAAGTAAAAGGCAATTTAAAAATAATTGTCAAAATTTGGAGAGACTCATCGATAGAGTGGCCCTCGCATATGATCATATTCATAACCATTTATTTTTCTTAATTTGGGTGATAACAGACTTGCTATTTATCGCGCAAAATTGAACAACTAGTTAGGAACTTTTTGTTCGCAGTTTCCTCTGTCTTATATTTGTTGTCGAGCTCATCCCTCAGCTCTTTCGCAATACTGATTTCATATTTGATCCTCGTACACGTTATATACTGTGTTGAATAGCCCTCCTAAAGTACAACCCTTATAGTAGACGACATTTTCTTCCCACTTTTGACGTTGTTTTGTAGCAGTTTGCTTGGATGCTTCTTCAGCACTTTCTCCACAGTCGACTTTGGATTTGACAGGACATAGGCAATCTTCAAGGTTAGAAAGAAGAAGTACATCTTGCTCTTCCAATGCCCGAAGAAGAAGCCATCGAACTTTGCCAGTTTGAAAATATCGTTGATCGCAAGCATCTTCATTCATTGTATGCAAGATATTATCTTAAGATTGTTAGAAAAAGTATGCAGAAATGAAGAAAAAGCCTGAGTCGAATATTGTGGGTTCTGTCCGCAGGACAATATTTGCCCCCTCTATAGAATGCTAAGTGGTGCACCCAAGATAAAATAGACTTTTCTGATGATTAAGCAAAAGCAATCAACAGACAAATTTGAGAAGAGAGGAAGTCTGAAACCTCGGTGAAAAATCAATTGCCATCAGCCCTTTTATCTAATGCACTAATATGTGCCTTGAACAGGTACCAAAAGTGGTGCAGTTAAATGACTCTGCATGTGTCATTTAATAGGCACAAATTCTGATAGACACCATGAAAATGTGACATTGGAATTTCAACAAATTTGACAGTTTTGTTGAAATCCAACAGTTACACCATTTCAGTTCAAACGAGGCTAATTTTTTCACAAAAAGAAAGGATGGCCTTGGGAGGATGGCACCTAGTAACAATGCGCACGTGTGAAGTGCGCCTAAAAGAGCCAATAGCGCCTTTACACTGAAGCTACAAGGGAGCACGTGCGCGCACCCCTCGTGTGATGCACCGCACACGTGCAAATGTATGGCCATGCATACTTGTGTCTCTAGAACAATAAAACATGTCACATGGCTACTTATATACCTTAGCCTTTTCACGTCCCAAGCAATGTGGGAAGATACATTCATGATTCTTTTCAAACCATATTAAATGTCCAACTTTGAGACATCAGATCTCCTTAACCAATCAATGATATTGAATGAACTTTTTGGGACATTAAACTTTGAAGTGCAATGTTTGGAAGCCGGGGGTCTAACTATTGAAAATTTTGCAACATATTATTGGGGGGTTGGGTGTGTGTGTATGTGTGTTGGGTGTGTTTGTGTGTGCATACAGTGGGTGTATGTGGATGTGGGTGTGTGTTTGTGCATGAAAGTAATGTCTTGAGTGTGTGGGTGTGTTGTGTGTGCATGCAGTGGGTGTGTGTGGATGTGGCTGTGTGTTTGTGTTTGTGCATGAAAGTAGTGTCTTGAGTGTGCGGGTGTGTGTTGGGGGAAGGAAAGAGGGGGCAACCATAGTGGTTTGTGTGGGTGTGGACATGTGTTTGTGTGTGTGTGCGCACATGCGTGCAGTGGGTGTGGGGGTGTGTTTGCGTGTAAAATGCTTGCAGAGTGTGTATAGTGGTGGACAATGAGGATGGGGGATAGAGGGGGGATAGGGTGGGGCAAGTGTGATTGTATGTATTATATGCACACATGGTGTGTATGGTGGTGCGTATGTGGTCGGCAGTGGAAGTGGGTGGCGAGGATGGGTGGAATTTAGAGAGGTGTGTGAGAGGGGTTTGGAAGAATGGCATTCAGCTAAAACAAGGTAAGGAAATGGGGGTATTTATATCATTTCATGCAACTCATAAGAAATCCGTTTATGGTGCCCAATTTCCTTAACTGTGAGGGTTCATTAGCTATTTTCTCCAAAAAATTAAGTACACGAATTCTTCCACAAGAATTGTAATTTGCAAACTTAGTCAAATTTCTTTATGGACTAAGTGGTTTTTTTTTCACAATTTCTTCCGCTATGGTTTTAGATACTAATTCTATCAATATTTTCTTTTTATATCGCATTTTTTTCCCAAAGTTAATTTTTGTAGAACTAATGTAACTTTTTGATACATATATGAATTTACAATGAAATCACATAATTAATAACATCTGAGCAAATGCCAATATTCGTATCTTTATATGTTGTTTTTCTTTAATTTTCTTTTTTTTTAGGTCCAAAATTCCTTTTATTTCTTGAAAGCTCAAACAATTTACAAGATTACACACTTAACACACACTTTGTAATCCTAGTAGGAAAAAACAATATTAATCTACAACATTTAATACTCTCTAAGCATCTATCTCCCAAACTTGACAAAGCTCCCTGTTTCGAGCTGTAAACATAGTTTTTTTTTTCCAAACTGTGAACTCTAAATTTGATCCATTGTCAAATAACATAGCAACAGCCTTGGACATTTGCACACTTCTTCTAAAAAATTTTGGAGCTTCTCTCTTGCCAAAATGCCATAAACTGTGACTGCCATAAACAGTTTGCACAGCTTAGCCTTGAAACTTTTTCCCCTAAACATGTTGCTTACTATCTGAAGGAATTGAGTCCATGATGATAATATGGGGCTGATTGGCAGCTTTCTTAGTACTATAGACCACAGTCGTTGAGCAAATTGGCATTGCATGAATATGTGCTTTATAGATTCACAGTGATTCCAGCATAGCATACATTTGTCATCTTGTGTAACATTATGATCCTTTAGTTTATCCTTTGTTCTTAAGCCACCTCTACATAGTAACCATAATATCACAGAACACTTAGGTATATGCCATGAGAACCATATCAATTTCTACCAGGGACATTGAGGTGCTTTAGTTCTGATAGCTTCCCATTGTGTGTTGATAGAAAATATGCCACTGGGGTGTTGAGTCCATATCAGCTGATCTGATCTTGTATTATCAAGACTTGGTAGTGCTAATAGCATCTGAATTAAATCTCTCAGCTTATCTGACCTGATGTTAGGTAGCCTCCATGAATTGTCATGAATTATAGAGCTTACTTTGCTGTCTAGACTCAGTCCAGCATCATAAGCTGCCCTTGCCCCACCATTTCAAGCAAAGTATGCTCAGATATCCATCTGTCATACCATAGCCAGTTGTCCTTCCCATCATCAATTGTATATCTGTAACACCCCGATCCTTTTTCGGAATTATTTAAAAGTTTTAGTAGCGAATATATTTTTCTTAGTGTCGATATTTTGTTTTAACAACTTTTAGCGACGAATAAGAATTCGGAATATCGTATCAAACATTTTCTAGCAAATATAGTATCGTAAATAATTATTTCAGGCCATTTCGCAGTTAAAAAAAAAAAAAGGCTTGGGGTAAAAAAAAAAAAAAAATATTGAAATAAGTAACGAATTTAGGGGACTTTTAGAAGAGTTTAGAATTAGGGTTGCTTATATATATTTGACTATAAGGGTCAGCCGACCCTAGAATTTCCCATACCTTCTGGAAACGGCCGAGAGAGGAAGAGAGATACCGAGAGGAAAAAGGGAAGGAGCTGTGTCGAAATCCGGCGAAGGGTCCATATTCCGGTAAGTTTTCTGGCCAAACTTTTCCTGAATTACTCAATGTTTACGGAATTTTAAGGGGGGTATTCGTGGGTTGTATATATTATGCAAAAGTATATGTGTATTTGGTGTTATACCGTGAGTGCCTTGTGGGCTTATGGGCAGTGGAAGGAACTGCCATGAAGTGTTTACGGGGATATATTTTTCTGTGTGAGAAGCTGTGAGAAGGAGTGGTGGCTGCCGTAGATGTTCGAGTGTGCGAATGTGTGTACCGTGAGGGAGTGTTGTGAGAATTTTGTGGTAGATAATGAGGGTGTGTTGTGTGAGTAAGTGCATGATGGTTGTGAGTAGTATGGTTTAGAATTTGCTGCGTAATGTGCGTGTATATGCGTGTTTACTGGTCACTGTGAATGGGGTGTTTTGGTGTGAGTGTGGCTGTGTGAGGCATGAAAGAACCGCGAGATTTTGGAAGGATTACGATTGTGTGTTTATGAAAATATTTGGGGTATCACAGGAAAAAGGGAAATCTGCCATGGCAGTGGAGAGGAGTGCCCGAGTGTGTGGTTTGCGCAAAGGAGAGATGCTACTGCCATGAGGCAGTAGCTGTGTAAGAGTGAGTGCATTAGGTACATATGTGTTTGTGTGTGAGTGTCTGTGGAAGGTGTGCGTGAGTGAGGCAGTAGCTAGCTGTGCAAGAGTGGGTATTGTGCATACTTGTGTGTCTGTGAGAAGATCTTGTGGGTATTAGAAGAGTGAGTTGGTGTGTATGTAAGCTATGTCCATGAGTGTGTGCTTATGCGAGTGTAAAGTGGGTATAGTGTAGGTATTTTGTGCAGCCATGAGAGTTGCTCTGTGAGGGGGATAGTACCTGTGCTGTGTACTCATGTGTGTTCATATATGTGTGCGTGTATGGGAGAGGACGGCTACTGTGGTGAAATGGGTTTAGAGGTTTTAGGTACGGGAAATGAAGCTAGTAAAAATGAGGGGTCTGTAGAGAGTGGGATGGTATGTGTTGTGGGTGTGAGTGTATATAGGTGTGGGTTTTGTGTGTGTGTTAAAGAAATAAAGAGAGGGATTAAGGGGCTGTTGGGTTTTGGACTGTAAGCAGAAGATAAGAAGAAGAGAAGTACGGAACGGATAAATTTGGTTAGCGTTAAACGCGACACGTGCGTTAACTAGTGCACGGTTATTGTTAGCACGCGAAACTTTACAGTATAGTACGATAGGCTATATTAGAATTCTTGGAAGAAATTTATAATTTTCTGAGATCGTATGAATTATTATTATTTTCTGTAATTTCAGATTTGGAAAATTCTTTTGGAGTCTTTAAACCCTGAAAATGTTTTGGGAAAAATTATAGTAATGTTTTTATAGTATAATAAAGACTCAGTAAAAGTTTGATGATTTTTGGGATTGATTTGCTATGGTTTCCGTATCGCATTATTTTTAGCAAAACAAATATTTGAAAAATAGTTTTAATGCTTTTTAAATTCTGATTTAAATTTCTATGATTTTTATACATATTTTGAATCTGTTACAAAAACTATGGGACTTATTTTACGGCTGGAAGTATTTTTGGCAATATATGAGTTTTTATTGTATCTAAAAAATTATTTTAATTCGAAAATATTCAAAAATTCAGAAAATTCATATTTTGACTTTTATTAATGATTTAAGCCATAAAAGTGTTTTAGAGTTAATTATATAAATTTTAGAGTGCCGGTACCCGTTATGGAGTGTATAGGATTTTCGTTTAGGTTGGTCGTGTGCAGGAACCGTTTTGAGTGCGCGATTTCGGAGAGAGTGGGGTACGCAGTGGGTAGTTGATATTAGGGTTTATAGTGTATTTTACATAAATTATGTTCTAACGAATAAAATGTCAATCTAGGTTCATTCAGAGATTTTAATATTGATCGAGGTTTGGTAGCATCGCTTAGCTTGGACCGAGGTAAGGGATTTCTATCCGAACCCCAATTCGTTATTCTGTTTTCAAATGCTTATAGAACAGTTTTACAAACTAAATTGATTCGATTTTATGCTGATATAAAAGTTGTTTTGAAACTGTCCATGAAAGCCTAACTTGAACCTTAAGCGATCGTTTAGAATTCTTAAATTGTTTACTCTCATCTGTTTTATCGATTCAATTATCATAAAATGTTTTGAAAGTTATTTATTGTTTCTCAATGTTGACATGAGTTAGTAACTTGGGAGCCATAAGGATGGTCTGTATTGTTGGCGTTATAAGGATGGTCTGTTGGATGGGTTTAACTAGTACCTAGATGGACTAGTCAGTGTACATATGCATATGTAAGTGTATCGAGCACTGCCGGGGTGGCTTTGCTTCTGTACTGCTCATGTTCAACGTTTCCTATTTATGTTTATTGCACTTTAAGTGTTTTAAAAATGGTTATCGATTTAAGGGAACTGAGTTGATACTCAGCCCCGTGTTGTTTATATTGAAATGCTATGGTTTTCTTTGAAAACCCTTTTTAAAATTATCGTTTGATTGTTTATCGAAGATTGTTTGAACCGCTCTGTTTCTCCGCTTTCAAAATCTTCTATTGGTTTAAATTTCAAATCGTCCGTATCGTTTTCTTATTTTTAAATCTTTGTGCGACCTTACTGGGCTCTCAAAAGCTCACTCCCCTTTGACTTCATTTCCGCAGGTAACAGCCAGCAATAGGTTACCTGAATATGGATTAGAGCCGAGCGAGCGTAAGAAAGTGAAATTAATTTTAGTATTGTTTGTTAAAACCCCTGCGCGGGTAAACTTCTCTAGTTTGTTGGTTAGATTTAAATTGATTTGAGGAAATTGTAATGATTAGAGGCTCTGACATAGGTTTTCATAGTTAGATATTTGAAATGGAGGTTTTTATGCTATTAAGTATTGATTGTTTTAAACACTCAGGGAGTTCGGGGTGATAACGCTCCGGAAAAGTCCGGGTGTTAAAGCTCCGAAATTCCGGGATGTTACAATATCTAAAGAATTGACAAAATTGATTTATGATTTTCACAATTTTGCTCCTTGTCCAAGAGATACTCACTGGGGGGTAAAATGTCCATGGATGCCTCTGTTTGATGACATATGTATGGCACCAGTTAACCTATAGGGAATATTTTTTATGTGCCAATTCCCAAAGGTGTTTGCATATGGCTACCTTATTCCACTCCTCCAACCTTTTCAATCCTAATCCCCCTTCTTTTTTTGGAAAACACAAGTCCTTCCGTGCAACTTTAGCCCCAGTGCAATTAACATCCTTACCATGCCAGGGAAATGCTCTAATTATCCCTTCAATCTATTTCACAATCTTTTTAGGAAGTACAAAAATAGAACACCAATATACTTCCATACTCACCAAGACTGAAACAACAAGTTGGACTCTACCAGCATATGAAAGATAGTGTGTAGTTCAACTTGAGATTTTGCTGGTTACTTTGTCTGCCAACACCTTGCAATCATTGTAGTACAACTTGGTTGAAGTCAAGGGAACCCTTACGTATGTAACTGGGAGCTTACCAAGAGCTATGCCAATTATCTCAGCAAGTTGCTTAATTTGGATTTTCCTCATCCATCCCTGCTATATAGATAGCACTTTTAGTAAGATTAGGTGCTAGGCCAAAGAGTAACTCAAACTCAGTCAACACCTGTTTAATAATCTATAGGGAACTCTGATTAGCTTTGGCCATCAAGAAAAGATCATCAACAATGCTCAGATAGTTTATATTATGTTCTTTGTATTTGGGATTTGATGAAAAGGCAGGATATTGTGTATAATCATCTAGTAGCCCTATGAAAGCTTCCATTACTAGTATAAAGAGATATGGAGAAGTAGGATCTCCATGTCTTAGCCCTTTTGAACTGGTAAAGAATCCATCCATGTTCCCATTAAGGCTAATAGAGAACCTTCATGTAGTAACACATTGCATAATCCAATTTACAAACTTAGGAGGAAATTACATGACTTCTAGCACTGCCCTTAAGAAGCCCTAACCCACTGAATCATAAGCCTTTTGCAAGTCAATTTTTCATTACACACCTAGGCTCTCCCACATTTCTATGATAATTTTTTACTAGCTCTTGCATCAAAAGAATGTTATCTGAAATATTCTTTTTTGCAGCAAAAACATATTGTCTTTTGCTAATTAGTTTGGGAATAACCTTTTTTATCCTTGCACCCTTTTGTCTATCACATTGTAGCAGGCAATAGGCCTAAACTCCTTCATACTGCTAAGGTAAAGAACCTTGGGTATTAAAGTTATGTTGGTATTGTTGAACAATTTAATCCTTATGTTTTTATTCAACAATTTTTTTCATAGCTTGCACCACCTGATGCCTCACCACATTCCAGCTTTGTTGAAAAAACTCTGAGCTATAACCATCAAGTCCAGGTGCTTTGTTAGACTTGAGGGAAAATATAGCTTCCTTAAATTTAGATCCCTCCACAAGAGTTATAAGCATATCCTGGTCCATTTGAGACAACTATTGTTTGATACCAGCACTCAATCTACTCTTAATCCGAGGTTGATGTGGTACTGGAGTGCTAAGGAACTCAGAAAAGTGTTTTATTGCAAACTGGTGTACCTTCTTAGCTCCCACAACTTGTTCCCCATTCATGTTATTTATAAGAAGTACCTTGTTATGGGCCCTATTAACCTACATCTTCTTGAAAAAGTATGCTATATTGCTGTCCCCTAACTCCAGGTTCTTAATTCTTTCTTTTTGTTAATAAAAAAACCTCCTGAGCCTGCGCTAGTTCATAGTACTGCTTATGAACAACTCTTTCCTCTTTGCATTATTGTTGGATTATGTTGTTTTAGCATCTGATTTTGAATTTCTTGAAGCTCTTTAAATTTGTCAGCTGTTGTAGCAGATATGTTACTAAAATGCTCTTTATTCAGCTACTTCAAAACATGTTTCAACATTTTGATTTTGGCTTTGAGCTGGTGACAAGCATCTCTAGTAGCATTCCCATCCCAAACTAATTTCAGTATTTGAGTGAGCCTGCTATGCCTCATCCAAAAATTAAAAAAAAAAATTAAAGGGCCTCTGTCTTGGATACTAGTCTTGCATAGTATATATTAAAATCATAGCATGATCAGAAATGCCTGGGGCCTTTGCCTCTACTCTTGTAGTGGGATACAAGTCCAGCCACCCTTCATTTTGCAAAGCTCTGTCTAATCTGCACAATATCATGTCATCCTCCTTGTTGTTGCACCAGGTGAAGAAAACTCCTACTGTCCTCATATCTTCAAGATGTGCTCTCAGTAAACAATTATTAAATTCAGCTACATCTCTATTGGTGATACTGGTCCCTCCTTGTTTTTCGTCACTGTATCTGACCACATTGAAGTCCCCCACTACCATCCATGGTCATTGTCCAATTTGATTAGCATTATGTATCATGCTTTGCTAGAGTAGCCTTCTTTTCTCACCTTTATTGTTTGCTTATATAAAGGTGATGAAAAACATCTGCCCTGGGGAATTTACTTGACCGGTAATATGCTGACTAGACATACTGACCACTGTGAGCTTTACATTTCTATTATTCCATCCCACCCAAATTCTTGAAACTCCTTTTTGGTTGAGATACAAAAAATTCCAAGTCTTATTCCACTTCCCTTTTATTTTCTCAATATTCTCCTCCATAACTCTTGTTTCCAAGAGTACCATTATTTCAACTTTATTCTCTTTCAAAACTTTCTTCACATCAGCTTGTTTCACAGGGTCATTTAGACCCCTTATATTCCAGCTAGCAGTTACACTCATTTGAATTTAACACATTTTCCCTTGCCATTCTACTCTTAGCCTTTTTTGCTTGTTTGATATTTGACTGCCCAGTATCCCTTTCTTTAGATGTGATATTTTCCTGTTGAATCTCATCTGGGCTATCCACAGCTTCTAATACAGAAAAACAATTCCCAGTTTTCACAATGCCTGGACCTGAGACTAAGGCCCTGTTAGACAGAGCTTTTTTATTTTTTTTTTTCCAGTTTCGAAAACAAAAAAAAAAGTTGCGTTTGGTAACCATTTTTTTTTTCCTTCAGTTTAAAAAATCAATTTTTAAATCAAGGCTGTTTTTAAAAACTCCAAAAATGAGTTTTTTTTTTAGACCGCCCCACCTCCACCCTCCCACTGCCAGCAGCCACCGGTGACTTCCGACAGCAACCTCTGGCGGCCGACGGCAATCTCTAGCGACTACCGGCGGCCACCTTCGGCGACCACCGCCGGCATCCACCACCATCGTCAGCCACCGCCACTCCCCACCACCGCCACCACAAAAAAAAAAAAAAAAAACTGGGTTATCAAACACCCACTTATTTTTGGAAAAAATAAATTTAACTACTCTTTAATTTTTTTTGAAAATTGAAAAAAAAAAAGTGTTGTCAAACAGAGCCTAAGTATATGCTATTTTGCTCAATGGTTCTCACTTTAGTAGGTTGTTCATTTTGCACATCTATCAGATCATCAACTATTTGTGCCTTAGGCTTCCATATTTGTTGAGTTTGAGGCTTTTTATAGCATTTGTCCGATCGATGTCCATAATTTTGAAAGTACTGCACTTTACAGGCAACCATTCATAGACTATTTTTTGGTGTATGATTTTCTCATTTGGGCCTTTCAAAGGTATACTTTCAGGCATTAAAGAATTGATTTCTACCTCAACACATACTCTAGCATACCCCAGTCTGTCCTTTCTAGCTGTCATATTGTCCATGAACATAAGCTTAACAACAATACTAGCAATCCTTCTTATCAATATGTGGTTACCATAATTGTAAAGGTAGATGAGGTAATTGTATCCATACTGGAATTGCCCTCAGTCATCCCTATCCAATGACATTGCAACATTCCATGGTTTCAGAATAACTGGTTTGCTACCGAAAAACCGTGGCCCATTCTCAATGACAAGAGTTCTAGTTTCCTCCAAGGTAAATCGAATAAGAAAAAAAAAAAGACCAGGTTCTAGGAGACTCACCTCAAAAGTGCCGAATTGTCTCCATCTACTTTCTAGGTACCCCTTCATGACATGAATTGGTGGACGTGCCCCCCAAAACATATGCAATCACTGAATTTTCCACTGTTTGGCCTCTGGCTCAATATCATCATTTGTGTACTCTACACCCCTCTGTCCATTAATCCACTATGGAGGAACATAATTCAATTGACTCTCCTGTGCTTCATCACTATTTGGTTTGACAATATTTGCATATGAAATCTTCACTGAATTAATCTCAACAGTATTTGTGTCTCCATTGCCGTTATCTGCATTTGTAAATTGTTTTGCATTTGAAGGTAAAGGTGGAAAATTACCCGATATCTCCCACGGCTTTTTGAAGGAGTTGTTTCTCATTTCCTCCCCTTTTTCCACATCAGCACCACGTCCATCGTCGCAAGTCACTTGCCCCGCCTGTGCGTGAGCTTCACGGGCCCCCAAATCACACGCTTCTGCTGCTTCCGCCAATTACTCTAGTGGAACCCTCACTTGGGACCATAGTATACCATTGATTCACACTTAATGAGGTCCTTAATTCCATGTTTTCCTGTCATAAATCTTTCATTTCTTTTCTTAATTTATTCACCATTTCTTTGAGGTTTTGTTCTTTATCCGAATCAGTGCTTGAATCATCAAAGTTTCAGTCTTAGATCATCAACATCCAACCTGTTTTCATTTGATCTTAGGGAGATCACTCTTCTTTTCTCATGATCGTAGTGAATAGCATTGTGTTGGTTTGAGTGAGCTTTTTGCCATTCCACTCCTACAAACTCACCCGCAAAAGCATCTTTAACCGCTCCACGGATTCGCGATGATCGTCGCGCCGGAATTTCCTGTACTATCTCCATCACAGCGTGGTTGTGTTTCATCTCCTATGGATCTTCGTCTTCATACTTGATCTTGCAACGCACAGATTTGATGAAAATTGAAACTTTCGCAAATCTAGAGAGAAGTTAGAGTTTCTCTCTCTAGAGAGAATTTCTTAGGCCTTTTTCTTTATTTTTCAATGAACATAAATAATTCAATAGAAATTATGGGCTTTTTTACTTGTTGGCAGGTGACTTCTGAACTAAATACTTTTTTAACCTCAAATTTCAGCTACTTTATCTTAAGGCCTATAGATTCAAAGTGAATATTAGAAAATTCCCATAGACGTAGCCAGATTTGAACTATAGCTGCTTTAGTTCTTTTTGTGATCAGAAGAAAGAAAGACTTTTCTTTTTTCTTTGAACTAAAGCTGCTTGAGTTCCTACAGATTAAAAGTGGAGTCCACTTTGTGATAAGAAAGAAAGACTTTTCTTTTTTCCTTTCTACCATATTAGCTGGATCCAGTGGTTTGGATGTTTCTTCCACAAAAAGAGCCATTAAGAAAGAAGAGCCATTGAGAAAAGTTTGAGATATTCACATATTTTCTTTTTCTTTTCTTTGCTTAGACAGGTTGAAATGTTTTCCTTGTACAAAGGCATTTGATGCTTTCCTAATTTCCTTGATAGAAATTCAGGCTATACTTAAATTCTAAATCAAGTTTAAGATGTCCTGATTCGTTTACGGAAAATTCGAAATCAATTTTGCGTTTCGCACTTCTTGACGCACAAGACTTATTTATCGAGGTGTTAATTAGTATTTTCAAGTTTCAACAGCTTTTTTAAGCCCCAAACCTAAAAGTTTTTCATACCAATCCTAGCTTCAATGAAGTATACTCCTGGAAAAGTTCATTTCAATTTGAGTTTCCTTTCCATTTTTAACAAGTTCCAACCTTACCAGAATTACAAAAGAAGTAATGAAAACTGTTATGCCTGAAAATACGACCTATAAGTTAAACTTTGGCCGAAAGTCGTGCAATTCTGTCCAAGTCACCGAGGCATTCCAACATCTTGATCTGGCATCTTGATGCCAAAATTTCTGGTAATTTTGGCTGAAAAGCCCAAAAAAAAATTCAGTATGTTTTATTCTTAAATCGTTTTATATTCTTTGAGGCCGTACATATCGTGAATTTTCGCGAACAAAAAACAAACCATAAGAAAATGGTGAAGTCTTCGTCAATGGAAAGTGGGAATGGACAGCGTCATTCCCACTTTGACTACTACTTGCCACCAAAATGAGTAGAATTATTCTCTCTCTCTCTCTCTCTCTCTCTCTCTCTCAATCAAATTCCCCTCTAAAACATTATAAATGACTCTTTTTACAGACGTCTAAGCAATGGAAGTGATAGAAGAGACATTGGTCGTACATATCACGTGCATATCATTTTCAAAAGATAATAATTGAAATAAATGAACGGTCTAAATTGCCGCTTGCGGGCCAATTAAATATGGCCAAAATCTTTATTGGCCGGTTCTCTCTCCTCATCTGATGCGATTTTTTACCAAATCTAGAGGGTTAAGAATCACTAATTAGGATAGAACACCTATAAAGCACATGTGATAAGTTTTGAGATTAACCACCAAATCGAATCATTAACCTTCTATATATCCTATCTAGACTCTAACCTGAGTTAAGCCCAAACTAACTGGACCAACTAAACGGCTTGGACAAATTAAATGAGGCTAACTATATTGGATTCGATCACTATACTACTAACTAGACTGAGTTTAACTAAGTTTATTATTTATCACCAGGCACACAGCTCAACAACTAACAAGTAAATAAATTATAAAATAAACCTACAAAAATGGGTGTCTATAGTAATGAAATAAATTTTAGATACTCATTTCATAATCGTTTGGCTTTCTTATGTTTGATTTTAGGAGACCTTTTGCTATTCAACACTCCTAAATTAGAAAAGAATGATTGAAGGATAGAGGCTTTATAGCATATTAAAAGCAACGCATACACATTTAATCGGTTTAAAAATTATCTTTTGAAAAATAGTTAACTGACTCTTTACATGCATTTATACACTGTATATAATACACTTATTGATCTCTATTCTCACCAATCCTGCTTGGATACTGTTTAAAGATTGGGCATTACGATTAATACTATACTCTGCGTTTGAACATCCGAATCATGACTATTTATTCCATATTTTCTATGGGGGCTTGAAACCAAACAAAATCGCGATAGACAAAAGCAAAAAATATTATATGGCTTGGATGAATGGTTTCGGTTATATAGGACCATTGAATACATTGTCTATAAATATACTTAATGGTCTCTAGTCTACTCTCACGACGACTGCTTGGATGTTGTTCAAAGATTGGGCATTACGAGTAATATTACGCTCTGGGACATCTGAATTATGACTATTTATTCCATGTTTTTCATTGGGACCTGAAACCAGTCAAAAACGTGATAGACAAAGTAAAAAATATGATAGTGTTTGGGGTTAATGATTTCAGTTAAATAGGACCACTGAATATATAATATATAAAAATACTTTTTGGCCTCTACTCTCACAATGACTGCTTGGATGTTGTTCAAAGATTGAGCATTACGAGTAATATTACGCTGTGCGCTGGGACATCCGAATTGTGACTATTTATTTATGTTTTTCATTGGACCTAAAAACTGAGCAAAATCGTGATAAACAAAGTAAAAAATATGATATTGTTTGGCATTAATAATTTCAGTTATATAGGACCGCTGAATATACTATTATATATAAATATCCTTAATGGTCTATACTATCACCACTACTGCTTGGATGTTGTTCAAAGATTAAGCATTACGACAAATATTACGCTCCTCGAAATCATGACTAGTTATTTCATGTTTTTCATTGGGACTTGAAACCACACAAAATCGCGATAGACAAAGTGAAAAGTATCATATAGTTTGGTAGTAATGCTTTCGGTAATATATATAGAACCATTAAATATATTGTAATAAATCTCCTTCCTCTCTTAGCTTCTCTTTTTATTGCAAAATCTCCTAATTCATCGCTCCTAAATTGTGAAAATAAGTTGTTCAAAACAGTACAATATTTACTCTGAACGAAGACATGGTGTTTAGGTAGGTGCTTTGATTTTTTTTTTGGATAGAAGAGTAGGAAATATATACCAGATATCAACAGTCGAATGTACAAAGGCAAGGAAAACACCCAACACAGCGGATGACAACCCCATCCGTAGGTTAAAATAATGCTAACTACAAAGGTCAAAAACACCACAAGGGTAGAACAAAATATGTCAATAGAAATTATACTCGTATCTTTATATGTCAATAGAAATTAATAACATTGAGCAGATGTCGATATTCGTATCTTTATATGTTGTTTTTCAATATTTTTCAATGAACATAAAATATGTCAATAGAAATTATAAACTTTTTTACTTGTTAGGAGGTGACTTCTGCACAAAATACTTTTTAACCTCAAATTTCAGCTACTTTATATTAAGGCCTATAGATTCAAAGTGAATATTAGAAAATTCCCATAGACGTAGTCAGATTTGAACTATAGCTGCTTTAGTTCTTTTTGTGATCAGAAGAAAGAAAGACTTTGTGATCAAAAGAAAGACTTTTCTTTTTTCTTTGAACTAAAGCTGCTTGAGTTCCTACAGATTCAAAGTGGAGTCCACTTTGTGATAAGAAAGAAAGACTTTTCTTTTTTCCTTTCTACAGATTCAAAGTGGAGTCCACTTTGGATGTTTCTTCCACAAAAAGAGCCATTGAGAAAAAAGAGCCATTGCGAAAAGTTTGATATTCACATATTTTCTTTCTCTTTTCTTTGATTAGAGACAGGTCGAAAATGTTTTCCTTGTACAAAGGCATTTGATGCTTTCCTTGATAGAAATTCAGGCGCGGTATTCAAACCTTGATAGAAATTCAGGCGCGGTATTCAAATTCTAAACCAAGTTTAAGAGGCCCTGCTTTGTTTACGGGAAATTCGAAATCAATTTTGCGTTGCGCAGTTCTTGACGCACAAGACTTGTTTATTGATGTGTTAATTAGTATTTTCAAGTTTCAACAACTTTCTTAAGCTCCAAACTTAAAAGTTTGTCATACCAATTTACAATTTTTTTGTACACCTTAGAATCAATCCTAACTTCAATGAAGTATACTCCTGGAAAAGTTCATTTCAATTTGAGTTTCCTTTTCGTTTTTAACAAGTTCCAACCTTACCAAAATTACAAAAAAGTAATGAAAGTTGTTATGGCTGAAAGTACGTACCGTAAGGCAAACCTTGGCCGAAAGTCGTGCAATTCGGTCCAAGTCACCGAGGCACTCCAACATCTTCATCTGGCATCTTGACTGAAAAGCCCAACTTTTTTCTCGGTACGTTTTATTCTTAAATCGTTTTAAATTCTTTGAGGCCGTATACATCGTGAATTTTCGCGCCTCACCTGTTACAATTTTTTCCCCGTCATTTCTCAAAGGAAAGAAACAAAAAGTAAACCAAAGAGAATGGTGAAGTCTTCGTCAATGGAAAGTGGGAATGGACAGCGTCATTATCCGTGAAAATGATGCTTACATACCCAATTCAACATCGTTTGTTACAAAGAGAATTACAAACTTTGACTACTACTTGCCACCAAAAGGAGTAGAGTTATTTTCTTAGTAGTAAATGATAGATTCCCCTCCCAAAAAAAATAATCTCTCTCCCTATCCCACCACCCTTCAGACCAGAATTATGTGGAACGTTGCATTGGCATTGTTGGTAATTCATTGCTTGGGGAGCTGCCCAGAAGCGTCT